>JAODKE010000001.1:52738410-52774371 GCA_026779605.1 Mormyrus hasselquistii
TTTTATATTTTTTTTTTGGCATTTTTTTTTTTTTTGAACCCCCCCCCCCCCCCCCCAAGAAAAAGAGGTTTTGCCTGAAGCGATCTGTGAAGTTTCTCACACAGAAATGTAAATGAACATGGCTGTGTATTTGGGGGCCTGGGGGCCCGGGAGGGTCTGTTTTGAAAGAGCGTTTTGCTACTTTGAAGCTGCTTACACAGCCTCCTCCCAGAAGGTTTTCATATTTCATATGAAGAATGAGGAGTTGGGATGTGGGGCTCCCTGTGCAGTAAACAGGGTACTGTGGCATGCAGTCGTCTCTCTATCTCTTGGGTTCACTTAGATTCCAGGCCAGAGAAACAGGAAAGGGACGGATCCGGCCACGGAAATCTTCACGGAAACATCCAGGGAAAGGTGCTGATGTTTGCCTCCTTGTCCAGCTGGCAGAAATGTGGACAGATCCTGGACCAGAACTTGATAGCGTGTGGGCTCCTTTTGGCCGAGGAAGTGGGACTCTGGTGTGCATAGAAACCCTGCGCGTCCACTGGGATAGAGAGCGTTGATGCGGCGTGAAACACACTGGAGTGCTGAGATGACGCATCTGACCGCAGCATCTGCAGGAACCTCCATGTTTACTTGTTGACCTCGGTCACCTGCATCTGTAAACACACATCTGGCAGCTTCTCTTGCTTAGCAGTGGTCTGTATGCTTGATCGCTCCAGGGACTGTCTGGCCCTCTACTTTCTCAAAAAAAATTATGTCACTTTGGATAAGAGTATCTGCTAAATAAATAACATTTTTGCTTCAGCGTCTGTGCCTGCACAGTCCTCCTGATGCTGTTCCTAATTTGCTTCCAATCTGAGTGTAATGCTGTTGGTTCATCTGTGTTAAGGATGTTTTCCTGGGAAGAGCAGCGTGCAGTAATAAGCCAAAGTACTAGTCAGTGTCACGTTGATGCTCCTCATCCCATCACGAAGCCCAGGCGAGGTCCAGCGCGGTGTGTGGTCTGTGCCCTCCGTTAGCCAGTATGACGTAGCACCTCAGGTGTGGCCCGCACGCTGGTGTCCGGGTCTCCGCATGACACCATACAAGGTCGCATCCTGCAGGGATAACCCCGCATTTGTGGTCATGTACTTCTGGGGCAGAAGCTGGTGGGCAACAAGCCCTCATGAAGACCATATTTCTATACACAAACAATAAAATCCCCAAACCAGAATGACTTGAGGGACAGATGTTCTCAGTATCTTGTTAAATAGACTCTGCAGCCTGCTCTTCTTATTCTGAGTGTTACTTCAGACTCACACTTCCAGTCATGTTTACCACTATTTACTTTCCATCATTGTACCTATGCTTACCTCAGAGAGTTTAAATTTAGCCATAAATTAGAGTTAAAAAAAATGTATCAGTGATATGATAGATGCATTGGATGCTGTATTTTGCAGGTTAAGATAGGGAGGCATGAGAAAGCAGCCTCCCTCGTCTCCGTCTGCTGTAGGTCTTCTGATTCCTAAATATAGCCACGATGGTCAGGCTGTCTCAATGTTTTTAACCACACCCCTCTCTCACTGCATTTCCTGCCGTCTCCCACGGCGACGGGAAGCTGAAGGGACCTTCGCTCCTGAATATTCTCCAACCCAGGTCAGGAGCACAGCAAAGCAAGCATGGAATTTGGAAGCAGGGAGTGTTTATGTGCATCACAGACTGAAACATCTCTCCTGGGTGAATCCTATTTGTTTGATTTGCCTAAATTTCTGAACCCCTCACACAGGCAGACTGATCATTTTGGGTGTTTTTTTTTTTCTTCAAATGATCTGAGAGTGTTTTGAGTCAGACGGACACTGATGTCTTGACCCTGACGTTGGGACGTGAGGAGAGGCAGCTCTGTAATTCTGGAACGCGGGAGGTATTCCGGCTGGGATGCGGACACAGTGCTGAGGTCCAGCATGCGTGGGAGTGCAGGTACCCTGGAGTTCAGTGCGCCTGCGTCCTGCGCATGGGACTGAGCCCCCCCCCCCACCACCACTCCTTCAGAGATACACAGCTCTGTGATTAGGTGCCACTGCACCTCAATCACCATGGCAAGAAACAGTGGGGGGGGGGGGTGTAACTGGGGGGAGGTGAATTTGGGTGAGGTCGGGGGGTAGGTTGGTGGCGGTACTGACAAAGTGTCAAATGACTTGCCATGTAGGAGGGGGGTGGGGCTGAAACAGCAATTCCCCCCACCCAGAGAGAAACCTACACAGTGCAGTGATGTTCCAGCAGATCAGCTGTCAAAACATCACGCAGACGTGCTGTTTGCGGAGCAGTGGGGCTCTCTGAAGCCACCCATGTGTCATCCTACCTGAACGCTCAGTATGAAGGAGATCGGCCTGTCTTCAAGAATTTATTTAACAAAAGAAAGACTCTGAGGCCATATTAGGAAAAAATCTGCAATTCCAGCAACCTCTGCTGGGGAGGGGGCCTGCAGGCAGGGTGCTTTATCAAACTTTTTGTCATTTTGATCATGTAAATTGTTATGCTGCAGCAGAATTCGCCCTCCAGACACCCACAGATTTTGGCTGTGTTATTTGACGCTTAAGATTATGGTTTAACGGTTTATAGAGTGAAGAGAGTAACTCCGATCACCAGGCTCGTCCAAAACAGCAGAGAACAGAAGTCAACACTTGAGGTAGTGATCAGACTGCGCACAACTGCGTTCTTAAAGCTGCACTGCAATTGCGACAATATCATAAATAATCATGCAATAAATACATTATTATGTGACACGGAGCTGCTTTCTGTATAATGTGTATCCATGTATGCTGTTCTCGCTGGGGCCGTTTGTAGGTGCGCGTCAGCCCCCCCCCCCCAGAGGGCCTCTCCTCGCCGCCGCCGCCCCGCTCGGTATTCCTCCCACGCTCGCTGCCGCCCACGCCAGGATCTGCGTCACGCAAAGGCGTGGGAGTGACACGGCTATGCAGCGAGAGCGGAATATCCCAAAGCTAGCGGCAGGGGAGGAGGGGGGAAAACCGAGCGGCGCCCTGGCCCTCCGTACTAAACCCGTGCGCAGTGCGAAAGGCAACAGACGTCGAACCGGCGCGCCTTGTTTCCAGTGCGCGTCCCCGACTCATCCGCGAAACCAGTGCGCTTTTGTCGCATCCTTACCCCTCACCCTCATCCCAGGTGGACATCTGGTCAAACAACCGCAAAAGGAGTCAGTGACAACTCGGATACCGGAACGCAGGAGCATCAGAGAGGTAGGTGAAGGGGCCGGGATGTGACCGCGCCGCGGGAGCGCGGCGTGGAACCGCTGTGGGCTTTGCGCACACGGAGACTGGGCTTATGCTCTTCTCCATCGGACACATCGGATCACAGTGGACGGGTTTTGCCTCCGTGTGGGTGAATCTCAGTGAGATCCAACATGGTGGGCGTGCGGGCGCAGCTGTGTAAATAGGACATTAAAAGAAAGCGTCTTTTTCCTCTTTGTCCCGCTGAACTTCTCCTTCACGTCGGAAAAGGGCTGGTTATCGTACAGTTGCTAACTTCAGGATTCTGGTTAAGGAGAGAGCGATTGTCCCTAAACTTTGTAAGTGCACGAAGCCCCGGTGTTCGGAGATGCGCACGACTGAAGGTGAGACCTGGTCTGTTTGAAAAACCTCATCCAGCTACTTACTGCATTTTCATCCAAACTAAGTACAGTGTGGAAAGGAACCCCTGCAGCTTGTCATTTCATTCTATGTACCGTTTTGTTTTATTGAAAGCATGCTTGTAGATCATGACCGATCGGATGCCGTGCTTTACGTTTAGGATGTATTCATTGTGTATGAGGTTGACATCTGTATATTAACACGGCACAGGTGCTAGGGTACAACTCCTAACTTTAAGTCTAACATAAAAGTGACCGTTTCGGTATGCGTGTGGGTCCTTTAACATTATGTGGGTATCGGTGCGGATTTTTGTGAATTTTAGGGTGCCTGCTGTGCACGGTTGCATCAAAACTTGTTTCCTCAGTTTGGGGATCGGGCAGCACTGAAGGCGCCGTGCTGTTTTTCATGCATAAATATCCTGTACTTCTGCGCTGCTGTGGCAGATGGCACCTCGCACATAGGTGATATTTATTTACTGGCTAAATAAACAGTGAAAGAAAGTAACGGTTGCAGCAGAAAGTGAGGTTCTCTGGAGAGTGTATATTAGGGAGTGACTATGGAGCGTCACACGGGACAGCCCTTACGAACGTCCGCGCCCCAAACGGTACTTGTATACACCCTGTCCTGAGACAGATGGGGCTTGTGACCGTCCCTGTGTCACTCAGCTGAATTAGCGTATCGCTGTTCCCTGACAGCCGTACGCTATTTTGCAGATTAAGGTGTCTGGCCGGGTCACCTTACTCAAGGTGACAAGGACACAGAAGGACAGCAGCTCTCCCGACGTGAATGAGTGCGGTCCTTTCACCGCCCTGCTGCAGAGGATAACGCCCGCGGTTTATACACCCATGGAGGCAACATGTAGTGGGTGGAGGACATTATCCTCTGCTCTGAGTTCCACCTTTTTTACCTTTAACGCAGAAGCAGTAAATTCACCTGGTGAGACTCGGATTGGCTGCAGCCCAGCTGAACGGCGCCTGTGCCAGGAGGGCACACCCACACCCGCCCCAAGGCGGCGTGCTGTAGAGCTAGGCGGGGCGCCCCCCGCAGGCTGGGAGGGCGCCCGGTGCTCCTGCATCAAGGTTTTAATACAACCTGTTTTAGCGAACTCGTTATCTAAAAATACACAACTATCAGTTTTAACAAGCAGATGTTTCAATAACAATGAATATGAATTGTGTCATACCGTGACATTTAGCACAGTATTCATAAAAACGAAGAGCCCAAACATTCACAAAATGCAGGGCTCTATGGGAGAGAGCTGTGCTCTTCCTGGGTTGATCTGAACTGCTTTGATGTATTACCACAGGGATGTCAAACTCCATTCTGGGGGGGCCGGAACCTAGTGTAGCTTACTTCTTTCCCTGCTCACCCACAAAAGATTCTGCTCAAGAGCTGTGTGGTAATTAGCACAAGGAGTTGAATCAGGTGTGTCAAATGAGGGTAAACACAAAAATGCACAGGGCTCTGGCCCCCCAGGACTGGAGCTTGACACCCCTGCCTTACAGAAACATGCATCTTCATGGTGTGATGACTGACAGGACAATCTGTTTGCTTTGTGGCCTGGTTTTGCTTCTGTGCTCTGCGCCGTTTCCACAGTGAATCAAAGTATCTAAGTATCTTTCCCAAATGCACAACATCAGCGCAGTTTCCAGATCCTGAAGCAGCTCACTTGTCCTGTGTGCTTCTCTGGCTTTATTTATAGTTTAGTTTGATTCCCTGCCACTTCCCCCCCCCCCCAGGCATGGCGGCAGCTTTGCCCAGGACCCTCGGGGAGCTGCAGCTTTACCGCATCCTGCAGAGGGCCAACCTGCTGTGCTACTACGAGGCCTTCATCCAGCAGGGCGGCGACGACGTGCAGCAGCTGTGTGAGGCTGGCGAAGATGAATTCCTGGAGATCATGGCGCTGGTGGGCATGGCCAGCAAGCCGCTGCACGTGCGGCGCCTGCAGAAGGCACTGCGCGACTGGGTCACTAACCCGGCTCTATTCAGCCAGCCGCGGGCCACCCCTGTCTGCAGTGTTCCCGTCTATAAGCCGGTGGAGCGCGCCGGGTCCGACTCAGACACGGCGCTCGACGCCGAGCCTGCCCCTGCCTCACCGCGATCCTGGGCCGACCCTGGCCTGTCCCCGGCTGATCCTGCCGTTCCCGGCTCCCCGCTGGAGGTGCTGGACACCGCTGCCGTACGCTCAGTCACAGAATGCGTGACACGCCTGGCACAAACCCTGCCCAAGGTAGAGCCGGCCGAGGTACGGGACCTCCTTAAGGGCAACAAGAAGCTGGCCAAGATGGTAGGGCACATCTTCGACATGGCCGATGAGGACCCACACCGGGAGGAGGAGGTGCGTAAGTACAGCGCCATCTATGGACGCTTCGACTCCAAGCGGAGAGACGGCAAGCAGCTGACGCTGCACGAGGTGAGCCTGCCGGAGACTGACGGCCAACCTCCTTTCCGGGAAATTCTTTCTACCCTGTTATACTGGGGGGGCAATCTGACAACTGGCCCCCACCCCTTCAGCTGACGGTGAATGAGGCAGCTGCACAGCTGTGTATGCGGAACCTGGCTCTCCTAACACGCCGGGACGAGCTGTTCAGCCTGGCCCGCCAGGTGTCCCGCGAGGTCACCTACAAGTACACCTACCAGAGCAGCAGGTGAGCATCTGCCGGCCCCGAACTGCCACCTGCAGGTCTGGGGTCTGTAGTACTTTCTACCCAACACTAAATTGTCAGACACCCAGTGTAACAGTCATTAAAATTCTGTTGATTTTGTGCAGAAAATTACTTGCTAAGCAGGCTAAGTGCATTTTGCATGATTTTTCACACACAATCGGGTCGTGTGACAACCGAAGCCTGTTCACTCTCCAGAGATTCCAAGGCGACTAAATGCATCCCTCTGTCTTCCTGCAGACCTCATTGTGGCAACAGGGAAGATCCTTCACCAAAGAGGATAAAAACAGAGGTCAGTGGGGTCATGGAGGTTAACTCACAGCATCGCATCACTCTCCAGTTTCCGGGGGGAAAAGCCCAGAGCAGGAAGGTTAATGCGTTTGAGCTGAGATGTGTAGGGGTCGTGGGTCCTCCTTCTGGCCTGAGTATGTGAGGGAGGAATCCTGACCCCTGCAGAGATAACGTGAATAAAACTGACAGATCCGCATTGTCCTGCCCGCGGGGTAGGACTCCAGATTGGGCCGTCCACTTCATCTTTAGTTCCTGTCTTGTCTCTGCCTTCCCACCTGGAGACCCTACGTCTAATAATCCCGCTTTGGGATTTGTCTTTGCATGAGCATTGTGCTGTCGCCTGCTGATGGCCCAGTTAGACCCACATTGTAGGGTTCTGCCAGTAAAGCCAGGTACCAGTAAGCTGAAAATGCCCCCCCCCCCAAAATCCCCTCCCACCATGCTTCTAATTTGACTGATCGTCTTGCAACGTGGATTTTTAACTTTCTCAGATCACCCACCTCTGCATTATTAATATTCAATCTGTGTTTTTCATGCTCTAAATAAATAACCAGTTAAGTGACTGAAATGTCACCCCCCCCGTGAACTCCATCAAATGCCCCCCAGCTCCTTCACAGCTGTGGCTCCTGTCCCCTGGAGCCCCCCTCCATAGCTTACCGTCTTTAAGGCTGACCCACGCTGACGACGGAGAGCCCAGATTAAATCACACTGCAGCCCACTGCCAGTCTGAAGGTGCCTGTGACATCAGCCAGTGGGCGCTGCTGGAGTCACCCACAGCCGCATGGCGCTCACTGCCAGAAAGTACAGTGGGGCGAGGCGTCACGCGCGCGCCAACATCACACACACGTGCACACAAACACGCCACCACACTCATAAAATAAAAACCTCTCTGGTCGCTCTCAGGCTCTTGAGCGCGGCACCCTATCTGATCCAGCATGCCCGAGCGAAATCATTGTGAGGGTTAGGATCCATCAGGAAGCAGGGATACAAAACCATACATTCCTCCATCCATTCAATCTTTTACCCTGGACAGGATCTTTGGCGGGCCAGGAGTCCGTCTCTGGTACCACAGGGCACAGGGCTGGGGTACACCCTGGATGGGCTGTCAGATCATTGCAGGGAACACACACACACACACACTCGTTTAAAAACAGAAATTAATCCAATTATTTCTAGATAAAATGCAGCTGGACAGCAACCATAAAATGTGTTTTGGACGCGTTAGTCTTCCTGTAGTCAAGTCTCTCAGGACCCATTCTACCCAAGACAGACTTCTTGTTCCGCTGGTCCTCCTCTGCGGTTCAGTCCGACTGGGGTAACACAGCCAGATGTGGAGGGCTGTGTGAGTGCGGGGTGGGGCTGATCAGAGCCCTGCGGGTGATCAAAGGTCAGGCCCAGTTCTTCAGGGATGTCACAGACTCTGAACAAATCCGTACTGATATTTCTGACTGCGTTTCCTTCCCTGATGTGTTCAGGAGGGCGTGTTTGACCTCCACGAGGCCGTGCAGCAGATCTGCACACGGCAGGAGATGCTGAAAGAGCGTCTGGCTCCCGTTACGCCCACGGGAGGTGAGGCAGCAATGCAGAGCATTCTAACCACCAGGGCGGCGACAGCAGGCTGCCCGCCCACGTCTTTGACCCAGGTGAGCTTCACAGGAGATATGGATGCAAAATGGGGATTCATCTGCAGACAGGCAGACATTTTTAATTTAAAACTCATGTCTGTGTAAACAGATGCAGCTGGAGAGGCTGCTGGCCAAGCAGATGGAGGTCCTGCAGGACGCTGCAGCCCGTGAGAGGCTCCACACGCTCAACTGGATGCTCCCCCAACGGGGTCCCAAGCCACTCCCCCAGCGCCTCAACCCCAATGGGGTCTCTGAGGACAAGGTGGAGCAGCCAGGTATGGACATGAGCATGTCTCACAATGGATGAAGCTGTTGTACCCTCAAGTAGGGTCCTCAATCTGTCTGACCTGCCCCAGTATACCAGCATCTTATCCAAATCAACTGCCTGCCCAAGAGACACTGCAGGTCTGCTCCCTGCCCATGTGAGGAGTTTGCAATTGGGAGGGAGTAGGCCAATCAGGATGCACTTAGGGAGTTAAGAGGATTTGTCCGTTTCTAACGTGCCCAAGGGGGAAGCGCAGCATGCCGGCTTTCTGCCGCTCAGTTGTGTGTGGGAGTGACGTGCCCAGCCTAAGGCGGCCCTCCTCAGGTGTTTTCACTCATTATGTCCCTCATCCTGTTAGTCACAGGCTTCATCCTCACACTGCGCCAGCCGCTCCTTTCCTCCGGGAACGGTTGTGGAGTTTCTACGTTTCTTTGGATACGAGCACTTAAATTAGAAATAAATTAAATATGCTTTTAATTAAAGCTTTGGCAGGATGATTTTTTCTGTCCCATTGCTGTTCTATAAACCAGTGTGACACCTCCCAACCTCGGTTGACTCCCCAGGACAGCAAGAGGGTGACCCACATACAGCCTATGTGGGTGATCATGTGACTGCTGCCCCGGCTAATGTCCTCAGTAATACGCATGTCCCCGCAGCAGAACAGCCACCCAGCCCAAGGGTCTCCAGGCTGCGGTGGAGTATCACCGAGGGTGACTTGCCCTTGGGGCGGCAGCTGGCCAGCGAGCTGAAGAGACGCCACTCCCTCAGCATGGGAAGGGCCCCGCCCACAACCTCAGGTGAGCCACACCCACACCATACTGCCACACCTCTACCCATGGCAGAAGAGGTTCTGACCCTATATCTCTCTTCCTCCCCCAGAGCAGAGGATCAGGACAGACTCCATGCAGGGCATCCTTAACCTCTCTGAAGTCAAAAAGACCATCAAGGTGGAGCCTGAGGACCCCAGATAGCTGGCCAGATCACTGCCAGTCTGTCCAAACACTGACCCGCAGAGCCTTAACAACCAATGCTGCCTCAGAAACAAACATTTTTTTTTAACTTTCTTTATACCAAAGTGCTTTTAATGTACACCAGTGGAGGAAGGGGGTGAGGGTCGGATCCCGGACAGGGTATCCTCCTAGCTGACTGTACAGGTCCTGCTCTCACTGGTACTCTGTTCATACAGAGTGACTCTCATTTTGTATATATGTTGTTCCTTGAAACTGTGTTGTCACCGTAATTTAAATGTGCTGTGTATTATATTTCCTCAGAAGTGAGAAGAACATTAAGGGGTTCAGCTGTATATGCACCCACAAGCAGCCGTGTGTCACAGAGTGCTCGAGGCAGAGTGCTTTTTATTCTGGAAAGGTCCACAGTGCGTACTCAGCTGCTGGCTCACAGATTTGTAACTGAAAGACAAATCTGCTACTTGCAGGTGCAATGAGCTCTCCGCTATCGCAGATGAAGTCTTATCATGTTCCAATGTCTGTGCCGTGGCCAACGTAGCCCATATATTTATGAAATAGTTTAAGAGGAGATAGTGTATATAGCCAAAAGGAGAGATATAGTCACTTGATTCAGAAAGCAGGGTTTGATACCTCTTTTCTTCATGAACCACTTTCCAGTACGTTTATTAGTAGATCAATACTAATTAAGTGTATTTATAGAAACCCAGTGAAAGTGTCTTATTGTCCCACCACCAGAATTGTTCAGCATATGAAACTTCTAGCGTAGCTGTAGTCCTACTTCTGGATGATGTGCAGATTTTAGCTGTAACCAACGTAGATGTTTTTCCCCTCTCAATTTGGTGTTCTGTGCTGTTAGATTTAGCATTAAAGTCCTAGTTCCTTGTGTTTACGCCAAATAGATTCTCCATGTCAACACCTATCCACTCATTGATCAACATACGTTCATTAACAGCCATTTACCAACTGTCATTTTAGTAACCCTGGGTAACGTTCTGACATGCCACACATGTTCTTTCACCAGAATTCAAGCTCTGTGTGGTGCTGTTCTTTCAGACATTTGACATTTAAATACCTCTTATTTTTATTAACACTGACCGGCTCTGTCCTAAATGACATGCGGTAGTCTGGGGGAAAATGTGTGTGTGTTGGTTTTTGTATTGTCTGCGAAGAGGACAGATTTCTTGGATTTTGCAAAAGTGAGAAACTTATTTGTGATTCCTAACATGTTTGTGTGTGTGTGTGTGTGTGTGTGTGTGTGTGTGTGTGTGAAAATTAGGTTTATATTACATTGTGGGGACCATTCCTCAGGTACCCTCAAAGATCTGTGAATGCAATCAAAAAAGTAAAAATGCGAAAGTACAGTATTTTGTTTGGTTACTTATGGTTAAAGTTAGGCCTGGGAAGGGATTAAGGTTGCCATGTTGTGATTTGAGTTTTCCCCATAGAAATTAATGGAGAGTCCCCACAAGGGAGGGGGGGTTAGCGTGTGAACAGAATATTATGGGTATTCAAAACCTGAAGATCTCAATGAGTAGCAAATACAGTTAAATCTGCAAAAGTCTTAAGAAATCAAAGCAAATGATGTTTAAAGTTGTTTATCTGGGCCATTTAGGAATATTTGCTCAGAAATTAAACACTATTTAATATTAGAATACATATTGATAAATAAATATTGATACAATAAAAAGTAACTGGAACTTGTATTGATCTCCAGAAAAATTCTTCTTGTATGGTTAGAAGAATTTAGTTTTGGTTCCCAAAACCCTCCTAAGGGGGACCCCATGCTAGTCATTCCAAGCATGTGTTAAATTTCCCCACCAGCTAACTTAATTAACACAGTTAATTAACATCATGAGGTATTGATTAGCCAAAACATGTGGTGGGTGAATACAGGGGTGATTTGAGGAGAGGTTTTGAGATGGCTAAAGCCGATCTACTTGACAAACACAACTTTCTTTGGCCTGAGCCTTATGCACAGAACAGCATGATGTGAATTTCAGATTCAAAAGTATGATACAAAAAAAGGAGAATGACAGGAGGTAATTAATTCAGCCAGATTTGTCCATATATGTCATTTTTAATGTATTGTCTGTTCTTTTACACTACAGTTTTAATGCCGCTCCATTCTGCATCCTGTCACTGTATTTTGGTGAAAAACACTCAAGTCCGTTAAGATGAACTTATTTTGTAAACACTAATATATTTTATTTGTTATACAGCACATAAACATTAAACTCTATTTTTTGAGATCTTATTCTGGGGTCTTTATGTCTTCATGATTTATACGTGGGGTTTTGAAATATGAAGTCCTACTGATGCAAAGTAAAACTGCGTTACACTTTTAGTCAGATTCTTACTAGAAAGGTAGGATTTTAGACAGTAGGTTGGTTTTTCATTTTGGGAAATCACAACGTCTCACTTTTGGAAAAAGCTTACTGCTCCTTACCTGAACCTCTTTCACCAACCCCGTGTTGGGGGAATCATCATTTTCACTAGTTTAGTCATGTCAACGTTCACAAGAGACGAGGCCACGGAGACCATTTGCATATGTGGAAATTCACTGTCTGCTGATGCATGTTTACCAGACCATTGCGTGGAGTCACATGACCCAAGAAGGCGTCATCAAAGCTGGTGTGACGACATCATATGGGCGTCCCGTGGGCACCGCTTGTGTCTGCGGCGTGGCAGGCTTTAACCAGTGCTGGGGATTTTGTTCTAAAGCACTAACTGAACTGATTTGAGATTCCTTTATTTGTCATGTACATAGGTGAGAACAGAATAACATCTATGATGAGACAATGGCAAGATACATGCTCAGCTCAATCACTTTGAGGTGCAGGAAGACATGAACTGACTTTCTTAATACCTCAAAACAAGAAGCCCTCACCCGAATCTCTGATCCCAGCCCAGAGACATACATCTGAAACAATGCTGCTTGGTGTGACCTGTGAGCACCATTATGACTGACCGTGGGAATTTTAATGAAAAACAGTGCTCTGACACTAAGGCGATGTGACTGCAGTGTAATCTGTGACTTTCCAGGACCTTCTTTCCATCTGCGCATATTTCAGAGCAGTCAGCTACTGTTTTATCCAGATTAACACTCCTGTAACTAGATTTTTTTTTAACTGCACTTGTGAAATAGATCAGCATGACTGTGGGACTTAAATCCACAATCATTTAGTCATGTAATGACTTTATAAACACCGAACACCTCGAAATGAGAGCGAATAATCGCAGCCCGTAGGGAGAGCACACATGTGCGGAGTCGGGCTCACTGGTTCCCTCCAACAGCCTGAACCTCGTATTCACACCCTCCCCGAAACTGCGCGCTGACTCACATGTACGCAGTTTTTTCCACTTTTTCTGCCCCCCGCCGCCTTGTGCGCGCTCCCGCTGCCTTCGTACGCACGCACAAATGGCTTGCAGGGTTTCAGAGCCTTAATACGTCCCCCACCCACTGCCTACGTCCTACCACATACGGGCGGTCAGAGCGTGGGCAGAGCTTGGGGCCGAGCGGGACCCCCCAACGTTGCGAATGGGTCCGCACTGCATTAAAGAGCGACGCATAAAGCGCGTTTTCCTAATTGTGAACGCTGGAGCCTCCGGGGGATTCGGTCCCACGTTTCCTCACACGCATTAGTCCCGACTGCATTCTGATGCGCGTCCTTGCATTAATCCATTGCTCCATTTCTAGTCTAGGTAGTGCATGCGTCTCACTTCATTCATTAACGCGTCCTAGAGTTTTTGTGTAGGCGTTTCACGGTGTGCTTTAACTCTTATACATATTACATTATGAGTCTATATAAGTCTAATCTGTGCGTTTGTGAATCTTCTTGCTTGAAGGATGGAAAGTGCATATCATATTATAATAAGCTTTCCGGAAATAAAGAAGCGATTCTTCGGTCATGTCAGTTGACTCGCTATAAATTCACATGATCTTTTATAAAATACATGGCATTCAAGATTATTTTCGACGCCTGTAAGTCATTGATTCTAAACGATTTATGATTTTTAGGAAATTGCATTCACTGTTAGGGCTTTAAGTCTTAATATCTAGCTGTTAATGGAGTGTGAAATCTGTGAAACCTACACAAAATATATAAACCCACATAATGGAAACGTATTATAATTAATGTAGTCTACAGCTATTTTTAAGATCTTATTTTGGTTACGATTCTTCTTTGCACCAGTAGATATTGCTGTAGTGTCAGTATCTATCATTTGCTACACTTTTTTAAAACGATGTTTACATTCCTTCGAAACGGTGGAGAAACAAACCCTTTTATGTGGTTAGCTAATCCAACCTGCAGTCTGGAGAAGAGGTTTAACATCCTATAGCCGTTTGGAATGGTTGTTACTTAGTCTCTTCAACCTTTTGACATTTTAATTTAGGTTATTTCTTAAATAGGCATATATTTTCTGCTGCCTGCAAAAATGGATCGGAACGTGCACTTCCATAATAGATTGCCTATCTTATTTATCTCATTTATCTGATTGCCATTACGTGGAATGTGGTCTTTTGCAGGGCCACGTAGCCTTTGAATTTCTATGTCGTACTTATATTTCCTATATGCAGGTAGGTCAACAACGTGCTGGATGACTGTACCCACTAGGTGGAACCATTGTGCTTGCTATAGCTGTAGTCTCCCGTCAAGTAAAACGTATCGCGTGTTTGGTTTTGCGAAGACTATACATAAGACACTGACTGCCCAAAAAAAGGTCACCGCTTGAATTTATATCAGCATGTACTGAAAAGCCAATGATAAAATCTTTATTGAAGCTTTTCAACGATATGCAGCGATAAGGTGAAGTCAGTTGAATACCTGAATCTACTGAATGGCCAGGTTATCCCATAAATAGATTTTTTTCTTACCTAAAGGAATTGACATATTCATGGATGATAATGCCAAGATTCATAGGGCTCAAACTTTTAAATAGTGGTTTAGGGATCACAAGGAACCATTTTCACACATGAATTGGGCAACACAGAGTTTTGACCTTATTCCCATTGAAAGTCTTAGAGATGTGATGGAGAAGACTTTACAGAGTGGTTCTACTCACCTATTATCAACACAAAATGTTAATGAGTTCTGGATGAACAAAAAAAATTGAGATGCAGCATAAGCACATGGAAAGGCGGCCTAGCAAAATATTAAACTGTGCAACTTATTTTTGGCCAGGCAGTGTATAAGCATTCGCAAAAACACCAGTATTCGTTGAAAATGTTGCCCTTAAAAAGTTTAAGATTATGGAAATACAATCCAAAACATCCAAATCCAAAACATTTCTAATGTTGTCTGCTAAAGGCGTAACATGCGACTGCAATATTTCACATGATTACACATGAATATGAAATATTTACAATTTCAGATTAAGCATATAGTTTAAGTGCATCCACATGATTTGCGTAATGTTTGGGCCTGTATGGTAGGTTATGTGTCCTATATAGACATAAAACAACTTGTAACCAGAATCCATTAGGTCTGAGTGGAAAAATCCAACTGCCTGGTTGCATGAGAGAATCTGCTGACTTCCTCCAGCAGACCGTGACTTCTTCTCGGGATAGACTGTTAATGTGATTCTCAGTAAGCCAGGTACAGCCACCTGATCTCAGGTGAATCACTTCAGTCTCTCCCTTGAAGGTGTTTTCCTCACTGACAGAGCTCAACCCTGTAGACTCCTGAAGGCACCTGCCGAGCTAGATGATATGTAGTCGAGTGCCCATCATCACCCGCTCCCACCCTCACAGGCACTTTGACAAACCTTTGCTTTGTGTAGATTGTTAGAAAAAAAGGTACCAGTTTATACCTTTGATTATCACTGAGCCTGTATCCTCAAGGGTCTGCCAATTGTACTCTATAGCTGTAGGTAATTGTACCTTTTAAGGTACAAAAATGAACTATGAGAAATATTTTGCACCATTGGGGGTACATTAATATTGTTTGTAACTTGGGGATGTTCCTCAGAGTCCATTTCTGTACCTTAAAAGGTTCAATTTCCTGCAGCTATAGGGTACAATTGTCAGACCCATGAGGGTACAGCCCCAGAGACAAGAAGGTACAAATTGGTAGCCTTTTTCTGAGAGTGAAGGTTTAAGCAATTTAAGTAAACACCCAAGATACAAATGTAAGCAATCTGTTAGATAAATATCCCATTCAAGGTGTTCCCCTGCTTTGTACCATATATCATCCTGTTCAGGACAAGTGATTTGAAAATGGTCGGTTGCATGTATGGAAGAATGCATGCATGGACGGATGGATGGATGAGACATTCTGCTGCTATATATCTAAGCCTGTTACTACCGTATGTCTATATACGTCTTCGCGAACGAGCTATTAATGAACAATTTACATGTTGCCTGGTCCTCATAACACAGTATTAACTTAAATAAACCTAAACTTGGACACGTGAAAGACACGCGTTAGACTAAACAGTATCATGCGGGTCACCGTTTTCCCATTCACAACACGCAAGCACGAGGCAGCGAGAGTCCTTAACGAAATTATGGCGAAAACAATCATTTGAACGACGCGACACTGAGGCAATCGTAGCTCGTCTCAAGGGCCGTCAACCAATCGTAGGAGCTATACTTATTGGGCCACGGAGCGTGTCGACCAATGACGTAGAGAGAAGGCGTCAACAAGCACTCAGCCCACGCATTAAAACCAACTTGGGGGCCGAACCCGTCAGTCCGCTCAGCTGGCTGGGCAGTTAGTAAGCTGTTTGTTGATTTATGTGTGTTCAGCTCTATATAAGTATATATATAAGTTATATTATATATTATATATAAGTTTTCCAGCTTTTCCCTTAAGGTAAAAGGTACATTTTTCCACGGTAGCTCGGCGGGGCTGAAATGTCACAATTTAGGCTCTCATTGGCACTCAGGGAGCTGCTCCACTTCGGTGTCAAATACCGTTTGCCCAGTGCCGTCGGGCATCCGAGCACATCGGCGAACCCCGGTCTCTTCCGCCTCGGGGGGACATCTCGGCTGTCGTTCTGTCCGGCCGGGGCTAGGTCCTTATGCAGCAGGAGCGAAGGAGTGCTGGAAAAGAAAGATGAGCCAGGGAAAGAGGCGGCGGTCGACAAGTAAGAACTTATTATTATGCTGGGATATAACGTCATGAGCAGTTAACGAATAAAGATATTGTCCAGGAAACCTACGCACGTATAATAACAGCAGCATCAACAACACCAAAAATATCATGCGTGGTACTAGCGTAGAATCTCGTTTTTGTTTCATATAGTTGAAGAAATAAAACATGTTTTATTAAGCGTTCCTTGTGTAACGGTAATGAATGAGTAAATGGTTTAGGTAATTGACAAACGTATCTGGATGTGCATCTTGAATTATCAATCTGGAATTGTCTTCTGTTGACGCCTTCTCATGAGAAATTGTCCCCTGTTTTTTTCGTCATAAAAATAGCAATCTAATGCAGCTTGTTATTGTACCAATTTATGCCCGATTATAAATTATACTATTGCGTTAGTAGGCAGGTTTTGTTTCTTACGCGTGTATCTGTTTTCTGACCCGTAATTGCAAATATTGGAAAATATTTAGGAATTTGTGGCTAGTATGTAGCCGCCTCCCTTTTCTTGGAGGAGAGTGCAGTTTGACAACATCGGTTCAGTTTCGTGTGTTTGGTTTGACTAAGATAAGCACTGTTTTAACAGAAGCTTAGGTCTCTGTCCCACGTTTGGTAGCTGGTGATGAATCCGCCGGTCCCCCACTTCCTCAAACTGTTCTTACGATTACCGTGAATGCTGGGATTCGCCAGGCGTTTGTCTGAACTATTCGCCGGCCTGTAAATAATAGCGCCCTGTTTCTTAGGTGTGTTGTGACATGCAGGTGATTCATCGGCATTAACTATCAGAGGTATGTGGAAGCATTTTTGTCCTCTGAGTGAAGAGCATCAGTGGAGAGAAAAAAAGGTTAAAGATATTTTCGAATCTATTATTGCGCCCTACCTGAAGTTGAGGAGAGAGACGCCCCATGGTCTCGAATGGGTGTGTCACCCCAACCCCAGCGACCCCCCTGCTTTTACGGCAACATTCTAATCGTGTTACGCAGTATACCGACACTGAAATTCCCGTTTTATTAGTATCGGTACTTAAGACGGTCAAGTACACATATTGAGAAACACCCCAAATATTTGCAGGGAAGTGGATTAGTGTATAGTTCCTGTAAGGGACTCATTCACTGCGAATGAATCATTTGCCAATGTCAAACCATTACATGAGATTCATGGTTTCAAGTACAAGTGATGTTGCCAAACGTCCACAGCTTGTTGACAAAGTAGACGTTCAAAGCGAAATATGTTTTGTTTGCGTTGTCAACAGTCAGAGCAAGCCCACAGGCACTACATAACGATTATCAGGTCTGTCCCTGAAAAATATCAAACATGTGCAATATATATTGTAATAAGTGAACTTTTTGCCACTTCAGTTAGTGACAGTTTTTGCTGTGGTATCATTTGAGAGGCATAATTAAGGGGAGTGATAGCCTGTTTCATTTCACTTTATCTTTTTAGGTAATCCTTTTAGCTAATGTAATCATGGCATGCAGTACATTTGTGTAAATATTCTCTATTACTAGAAAATGCACTCTGCCAAGGAGATGTCACTTAATAACCAGCAATACATCTTGCAAATTTAATGAACTGTAAAAGAAATCACACAAACTCAAGTGTAGGGGACAATACTGGATACCATGTAACCTTTAATAAAACAATGACCTTCATATAATCATTTACAATAATCCAATCATCAATGTTATAAATGTATTAAAATGGCATATTCAATGGCTGTATAACTCAACAGCTGCAACTAAATATTTTAGTTTTGTTGAAACATGTTCAGTATAGCTTTGTGTCTGTGACAAAATAGCCTGTAGTTTATTTAATTTGACTGATATCGACAAAGTAATTTTAATTAAGAATATAAATTTTAAGTTTTGTGTTCTGTCACATATTTATCTATTAATGTTTCCTGATTTTTTGCTGTGGTATTGTTTCAGTATCAGTATCTGGGGTTTTCAAAATTTCAAAATCCCTGATAATCCTTTGGGCAGGTAACCTTCAGATTTTTGTAGTCCGAAAAGAATTTAACTTGTCCAAATTAAAAAAAAAAAAAAAAAAAAGACAAAAAAAGAATTTCTCAATGTAGAACGTTAGATATAGTCAGGTGAGGTCCGGTTGGGGAGCATGCACTGATGCAGCGTGTTGTAGCGTCCACCACACAGCGAAACTCCTCGGGATCCCAGCTGGTGATTCCCCCAGGCATATACAAGGTCCAGTCCCACCCTCCAGAAAAGGGCATCCATCTGCCACAGCCAAGTATTACGTGGGCGTCCCCTCAGCCTGGCCCAGTAACTTGAGTCCTTAGCAATGACGATCCTGCAAGCTGGATCACCCTCAGGGAAATGTGCCATATGGCCATAGTGCTGTAGCTGACGCTTCCTCACAGTGCAGGTAATGTGCCTCATTCAGGACTCCTCATGCAACCTCTCCTTCCACACAAGGTCTAACCAACGGTATCCGAGGATTCTCTGAAGAGACACAGTACCGAAGGAGTCCGGTCTTCGTTTCAGCTCACTGGATAGCGTCCATGTCTCGCAGCCATACAGCAAGAAAGGGAGGACCAGGACTCTAAAAACTTGGACCTTTGTCCTCTTGAAAAGATATTGGGAACACCACACACTGCTTTCCTGTGACCTTGTGACTCCCCATGCTCTTCCAGTCTGTCTGCTGACTTCACAGGAAGAGTCACCAGTGACATGAATGTCGCTGCTGAGGTAGGTAAATGTCTTGACAAGGTCGACATTCTCCCCACAGACAGCCACACTACTGATGGCTGTGCCTAAGAAGTCATTAAATGCCTGAATCTTGGTCTTTATCCAGGACACCTACTATCCCAGACACTGACTCCTCGATGATTCTCTCAAGAACCCCAATCTGAGCCTCCATTGACTCCTCTAAGATCATGGCATTGTCAGCAATGTCATGATCAGTAAACCTTTCTTCACCATCAAGACACCCCACAGCCGCTGGACCCCACAACCTTGCCCAGCACCCAGTCCATGCAAGCATTGAACAGAGTAGGACCAAGAACACACCCCTGGTGAACCCCAGAATCAACTGGGGAAAACACAGAGATTCTCCCTCCACTCTGCACAGCACTCACAGTACCAGTGTACAGTCCAGCCATGACACCCAAAACTTCGGGGGGATCCTGTGAAGTCTCAGAATGTCCCACAGGGCGACTCGATCAAACAGTGTCTAACACTTTACGAAAATGGACAAAGGCCGCAAAGAATCTCTGGCAATATTGGCGCTTGCGCTTGATGAGAACTCTCAGTGCAAGGATACGGTCAATGGTAGACTTCTTAGGCATAAAACCAGAATGCTCCAGTCTCTGACAGGCAAGCAAGACATCACGGATCCTGTTAAGGATGACCTTAGCAAGGACCTTCCCTGGCCCTGAAAGCAGTGTTATCTCCCTGTAGTTGCCGCAATCCAGGCGATCATCCTTCCCTTTCCAGATAAGGACTCCAAATCCCATTTTCCAGTCAGTTGGGATGACTCTTGACTCCCAAATGGAAGCAAAGATTGCCTGCAATGCAAGGAGGACAACCTTACCTTCAGCCTGGAGAAGTTCACCCCAGATACCACAGATCCCTCTGACCTTCCCTGCCCCCAGCTGATTCATCACCCTTGCGAGCTCTCTGAGATTGGGTGGTTCAAAGCTGATTGGAAGATCAGCCTCGAGAACCGTAGACCCAGAGATCTCCAACATTCTGGCTGGAGGGTCAGCTTTATAGAGCTGCTCAAAGTAGCCGCTGCAGTGTCATCTGTAAGGACCATCCCATCACCCGCCCTGACTACAAGTCTCAGAGGAACAGATTCAGATGTGCGTAATGCTTCGATTCCTCTCTAAGCAGGACGTGGGTCACTAGACCACAGATGGTGTTACCTGCTCACAAAATCGTCTAACAAATGCCTCTTTATCTGCCCTCAGAGCCCTCACAGCCGTCCTTCTCAGCTCCTGGTACAGACTGGAGCCGCCACCAAGTCATGCGCTGCGATACCTCTCGATAATATCCAGGGTGCCCTGCAAGAAGAAGCACTTCCTTCCGAGAACACTGGCAACACTAACACAGCCCTTGGCAACCTTCAAGGTCTTATCACGGAAGGTCTTTCACATCAGCAGTCATACCCAAGTCTACAAGCTCCTCACAAAAACTACGTGCAAGCTCATATGCTCAGAAACAGCTTGATCTGAGTCAGACTAAGTCCAGCCTCAATCTCTTAGGAGGTGGTAGCCTATTGGATCTAAGCTGAATCTTCAGAGTAGCAACAACTAGTCTGTGGTCACAATTCACAAACCGGACACTTCTGTAGACCCTGCAGTTCTGCAGAATCCCCCATCGTCTGCCCACCAGGATGTGATTGATCTCCGTCTTCGCACCACCAGTATTTGAGTGCCAAGGTCAACGATGCAGCTTAGCGCATTGGAACCAGGATCAAGGAACATGGAGCCACTTTCACCCTGGTCTCCAGACCCATGGGGACTGAGACAATCTTCATAACCGGCCCTGTCAGTACCAGTAGTCAAATTGAAGCCACTTATAACCAGAGGAGTGTCACCTCGTGGGCACCCTTCAACCACTGAGCGAAGTCATGAAAAAAATGTCTCCCTCGTTGAGACATCACTCATCGCAATCTGAGCATACTCTGAGACAACAGACAAGATGCCCAAGGAGTCCCTTAGCCTGAGTCTCATGATACGCTCATTGAAAGGAGTGACAACAGACACCATCAGAAGGAGCCGATCCATCACAGCAACAGCTACTCCCTCAGTATGGAAGATGGAAGATGGTCATCTTGCCGTAGAGACCTGGGGTACTTTTTTGAACAGATACAACAAGACCAGGATGGCATGACAGGAAATAAAGTATCTAAAGTATGGAAAATTATGAGAAGAGAATGATCATGATTGTTTGATCATGATCTTAATCTAACTGACTAGTGATGTGAGAATTGCATGTGCTTAATATGCAATTTTGGTTTTATTATGTATTGCACATCATCCAGCAGTATGATATACAGTACAATATATCCCACCTCACGTTGTGATGTCATTCAGCCAGTGGGAAAAAAAAACACCAAAACCAAGTATGAAAAGTACAGTAGCTGGTTACCGTGGAAAAGTGCCCAAAATAAAGTGAGAACTACACTCATTTACAGAGGTTGGCAGCAATGCACTAATTGTTTGCCAAACATCATATGAAAGACAGAAGTAAACTTATTACACATTCATGCAGGCGTACTGTACATGTCTCTGTGGACAAATCATCATGATTACAAACCTGTTTGTTGCTTGATCTTTTTTTTCCATTCAGATAGCAATACATGAGAGCGGACAAATCGAATGAAGGAGGGAATTTGATCTCACACAAAGTATAATTTCCGATAGTCCATCGGGCAGGGTGGTGTTACATTTTGGTAGCCGATGGAAAAAGTTGATAGCCCTGGGATGTTGGCTACCAATTTTGCAACTCCTGGTATCTAAATATTTTAGGAAGGTATCGTATCAAAGTCATGATTTTGGTATCCTGACAACACTGCATTTCAGAATGTCATGGAAAGCTGATTGATCTGGGGAGATCACACAGAGTGCAGCTATAGGCCAGACGTTAAAGATTATAGAATCCCATGTGCTGGGTGGTGTGCTGTAAATGAGTTAATGGATAATCACATTAATGCCATGTCATGCCCGCAGTGTGCTAATAGAGCTCCTCTTTGGTGAAGGCGGTAGAGATTGCCATCCATGTTTCACAACACAGGTTAGTTTGACCTCTGCTTGCTCTCAAAGGGTGACACGTGTGTGATTTGAGTAGGACCCCCCTACATCCTCTTGTATCTCTGTGTAGACACTGTTAGGTCATACAGGACAACACCATATTACATGACTGTTGACCTCTTCTTGACCACCTTTCAAGTCATCTGACCATGTTGGGCTTAAGGGGGTGGTACTGTATTTACTGTACTTCTTTTGACCTTGGACTGCCCTCCAGGACTCCATTTAACCAGTGTGTGAGTGAATTGATCCAGTGAGTTAAATGGGTAGCTTGGAGGAGGGGGATAGCACTGGGTGGAGCTGACCCCTGAGTTGGCATGGGGTTGAAAACGGCTCTTTTGGATGAATCTCTGGTCTGGGGAGTTTTGCCTGTGTGTATCTCTGATGTTTTATACCTCTGTTTCCATGACAGCTGACTGGGTCACACACCGTCTCTGTCTGCTGCAGTCTTTGCAGTACAGTGCAGAAAGCCTGTTTTATCCTTTGCAGCTTAAGGCTCTGCTGACCCTGTAAACCATGATCAGGCTACAGCACATGCATAAGTAAATTAATAAGTAATAGAGCATGTGCCTGATGTTTACATCAGAAACAAGCAGAGCGTTGAAAGAACATTCGGTTCTCATCTCTTTCCCTCTGTATTCCCATTGCACCCGGTTTAATTTGCTAATTGCTGTGAATGTGTTTCAGGATATATGTCACTTTCTATCCCGAGGATCATGGACCTAATCGGGGCAGGACACTAATGTCAATTACTAAACTAGTATCATTATTACTCGATTATTGATTTTATCAATACTAACAGCCCTATGGAATAGTTTTTTTGCCATAAAAGTGGTGCATCTTCCAAGCCCAGCATAAGGACACCTGCAGAATAAGACGTGCCATCTGACTTTTCATAGGTTTATCACACACTTATTTTAACTTTTCTTAACTTATTTTAAATGTCTTACGTAGTAAGACCTGAGGGATTGACATGGGCTGTGCTGGACTCTGACGCGAGTTGGATCTGTGTGAAAGTGCAGGACAGATCACATACAGATTTCACGTCAGCATATCAGCTGCTACAGCCAACCAGCTTTTACTATGTTACAGGTCATCTTGGGGTCAGGTGGAGATGGTGTCCCTGATGTTCTGGTTGATGTGGTGGAGTGTTGAGGTCAGGCCCCTTACAGAGTACAGTGACTAATACAGGAAGGTTGTCTCTGAAAGGTGCAAACAGGGCTGTGATTACTGTTCAACTTCATAGCCTTCACTGAAGATATGAAAACCTAATCACACATTTATGGCTGTTGATAAAACTAAGGACTAAGGAGTTTCACGTGTACAAACAGGACCTTTGCCTTACTAAGACAATCCACTTCATCAATGATTTTTTTTAATAGTAGTTCTGTCCTTTTATGTCTTTGTTTCCCAATAAACTTCACGTCCAGCAGGGGAACTGTCTCCATGGCTGAAAACCTCTGTCTGTTAATTACACCCCTCCCCACTTCCTGCCCGAGCCTGATGTCCTGACTGGAGGGGGGGGGGGGGTGTTCCGGATTGTCATAATGCATTGATATCGTGTTTTATTTTATCAGAAATTTGTGTTAAATGTTTTTCAATGGTGTAGGCAAAAATAACACAACACACAGAGTATGTCAACAAACCCTCACCCATCCACCACCCAGACACATGGAAGAGAAAAAAAATCATAAATAAATGAATAAAAATTAAATTCCCAAAAAATAATGTGTTACTAGTTACTAGAGATGTCACTAGACATCTAGAGATTCATTAACATTAATATAAATCAAACTGCTGGAGCACCAGAGCATCAAAAACAAATGAGTCCCTTTCTAGCTACTCCAGTCGTCTCCTCTATATTCATATCCTACCTCACATAGGTGCAAAGTGTAAAAAGCTTCTCCATAAATCAAAGAAGTCTTTGGTTTTCCCTCTTATTATATATGTCAGTTTCTCTAATGAAAGGTTAACCAAACCCTCCTTGACCCATAAGGCAGATGTCGGTCTACCCTCATCTTTCCACATCACTTTTTTTGGCATCTAGTAAACCTAAATTAATTATTGTGTTTTTTTTGCACACGCATTGAAATCAACAGAATAGATATGCAGTAGACATAGTTTCGGGTCCAGTTGGGTTGGGGCTCCACAGTTGAATTCCACAGATTAGTTGAAGCACATCCTTCCAAAATACTTGCATCCCCACGAACGCAGAAAGAGGGCAGCAACAGCTTTAAATCTGTGCAATTTTACTGGTGTTATGTAGGTTCTTATAAGCCATTTGTATTGAAGCATCTAGTATTAATGGAGTTGGTTTGAGCTGGAAGACAGGCTTCATCTTTAGTAATCTCAGTGTAAAGGTCAGTTTCCCATGCAGATAAATACCTAAAGGAATTTTCTTTTGGTTTGTTTAGAAGCACATTATAAAATAGTGATACTTCCTCTATCATTCATATGCTTTAGAGCAGCTTGCTCTATTGTAGATAGTGGGGGCTCAGAGTAAGTTTTAATTTGACAGTATATAAAACTTCTTATTTGTAAATATTTGAAAAAGTGTTTCTGTGGAAGAGTAAATTTTGTCGCTAGTTGTGAAAAAGGCATAAGCACACCTTTATTGTACATACAGTATCACCCAGTTTACTTATACATTTTATACACTGGTATTTCCCCAGATGGGTGACGGGGAAGACAGAGACATGGGTTCACTTCAAAAAGCTTGAGCTTCATGTCAGACTGATATAGTATTTCTAAGAAATACTGTTTCTGTTGGTTTGCTTTATAAGGCTTTTAGTCAGCGAAGAATAAAGGTATAACTGCAAAAGAAGTTCTATTTCAGTTTTTTCTATACCAAGCCATGACTCCCCTACAGTAGATTCCCCAAGCCTTTTTTTGAAAGTGGAGAAAATGGTATTTGGCAGTGGGAGTAGAATTGTTTAAAAAAGGTATAAGAATTTAGGTAGAACAACCATCCTAATATTAATGCGACCTATCATAAACAGCTGTATAGTATTCCATCTGTCAAGTAGCTCTACGATCTCATGAAGTAGTGGATCCTATATATTAGATAATATATTTTCTAATGCTTGTATGGAGTTTCTTAGTTCTGTAAGAAACAGAACTATGTCATCTGCAAAGAATGATATACGATGTTTTCTCTCCCCAATTTTTATACTCTTTATATCCTAACTATTCCAAATTGCCATAGCTAAAGGTTCAGTTGCAAACGGAACCAACAAAGGCGACAATGGGCAGCCCTGTCGAGTACCTCGACTGAGATGAATAGCTCTGGAGACAGGATTGTTTGTTAAAATTTCTGCTAATGGTTCAGTGCACAATAATTCGAGCCATCGAAGATATCCTCCAAATCTTTTAAGTACCACAAACAAATATCTCCACTCATTTCTGTCAAAGGCTTTTTCAGCATCCAGTGACAAAACTGCATGGTCTTTAGCCTCTTCTTTTGTATACAATACATTAATAACTCTGTGTATATTATGGAATGTCTGCCTGCCAGGCACATAGCTGGTTTGACCATTCATTATTAACCTTGGGACGTAAATCTCAGTCCTCCTAGCTAGGGCTTTGCAAAGAATTTTTGTATCACATGAAATATGAGTCGATATGATGACATGTATGTGGGGGGCTTGCTAGGCTTTAGGATGAGTGTGATTACAGCAGATCTCAGTGACGAAGGCAGCATTCCTTTCTCCAAAGTTTCATTATCCATACTTGAAGAAGGTGTGGTGGAAGCTTTTCAGAAAATGTTTTATAGATGTCGATGGGCAGGCCTGGGGCTGGGGGCTGGGGGCTGGGGACTGGGGGCTGGGGGCTGGGGACTGGGGACTGGGGGCTGGGGGCTGCGGCTTCCCCACTACTCATGCACTGCACGGCTTCAGACTTCAAGAGACAACTTCTGGGGTTTATCCAGAAAATAATTATGTGTTTCATTAGAGTCCAAATATTGAGACTTACAGTATAAAGACACTCATAATATGTTTTAATTAATTAATTTATTTAATTATTTGAAGTGTATCTAGCAGGTTTAAACCATTCTTGTTTACAGTTGAATGTATTTGTTTTATTTTCCATGATAAACCCTCCCAGCCTTTTCTCCCTGGTTACAGTAGGACTGTTTTAACCTCATTAAACTGTTTGTGGTTAATTCATTATATTGAGCTTTTAGTGCGAGGACTTGTTTTTCTTTCACAGAATGGCTACACACGAAAATAGTTGCTCAATATCTACCAACTGTTTATAGTATTTTTTGGAATTGTGTTTTGTATAACTGAGTATCTCACTCCGAATATAAGCCTTGAATGCTTCCCATTTAACAAGTGAATCTGTTTGATTGAAGAATTTTTTACTTTTAATACCAATCGTCTTGCCCATGAATTTCACAAATTCTAGGGATTTCAGCCAAGTAGCTTGAAAGCGAAATCTAAATGCACAGGGATTTAAATCATTTGTCTACAAAGTAAGGGAGTCTGGTGTATGATCAGACTACTACTGTACCAGCATTTTCCAGTTTTAGACAGTAATGTTTTGGAAATCAAAAAGTAGTCTATTCTAGAATATGTTTATATGTAACCAAGAGTACTCTAATTTACTTGGGTTAAGATGTCTCCAAATCTCTTTTAGGTCAATAATGAAATTCTTTATAATTTTCATGGACATCTCCCATGCCCATGCATAGATCTTTTGTTGGGTCCAATACATAGTTAAAATCACTACCCGTAATGTATTCACTAGGAAAGAAGGAAAAGCAGAGGAAGAGATTACAAAAAAATTGGATTGTCCTTGTTAGAGGCGTATATGCAAATCAAAGTGAGCTGGGTGGATAGTGTTGTACCATTTAAAATGAAATATCTCCCGTAATTATCAGCGTACTATTTTGTTGACCTGGAATTGATTTATGTATAAGTATCATGACACCTCTAGCTTGAGTGGTGAAGGACACTGATTATATCTGATCTGGCCACCTTCTTGTAACTCTACCATTGTCCTCTCTTAATAGATGTGTTTCCTAGAGGTATATTATGTTGGATTTTATCTGCTTGAGTCTATCCACATCATGTTTTGTTTAAACATTTGTATTTTAAAACCTCTAATTTTTGTCTTTCTTTTTGTTTGTCTGCTTGGTTTCCTAAAAAATGTAAGTAAATTCTAATGTCCCTCTTTATTGCCTATTGTGTTCTATCCCAACCTTCAAATATGATTGTTCTGCCGTCTTAATTCTCCCATAATTCCTTCAGAATAACCCACTTCTGTGATCCTGGCTTTCTGTGTGGGACCAGTGAAACCTGTCTGCTTTATCCAACCCTGCTTTTAATATTTGTTTTTAAATGCAACCATCTGACAGTGGCTCACTGCAGCTGAGTGTGGGAGTTCACTGTGTGTGGTGAAATGCTTTTCCTTTGCTTCAGGCAGTGGTCTGTCTGTCCGTTGTGTCGTGATGGGCAAAGGTCTTTTGGTCATTACCTGGATTTCTGTGTTGTGTGTGCTGTCCTCTGTCTTCTCTAACTCCGATGAACTGAGATTCAACACCCAAATCAAAACACATCTGGCATCTACCTAGGGGACTATCAGAAGCTCTACAACTATGAATACTGTTGACTCCCCCCAGCTAATTCTAATGAATGCATTTCAACTGGTTACCTTCAGCATACCTGTTAACGCTTGGTTACCTGGTCATGAAACACATTTCTTGACAGGATTGATGTTCCATGTGGTTTCACCACAAAATACAGCTGTCATTCATTTTATAGGAGAGTAACTTGAGAGGTCAGGACAGAACATGATATCGTACTACAATCCAGGACCAGAATTCACCTGCCCAAGAACGGGGCAGAACCTTGCATAACTGTCCTAATAATGTCATATGAACGGAAGCCATATTGAAATGCATTCCTTGAAGCTGGCAGTGTGAATCCATCTTCCCACTGCTCCCCCTACAGTCTACCTGTTCCTCCTGCAGTCTCTCTGGATTTTACATCTTCAGGGTGTTGACTCCTACTCCTTAACATAGGATGTTGTTCTCTTAGGAGAAGGAAAGCAGGCATCCTTCCCTCTCTGGAGGATCTACTCTTCTACACCATTGCTGAGGGCCAGGAGAAGATCCCAGCTCACAAATTCATCACAGTGAGTGGTTGGTTAGGGAGTCAATCAGAAGTTACTAGACTCCTTACAATCCTCCCTCCCAGCAGTTCATATTCCACAGCCCCCATTGCTCATCATAAAAATGTTATTGCAACTTAACTGACTCAATGCTCCTCTTTTATTTTTAAGTGGGTTTCAGAAACCTGCACTGCTGGTTTAATCTGGGGGAGTTTGCTTTGTTGAAGGAATCAGCCTCACACATGGCTTATCTGTCTCCTGTAGCTCAACGAGTTGAGCATTGTGCTAACAATTCAAAGGTTGTGGGTTCAGGTTTCATATAAATTGAAACTCTTCCCTTTACTGTAAGCTTGCTGTTTAACTCTACCTACCAAGGCCCTGAAGGCTACGGGTCTACGGACCGGAGATCCCCGGCTGAAGGAGTGTATGGAGATGCTGAAGGTCTCCCTGAAATCCACGTCCGATGGCGTCACGCTCGACCGGCACCTCTTCAAAAAGTGAGCGTGAGCCCCCCCAAAAGTGAGGTGTGTGGCAGGCCTTTGTTGTGGTGCACACCCCCCCCAGAAATCCGTGGTCCCTCCGCAGGTGTGTTCAGAGCAACATCGTCCTGCTCACCCAGGCCTTCCGCAAGAAGTTTGTCATTCCTGACTTTCTGTCCTTCACATCGCATATCGATAAGCTCTACGAGAGTGCCAGGAATCTGTCCGGAGGACAGGTGGGTCACAGCACCTGCTTGCTGCTGGGTGCCCATGGCCACACAACACACGTCGCCTGAATATCTGAGCAATCCAAACCCTTGAGAAGATGCCTTCTGTGTCCTGCAGGTGGCGGACTACATTCCCCAGCTCGCTAAGTTCAGCCCCGATCTGTGGGCTGTGTCGCTCTGCACAGTTGATGGTCAGAGGTAGGGGCTGTGACACTGCTGTCCCTGGGGAGTGACTGAAACAAACCCCTCTCTCTGTTTAGACTAATGATGCTATCTGCGGAACCCTTGTTTTAGGTACAACTGTACTGCAGTGTGGTTGTAAATGTGTTATGTTCCATGATTGTGAAATTCTTTATATTTGTTTGTTTTGTTTGTTTGGGTGGGTGGAGTGTCTCTTTAAACTAATGCAGGCGGAACCCCCCAACCAATCCGTATCGGTATAGGTTTTCAAAACAATTGGCTATTGGTACCAGCAAGGAATTTGCTTATCGATGCATCACTAATTATTGCTGCTGTGGTTTATCAGTCTCTTGCCCTCTATGTTTTCATTGTGCCTCCTGTTATCGAGTGACTCACTGGTGCTTCCCCCCAGGCACACGGTGGGTGACACCAAAGTGCCCTTTTGCCTGCAGTCATGCGTGAAACCGCTGAAGTACGCCATCGCCGTGCACGACCACAGCACGGAATACGTGCACCGCTTCATCGGCAAGGAGCCTAGCGGCCTGCGCTTTAACAAGCTGTTTCTCGATGAGGATGGTGAGGGGGCCGGTCTCCACGCAAGCTGACACGGTGGGACCTTTCAGACACACACACGTGATGGGTGTAAATTTTTGCCCAGATTCATCTGTGAAACAGAACCGTGGCATGAATTTGGGCCAAGGCGGTCGGGCCATTCTGTGGTGCTCTGTTGCTGTAGCAGCGAGATGAAAGTTTAATGAAGGCGTCTGGGTTGCCGAGTGTGCGGCGGTCACACTCCATACAGGGCCCCACTGTGTCCCCGGGGAAAGCAGCTGTATAGGGTCAAACCCAGAACAAGTTGACTGCTTTGGTTCTGTTTCCATGATTATGAGCAGTAAGTAATAACTCTAGAGCACCTTTTATCAGACCCTCATCTGTGAGCGTAAGCTACACAGCTCTTTCACAATAAAATCTCCTGTTAGCAGCAAAAAACACCTTAATCAGCCGCCTTGTTTGTGGCTCAGGTGTCCTCAGTACGTCAGCTGTTTCTGACAGATATGGCCCCCGCCCCACCCCCCGCGGGAGGTGTACAAGTGGCCGCTTTTTGCTGATAGACCAAGAGTTCCAGGAGGAAGACCTTTACAAGAACCTACTGACCATTTCAGTATGCACTTTAACCTGACCATGCGCTTTGGGTCCCAAACACCTTGTCTCTCTGCCCACAGACAAGCCCCATAACCCCATGGTGAACGCTGGTGCCATCGTGTGCACGTCCTTAATCAAGGTGAGAGGCCATAGGCTGCCCCTGGTTCTGCCTCTGTGTGTGTCACTCTGTCCCAACATTGTGAAAAAAAACTGCTATTTTTCATGAAAATCTGTGACTGCAATCAAAAAACTAAAGATGCAGAAAGTCTTCTATTTTCTTTGGTTATTTATGGTTAAGGGTAGGGCTGGGTTGGGGTCAAAGTTGTTGTATTTGGGGTTAGGGTTTTGGCCATAGAAATAAATAGATTGTTCCTACAAATATGTATAAATACCTAACCTGTGCGTGTGTGTGTGTGTGTGCATGCGTGAGCTCACATGAGGCTTTTCAGTATACTAGGACCTGCCATATTAAGATAATTGCTGTTAGAGCAGGTCTGCAGGCAGAGGTTTAACAGGCACATCCTGCATATGCCGCCATTCTACAGGAGCCGATCTAAAGCACTGTTTGTTTACTTGCCCATTTTTAGGATGGAGGGGGTGGCTCTGAATTTACCTCTGATTGTGTATTATAGGAGCATCAGGAATAAAGGCCTATCCCCCCTCAGGACAGGTGTGCCCCACGTCTGAGTGTACGTCACATACGCGCTGCCCTAAACTGATCTCACTCTGCGTTCCCATTTTTCCTTCTCTAATGAAAAAGGTCCATTTCATCTCCATACCGTCAAGTGTGAGCCCTCTTCCCTTAGTCAGTGTGTCTCTGGCTGCGCAGCCTGTCAGATCACAGTATGTGGCTTCCTGTTTTTGTGTCAGGGCACATACTGGTCATCTGATCGCTGCCTGTATGCTGGGATTTACTAGCATGGCACCACCATGCTTCAGCCATTCAAAGTCAAGCCACCCGGGTCAGTTACTGTCACTAAACCTTGCATTTTAGGGATGTGACTAGTAATCAAGACATTGATTTGCAGCAGTTTAGTGCTCAGTCAGTTTGGCTGGCTGCCTCATTTTTAGCACATATCAGGCCAATTTGACTCTTTAAAGTCACTTTATGACTTTACATATTTATTTTACTAACACTGATCATTGATCATTCTCCTCATTTGCATAATAGGGGATCTTCATTTCCCTCCTTTTTCCAGTCTTAATAACAGAGAGACATATGTATAGCTTGTATGTATAGCCATGACCTTCTCACCCCTGCCTTCCATCCTCTTCCCGTCTGCTTCAGTTCAGGGCTGTCGGCTCCCTCTACAGTAATCAGCGTTGATGTATTGGCCATGGAGATTACCCTGGGTGGCCTTAATCTGCTCCTGTTTGCTCCTGCACTCATTTAGCAGTGTGCTGCCCCCCTAAGGACTCTCATAGTGCCTGGCGGTCTTTGGGATTTTTAGCCAAAGCTGTGTTGACTTTTTTAACGCCTTTGTTTAGCATTAACAAACCCTGCTCGTATTATGCTCTCTTCCTGGCCCTGTGTACCATTTACCGTTACTATTTGTCTGTAGACAGCCGTTACACAGGAATAGAATAGATCGAGGTTCAGACCACGCAGTGTGAGGACGGTGTGTTTGGGATTACAGTAGTACCTCAGTACACAAACTGATTAGAACTCAAATTTCTTAAAAGTCTAACCAACCAGTTCAAAAAAAATTACCTAGAACTCGATCTAAATCTCAAAAGTCGAACCGCGAACGCCGACCTAAGATAACTTGTACCCCACATGCGGGGAAATGAGTCACGCGGCACGATTCTCAGCAGAAACAAAGGGTAACGCTTCAGTCTCAGCCTCGCATTCGCACTGATAGCAGTTTGTTGGTTACAGTGCTTTTTTATTGAAAATATCAGGTAAGACACTGTACTTTATATCATTACTTTATATCATTACAAGGACCTCAGGAGGGATGATATAAAGTACTTTATATGATCAGATGACCAGTATGTGCCCTGACACAAAAACGGGAAGCCACATACTGTGATCTGACAGGCCGCAGCCAGAGACACACTGACTAAGGGAAGAGGGCTCACACTTGACGGTATGGAGATGAAATGGACCTTTTTCATTAGAGAAGGAAAAATGGGAACGCAGAGTGAGATCAGTTTAGGGCAGCGCGTATGTGACGTACGCTCAGACGTGGGGCACACCTGTCCTGAGGGGGATAGGCCTTTATTCCTGATGCTCCTACAATACAATGAGCCAAATGCTGTAAATGTAAATTTTGGTAGCCATTGCACATTGTTTGGATCATTTATTTTTACTTTCTTACTTACAGATGTGTTTAGTATATGCTGTTCTTGTTTTATCATGTCCATTTTGTGGTTAAATGCTAAAAAAAAAAAACATTTAGGTGTAAATTTTTTTAGGGCGGGGAACCAATTAATTGGTTTTCCATTATTTCTAATGTGGAAAATTCGATCAGAACTCCAACTTTTTAGGACTTGAACCCGAGTTCTGAACAGATTTTTAGTTTGTCAGAGCTACATGTCATTGTGAGCTGTCTTTTATAGTGTGTGAGTGTGTGTGTGTTTTTTTTAATTGATACTTGTTTCCTCTTATCCAGCAAGGAGCAAGTAATGCTGAGAAGTTTGACTATGTAAGTAAGCGTGGCATTTATTTTGTATAATACCTGATGTGATATTTTAACTTGTGATCAGTATTAAGTCTGATGTCCTGCTGCCATGCAGGTCATGAACTTCTTGAACAAAATGGCGGGAAACGAGTATGTGGGCTTCAGCAACGCCACGTAAGCATCAAACCGCAAGCTTCTCTCCACGGCTGAGGGCTCCTTAGTGCCACTACTCACTCACTACTCGCTCACTGCACACAGGGTCTATTTGTGTAGTTTTGAAACACACTGATGCTGAACAATCAGCTTAATGGGAGATATGATGTCATTCCTCAGTACTGACCATGTAACACACTTTTTTTAGTTGTATTAATAGATTAATATCGCCCTTCTCAGAGTGCTGGTGTCTGTGTAACCAGCAGTCCCTGATCCACAGCCTGTTCTGGGCCCAGGGGCTGTAATTAATATGAAGTAAATCAGAATGATGTGAATACAGTCTCAGCGTGAGGGACTCCTGCAGTGTGTGCCTCTGTCTGACCCAGATTCCAGTCAGAGCGCGAATCTGGAGACAGAAACTTTGCCATCGGCTACTACCTGAAGGAGAAGAAGGTAAGTACCCGAGTTATTTAGGGGTTGGAGTAACTCAGGGCTTGGGACCCCAGTCCCTCACTTCTGCTTGTCACGAGTCTGATGCCCAGCTGTCGTTGGGCTGGGTTCTTGTCACAGTGAGGAGCTTTGTGGTTGTCTCAGCTTTGAGGCTTTCATTTGTATTCTCTACTTCATGATTTATTCATTCTACCTTTAAAAACCATCCCCAGTGGTTGAACTTGCTTCTCTTTCTACTTCTGTAGGTAATTTGGGTTGTACTTTTGGTAGGAAATTTGGGCTCTCTTGCAGGCAGCCGTCCCTCCTGAGGTCTTTGGGTGGGAGTTTCTGGAATGTGGAGCTTACATACTGTCTGTCTGTCTCTGTCTGTCTGTCTCTGTTTGTCTGTCTGTCTGTCTCTGTCTGTCTGTCTATCTACCCACCCCTCTTTCCCTTCTTAGTGTTTCCCAGAAGGCACAGATATGACCTCCGTCCTGGACTTCTACTTCCAGGTGAGCAGCTCCAGAGCAGAGTGTGGTTATGCTCACTCTACTGGGCCTCATTTACTAATGCCAGTGCTGCCTGAGGGAAGGTTAGACCTATATCTGAACTGAAAAAATTAATGTTTAAAACAAACCTGCAGCCACTAGTATGTTCCGGGTACAATGTGTGTTGTCACGCTTCAGTATTGTATTGGTGGAATGCTTTTCGCAGAACTGTCATATGAAGTGTGCCAATCCATTGCGCTATGGCAAGGTTATCGTTCTGTTTGCATGGCTGTGCATTCCAGTGCCGTAAATAAGCTGTTTTTTTTTAATCCTGTACACAGCTCTGCTCCATCGAGGTGACCTGTGAGAGCGCCAGCGTCATGGCTGCCACACTGGCCAACGGGGGCTTCTGCCCCATCACAGGCGAGCGCGTTCTCAGCCCCGAGGCCGTGCGAAACACACTGAGCCTCATGCACTCCTGTGGCATGTACGACTTCTCCGGCCAGTTTGCCTTCCACGTGAGTCCCCCCTGCTGGAATTGTCTGGTACTGCCACATTCACCGGCCCAGCTGGCTTCTGTGTTTAGATAAATGAGCAAGGCCTCTTCACCTTGACTGCTGCAGGTGGGGCTGCCATCCAAATCTGGTGTGTCGGGGGGAATCCTGCTGGTGGTGCCCAATGTCATGGGAATCATGTGTTGGTCCCCCCCTCTGGACAAGCTGGGCAATAGCGTGCGGGGCATCCAATTCTGCACGGTAGGTGGGGGGACGCATACAGGCCATGCACTTGGGGGGATAATGGTGTTTAGGTAGTGTGCTGTAATTATCCATAATCGCCATATCATTTGGTAGCCTCTTCAGTACTCTCTCTGTGCTCTGTCCCTCCCTCATAAGTAATGCACCAAAGCCGTCTTATGTTCATTCAGTCTCACCATAAATCCATCCAAAGGGGTGGAGTCAAATGACTAATAGACCCCACACACACACATACACACATTGTATGTGTACTATACACACACACACAGTGAATTATTCAGCACAGGTAGGTGCTGGCGCACCTCCGACAGGGCACAGTCATTTGAATAGAACCAGCATACCATCTCTGCACTGATATTTAGACTTCAAGCATGCCGCAGTAATGCTTTCGCTGGGTGTAGAGGTGACGTTTGACTGGGATGCGTGGAGACTCCCCTTGCAGCCACCCCTCCCCATTGACCCCATCTTTTCTCTCAGGACCTGGTATCCCTCTTTAACTTCCACAACTATGACAACCTGAGGCACTTTGCAAAGAAGCTGGATCCACGAAGGGAAGGAGGTGACCAGCGGGTGAGTATGTGCTGCCTTTGCTCAGCCCCCCCTCCGCCAGGAGGTGTGCAATTGGCTACTTTGTCCTAATAGATCTGCTCCAGGAGGACGTCCTCAACAAGGACATGCCGTCAGTTTCTGTATCAGATATGCCACTGCAGTGTCGCTGTAGAGTCTGCTGTAGCCCTACCTGAGGGCAGTATGGGAGATGGAGTCATTTGAGTTACTAATGGACCTGAAAGGCACGTGTGTGTGTCTGTGTGTGTGTGAGGTTATGTTTTTCTTGACTTTGTGGGGACCATTTTTCAGGTCCCCACAAAGATCTGGGAATACACTCAAAAAGTCCCATATTTTGTTTGGTTGCATATGTTAAGGTTAGGGCTGGGTAGGGGTTAAGGTCATCGTGTTGAGATTTTAGCGTTGAGTTTTTACCATAGAAAGTCCCCACAAAGATATAATTAGAAGTAAGTGTGTGTGTGTGTGTGTGTGTGTGTGTGTGTGTGTGTGTGTGTACGCGCACTTATAGCTGGTGGTTAAGTGACCCT
>JAODKE010000001.1:52776531-52787965 GCA_026779605.1 Mormyrus hasselquistii
ACCTTTCCCATCTGTGCTGTAGAACCACCTTTCTGTCCACTCTCACTGTTATTCTCTGTGATCCAGACTGTTGCCCAAGTCTTGGTGGGTAGATATACCAAAGGCTTGTCTATACGCAAAGCAACCACGCTTCATATATTCACATTATTCCCGACCTTGTACTTATTTTATTCACTCTGTGTGTGTGTGTGTGTGTGTGTGGCCTTTATTTAAATTATACTCCTTTTACAAAGCTGGAGTAAGTGAATTTGGAATTGAGATTTCATAATGTCGTGGCTACACATCATGCATCCACCTCCTGGCCCTGAGATGAATCCTCCCTTAAATCCACAGACATTGATGTGTCCCCGGTAGCCTGCAGATATAATTTCTTCTGCTTCTGAACTTGCTGTTATTTTGAACTGAAGATCCCTATGCAGATGGGGGCTCTCATTCCTTTGACGTGTACGATGAAACTCGCAGCTGCTCTCTGGCCCATAGCATTTTCCTTTTCTCACTTCAGTGGCTAAAATGAGCTTTTCGCTGGAACGTATGTGGTTCCCTCACAGCCTGTGCTGGCCGACCTCAGACAGCTGGTGTGTCTCACTGCAGGTGAAGTCCGTCATCAACCTGCTGTTTGCTGCCTACACGGGGGACGTGTCTGCCCTCCGGAGGTACGCTCGCCACCTCGGGCTCTCTCTGTCTTGTCCCGGGATGCACGGCTCCCTGTGGTGACCCCCTCCTACCTCTCCAGCTCCCTATGGTAACCCCGTCCCACCTCTCTGCAGATTCGCACTGTCCTCCATGGATATGGAGCAGAGAGACTATGACTCCAGGACAGCTCTACATGTGGCGGCTGCTGAAGGTGGGCGGGGCCTCTGGCAGCTGCTGAGGGTGGGCGGGGCCTCTGGCGGCTGCTGAGGGTGGGCGGGGCCTCTATTGCTTTTAGCACCTGCTGCCCCACGGCCGCCTAGTAAAATGAAGCAATGTTGTAGGTGACCATAGACTCATCCCCATGCTCCTGTTTTCGCAGGACACACAGAGGTGGTACGCTTTCTGCTGGAGGCCTGCAAGGTGAACCCAGTACCCAGGGACCGGTAAGATCATGCTGATCATGTTCTGAACAGCTTTGAATGCCTGTCGTGTTTTGACCAGAGGATTAATGTCTAGGTTGGACCTGAGGAGTAAATGAAGCAGGTAAATTTATTATTTCTGTCCAATCGATCCACCAGCACATCCCACCCACAGCCCCTTGCTTGTTGCTTATATCCAACACCCCCCCACACCAATTAGGTGACTATTGACATTACATTGTTGGCGGGTCCCCAGAAAGGTTAATCTGGCCCTGATTGTGGCTGCCTGCTCGTTATAAGTCTATATTCTTAATGGTTTTGTGACTCCCAAGTTCTGAAAAATGATTGTAGGAAATAACTATAACCAAATGCGAGGCGTGACCTGGCAGCCATCTGAAGGCATGAGGATACCAGCATGGTGTTAAAGCCCCTCCCCCTTCCCCTCTTCAGTTGGGGAAACACCCCCATGGATGAGGCCATACACTTCGGGCATCATGATGTGGTGACCATCCTCCAAGAGTACCACAACTCATACAGCCCACAGGAGGGCCCCACAGACAAGGAGTCGGCGCAGAAGAACCTGGATGGCATGCTGTAGGAGGCATGGTGTGGCACCAGACAGTGCCACCAGCAGAGGGCCCCATATGCAGCTGGCACTGCTGGCACAGTGTTTCTGGGAAAGAGGGATGTAAAGTTTTTCCTTTCAGGTTAATTACTGTTTTTTATGCTTTAAGAAGTGAACTCTCTATAGTCAGGCTGGACCGCAGAGTACCAGTTGTAGCCTTACTGCGGGGCTTTGTGTGTATCTGTGTGTAGAAGCACCGTATGCATGTAAATTGAGTAGTAATTTATGTTTAATTTAACAAAGCATCACTTATGCGGCAGTCAGCATGATTAAGGGAAGGGCAGCTCCTCACACGACTCGAGTGAATGTCAAGGTTCAGATGCCATCGCTGAAACTCAGGAGCTGGACTTGTGAAGAACCCGGGGTTGGCTCTGGCTGACAGATGGAGGACAAAGACCTAACATATGTGTGTGGTCTGCCTGAAATGCAGCTTGTATCAGGCCTCCTTTAGGTGTAGTATTTAATTACATGAATGACAGTATTTTTTACATTCTGGCATTCAGTGAGGCTGTTGTACAGCGAGTGTTTATCTTCAGGGCAGGATGTGGTCTGGTCACAGCTCACTGTAAAACACTTTTTGTGCTCTAGGGCAGGGTGCATCTCACCACTAAAGTTGTATTTATTTAGCAGATCTTTAGCTGTAGCAACACATAATTGAAAGCAGTGTAATAGTCCCTGGACCAATTTGGGGTTTAAGTGCCCAAGTGCAAGGTTACACTACATATTCATAAACTGGTAACCTGATCACAGACACAGCATCCTGACTCACTGAGCCCTGGGCCTGTCTAGTTAGATTAACCCAAAGCTAAGTGGCTAGTGTTCCAGGTTAGATGTTTCTCTGTGTAAGATGGTGAGCTAGACCATCTGGAGACGCATGTCTAGGGGCGTGTGCATGGATGTGTGCTTCCTCACAGTGCCGGAACTGAAGCTTAAATTCAGGTTTTGAAAGTATTAATTTCCTTCTGCCTGTGCCCTAGATACCGCCCCAACCCCATCTAACTGTGTGTGTGTGTGTGGGAGAGAAACTGTTTTTTAAAAAAAAAAAAAAAGATCAAGATTGTTTTACACCCAGTTGCCACAACCACAAAACCAGACGAGAGCAGAGGCTGTTCAGTGGGAATAAGGTCTGACATTTCCTTGTGTGGGCGACCTAAGAGTTAGGGACCTTCCCACCAGAAGGACGGCAAAAGAAAACCAGTGGAACTTCGGGTCAAGCACTGCTTCTGATTTCTAGGTCCACATGACCACTGTGGGAAAAGGGCCGAGTGTGATGGGGATGACGGTGGCCCCCGAACAGGCTTCTACACCACTGCCAAATGGCCAAGTTTGCAGTGTGGTTAAGCTGATCCCAATGTTCAAATTTGGAGTATGTGTGTGAAAATAAAGCTTTGAATAGAACCCCTTGGTAACAGTTACGTTCAAGCACCCATTTCAAAAAGGCAAGCAGACACATTGATTATACTACAATCAGTTTACTGCATCAAATTAAGAGGAACATCCAACCATAACGGTACAGTAGATTTCAAATGATTATAGGCCCGGGTGCCTGGTAGATGACACTGTCCTGGAGAAGCAGCTGGAGGCTGGACAAATGCAGGGTGCAGCAGGAGTAGAGGTTAGTTCTGTAAAGCAGTGGACATCTGGGGGAATAATGGATAACTTATGTGACCTAGCAGAGACTGCTCATCATCAGCAGCATCTTAGAGCCTAAAAATGACTGCTGTGTTTACAGTGTGGGACAATGAAAAGCTGTACAGACAAAATGCTTTACCAACTCCCAGCTGCATGTCGGGAAGTCTCTTGTAGGAAGTGACAGGAGGAACGGAACAGCATGACTCAGCATTAAGAACTTGATAGGCTAATGCCATATCATGGTTCAACAGCAAGATGGCATATGCCCTTAGACTTAAGGCAAAAGCAAATGGCCGTTTCTGTAGTCAAACATAAACTGCAGGTTCACACACACAAACGGCTGGGAGATAATGACACGATGGGAACAACATGACAGTGACTGATTAGAGGGTCGCTGCTCCACCTACTGTGCTGTCCATGTCCATGTCCACAGAGTGGATGAGCTGAGAGAGGGTGCCAAACTCCTCCTTGGACAGTGGCAGTATGTTGTCCTGAAGCTTCGAGGGGTGACTGCAATGAAAGACAGCAGAGCAGTAAGAAAACAAAGTCTGGAGACAAAACTGAGCTGAAATGGACCTATCACCATTATGTGTCTTGGGCCTGGCATCAGAATCACCATCTGCATTACACACCACTGCCACCCTGTTCTGGAGATCCCAGAAACGGGCCGGCCCGCTTACATCTCTGACACAGAGATCAGCGCCGTCTTCCAGTACACGTGGCTCAGACTGTCATCGTCCATGGATTCTGAGGCTGATCAAAACAAGAAGGAATCATCCAACAGCCACTTTTAAAAATTCCAGACAGAGACTAATGCTGACCATCAGCAGCTCTTTGGACTCACAGTCAGGGGGTCTGCTGTAATAGCTCCCCAAGGCCTCATCCTTGGGAATATCTGGGTACAAGTAAACCAGTGGATTTTCCGGGATATTTTCCGCAGCCATGACCTTGTAGTTACGGATGATGTCCGGCAGAGAGACGACCGTCAGCTCCTTCTTGGTATAGGGCTCCACTGCATGTACCACGGGTTCATCTGTACACACACAGGTTTTAATTGGTGCATGCAGAAGGACTCCCCATCACCTCTCCGTGTCCAGCCTGGATGTTTTCCAAGAACATACTTTTCTTTGAAAGCTGGTCAACCAGAAAAAAGTCCTGATACTTTATCCAGCTGGTGGCCTCATGTATTACGGCGGCTCACCATTTACAGAGCGCTCCACCCAGGTAAAGGTGATAGCCCCCTCCCGACTGCTCTCGCTGAACCGCAGCAGGAAGGTACCAGGCTTCTTGTCCTTCAGCAGAGCGCGCTCACGCTCCTTACTGACAAAGCCCATGATGTATCTGCGGAGGGAGAGGGTGGAGGATGCCTGACAAAGGGAGAGTGGTGTATGGCGCTGCTCCCGCTAGAAACCCTCACTTCCTGTTTGTGTTCGTGTGACAGGAAACAGCTGTCAGCACATAGACATCTCACATACAAACACGCTATGTGGCTCCACGCATCACGTCAGGCTGCTTACCCATCATTCCATAGATGCAGTAGGTGCTTCTTAATGAGATCCAGGATGCCCTCCAACCACAGCCAGAACGGAAAGTTCTTCTCATTTGTGTTCTGCTTGGGTAAACACAGAAGTGACCACCTGAAGAATGGTTGCATTCCAGGTTTAAGACAATTCTTCTTTAAAACACACTAAACCCAGCCATTCATAACAAAAAAAACACTTTCCGGCAGGATTTACAAAATAAAAAAATTCCAAAGTGAGGCTATTTAAAGTAGTACTACCTTACAGAACTTGCTCCAGGCGATGAGCCCATCTGGGTTCCCAGCTGCTTCTCGACCTGTGGGCTCAGAACCAAGCCACTCAGAACCTAAATGTACCCAGAGAGTCACCAGCTGCAAGCTGGGCAACCGGCTTGTTTATTCACAGCAGTCATCAGCTTCATGGGGGCTGGGAAGGCAACTGGGCTGAAGGTCGGTATCATGAGAAATGAGGAATCACATACAGCATCATTCCTAAGTTAAACAAGGGGCTTCACATTACACCATACTGAAGTGCAGTGTAGAACTCACCCAGTAGCTTGTCTCCCAGCATGCTTAGCTGCTCCGTGTTCAGCCCCCGTTTAGTGACCGAAGAGAACTGCCAGCTAAGGGCCTCAGACAGCTGGCTCCAGCACACTTGGGGGGGGTTGAGGAAAAATGACAGGTTCTGCAGCAGGGAAACAGACAAAGGGGGGGGGGGGGGTCAAACACTACAAGTGACAAAAAGCACATCTCTGTGCGTGACCAGGGAACTGACCAACCTTGGCATCAGGGCAGAGAAGGTTGTACCACAGGATGGAAGCCCAACTTCCAGGCAGTTGGATGCCATTGGAGATCACAACCACAGGGAGGGCGGTTATCTGAAGCAGACACCCAGAGGAGGTGGGGGGGTGATCGAGGTGAAAGACAAAATCATCTGCATGCTACACAGACACATCATAGCCCTACCTCCAGCTCAACATCAAGGCCTGGCTGGCAAAGTCTGGTCTCAAAACTGATGGAGTGAAGCTCCTCTGTGACTATGAGTGGGCCCTGAAATGGTAACCATGGTCAGCAATTATGGCTAAAGACGGCTAGCACAGCTCACACACACAGGCACACAACATTGCTCCATTATCACAGTTCAACTCCAAACAATGCTGGGAGTTGGCTGCTGTTAGCAGAGCTCAGTCAGCCTCCTTACCTCACTTGACCTGGAACCTGCTGCCTTCGCTTCCCTCAGTTGCTGTAGAGTAAATGTCAGAAGTCAACAAAGTCAAAAATCACCAGATGACAAACTAACCGGGAACAACATTAATCCAGGAAGAACCCCTCAAGGTGTCTACACAGCTCCTGATGTGTGAGCTAGACCCTAATTACGCTTCTCCAAGTGCTCGTACCAGATGCCGGAACTCTGCTGAAAGGCTCCCATTGGACTCTTCCATGTTCATGACTTTTGTGTTTGTGCCCAGAAGGTTAAACTTGCGGAAACTGGCAAAGAAAACATCACAGTTACGGCAGGCATGACCTTGACCATGTCCACTCAGAGAGGATGCCAGAAAACGTTGACTTACCCTTTGACAGTGTTTTTCTCCGTGACATCCCTGAAATGCAAAGGGACCGGAAGATTTGGGATCATAGTTGCAAAGTATACTTATTGTCCTATAGATCATAGCCTAGTGATTCAGACTCACTCACTTGTCAAACAAAGCCTTCACGCTGAGCTGGTAATTAAACTCTGGGAGCTTCACCAGCAGCCTGTGCAGTAGTAACAGGAAACAAATACAGTGTCCACCAGAATACCCAGACGGCTTATCCAAAGAATCCAGCCAGGGTTCAGTGATGTCAGCTTTATGAAGCAGAAGGTTCTACCTGAGCTTAACGGTGAACTGAACCCCTGTCTTCACCACCAGTGGCCTCTGAGGGTTTGTTGGCATACAGGGCTGTCGCTCCACCACCAAGGAGCTAAAATGAAAAATGAACTTCATTCTTATACAGATGTCTCCACCCAAAGTTAAGCATTCTTCTATCCCTGTAGTTCCTTAACTGCTAGGCTACACAGCACTCCCTTCATGGCACCTGAAAAACCATGCTAGGTGTTACTGTCACATGTTAGAGATGGGCAAAGCTCACTTGACAATGAGGTTCTTGAACAGCGAGATGCAACGGTCCTCCAGAAAGGTCTTCTTCAGCGTAATGGGGTCGTTCTCATATGTGTACTTCTGCTCCAGCTCCTGAAGCTTCTTCAGCTGCTGCCGAACCTGCTGCAGACATTCGGCCAGGGCAGTGAACCTGCAGGAGACATGTGGTATCTATAAGTGGCTTCACAATGCCTTTCAAAGCAAAACCAGCCATGCCAGTCTTTCACTTCTGGATCTACCCCAGGACTAGATGAACCCCAATCTAATCAACTTCAAAGGTTGCTTGTTTGATGTAGGAATCCAAAGGCACTGCAAAGGCTGGTTGGGAAGATTTATTACCTGGCCAAAATTATGTGGACAGCTGAACATCACACCTACATGTGCTTGCTCGATAAACAAAACAACTCCACTCTTCTGAGAAGGCTTTCCACTAGAAAGTGTGGTTGTGGGAATTTCAGATGCAGGACCATCAGTGAGGCATTTAATTTAATTCCAAATGTTTTAGTGGGATTGCAGTCAGGGCAGTGTGTAGGCACAAGGAACAGTCATGCTGAAATATGATTACCTCTTCACTGGAGCTAAGAGGCATAGACCAAACCATGAAAAACACCCAAATCATTATGCCCCTGCCACCAAATTTTTCATTTGCCACTATGCACTCGAACAGGCAGGTTCTCCAATCTGCCAAATATAAATTGGTCCATCAAACTGCCAGACAGTGAAGTTTGTTTCATCACTCCCGAGAATGTGTTTCCACTGCTCCACGGCAATGTGCTTCATACCAGCTGAATAGACGTGCAAGGCAACTCCCATAAGCCACAAAGGTCTAGATGGAGAGTTCTCTTGCTGAAGGTGGTTCCTGAGGCAGTTTGAAACTCCTCAGCTAAAATCTCTATTGAGGAAAGGCGATTTTTATGTGCCACATGCACTCTGTGGTCCTGCTATCAGCTTGTGTGGCCGACCTCTTCATGGCTGAGCTGTGGATGATCCTAGATGGTTCCACTTTACAATAATAAAACTATGAGGGGAATAGTCTAACAGGGCAACTGATTTGTTGTGTCCTATGATGGTGCCATGATCATAGTCACTGAGCTCTTCAGTATGACCCATTCTACTACCAGTGTCTGTCTATGGAGACTGCATGGCTGTGGGCTTCATTTCATGCACCCATTAGCGATGGGTGTTCCTGAAACAGCTGACCTCAATAAGGGGTGTCCCCATACTTTTGGTCAGGGAGTATACTTGAAAACACAGAAATACTGTCCGAGAAGCACAACCTTACAGGAAGCTCACCATGACTGCAACTGATCCAAGCATGTGTTGGGGGGGCCGCCAATGCACGCAATCTGCTGCCGCCGCTTCCAGTCCGGAAGCTCGTCTTTGATCAGCTGATACTCCACCTGTTCCACCAGGTTGAGTGTCTCTGCCATCTGTCGCACTACCTCCTACCGGAGTGCAGATGTTAATGGATATCAGCCTTGTTAAACATCACTCTAGCCTGACAAATGAGGCTGTCCTTAATCTTACCATGACGATGGGCTCCTACCTCTCGCTTTATGCTCAGTTTGAGGAACATCTCTCGTATGGCCATCTCCTCACGTCTGATCTCGCTCTGGTTCACCATGTTTATCATGTCATGCTCTGGGAAGAGTAACACAATAAAACACAGGGGTGTTCGACTGAAAGAATATGGACATAAAATTAGTGGGTAAGTTTGTTTCAAAGCTCAATCCTAGGATGAATAAAGTGCAGGTTTTTCTGGCCAAACAACATTCAAAAATTGCTTCCAGAAATGCCACAGGACATGAAGCATACCATGTTTATAACCTGTTTACCTTAGAGTGGAATGTACTACTTAACAATCTTTAATTGTTACACTTACACACACTTGCTCAGTCGTGTCATGCAGGGCTAGGCTGATACACTCTCACCTCTGCTCTGCAGGGTTTTGTGCTTGAAGTCGTGATCATCTTGCAGGTCCTCAAGTGATTTTATTTTCTGCTCCGTTTCCTGGATGGGGAGGAAATAAGCAGAGTATCCTTCTCCATCCACATCGGCTTGACTCTTAATTGAATCTTAATTGTCATTAAAGGACCATTTCCAAAGGCTTCTCACCTGTACTTTACTCCTGAGGTATTTAACTTTGTTATCCAGCTCTTTCTGCTTCTCAGCAGCCAGACTGCTCTGTTCATTGCCCATGCTCTCCTGAAAGCCACATGCAGTGTCACTCTCATGATATACACTCTTTTATCTGGCTTAGCCATCTAGGATTAACCATAAAAATAATACCACTAATGGCAATTGAGCCCCCTTCTCACACCTCCGTGTTCTTTGCTAATTCTAGAATCTTCTGCTCCTCCTTCAGGTATCTGCAGATGATCATAGCCATATACACAGGATCTTCCTGAAAATTATCCTGCAGAAACAGTTGCATCACATTACTGCATGGCATATATCTGTCACACAGAGCAGAAAATCCAGGACCGAAATGATACACACATTCTCGATCGCTCGCTCCTTTAGTACTCACAGCCCTACCTAATGCCAACAAGTATGGCATGACACTGTTACTACAACAACAAAAAAGACACTTCCTAGATCTGGAGGTGTTATCATAGCTAGAGACCTCAAAGAGTGCAACTGAAATTCAAAGCCACTAAATCCGACTTCAAACGACAGCCCCCTGGCCATTGTTTCGACATCCTCTCTGTCCCATTGCTGAGAGACTAGGTTTTATAGCATGCAACATGAGATCAGTTAAGTTCAAACATTATCATCCATTGCTAAAATAAGTGAAACCTGCAGCTTCTAGATGCAGGAACAGCCAAGACATACATAGACAAGTGAAGCACATTAAACAGTATCATGACATTGACTATCGACAAAACCTTGATTACTTCCAGTGTGGGCGCACATAAAAGCATGCAATGTGCAATGATCAGCCATACGTGTAAGTTATCAGGGTTACATATTTCAATTTAGCGGAACAAAAAATTATTATTGCATAATATGAAGAATTCAGAAGTACAGCAAAGAGCACCCGGGTTCAGGACAAAGATAGCCGACCCACGAGGTCAGAACGGCACCTCTACAGGCCACACCTCGCCCGGCTCCACGGACCTGGAGGTTCCTCTTGATCTTGCGGATGTTGTGCTGCAGTAGGAAATTATTCTCCAGGGCAAAGCGACTGTACTGGTCATCCAGCTGAGCCAAAAGGTCGTGGAAGCGCACGGTCGCCAGGGAGATGTCAGAGGCCACCAGCGCCCTGCAGAGGCGGGAGATCAGGCCACAACCCCACCCCACAGGTCATATGAAAGTCAAAACGACTGGGGCCTGTATCACAGAGCTGGATTCCTTGCTTAGCTGGATAACTTTGAGGATAAGTCACAGGAGCTTTGGCTTTACAATACAACACTGGTTTACTTTTAAGTAGTACACATCACCATGGTAACTCGTGCTACAGGGCAAACCTGCTCTGGAGGAGGTCAAGTTTCAGAATCACAGAATTACCTAATAGGCTTTCTCAAACTCTCAGAATGGCTTGTTCAAGAGAATCCTATGACTACGACAAAGTTAGCTGTATATTCCATAGTCTTCCGATTGTAATATCTTTCAACAAGCAAGCAGCCAGTCAGTTTTTATGCACTGACCTTTGATGTGCACAGGCAGAGATTATTGATCATTTTTGTGTTTCGAGCCCTTTCACTACATGCGCTAAGTCTTATTAGCTATGAAAAGAGGTGAGGGCAAATTCTGACCAACATTTAAATTTTCACATGCGTACTTTATCTTCAATAGCTGTTGCTCTTACAGCCACTGGTGGTGAATAGATGCTGTGAATTTCTTAGTAAAAATGTACAGAAATACATCTGATAAGCTGGTGCATATTGTCCCCCACTGTCAACTGCTTAAACCACAGTTTCCTTGATATGTCTATCTCAGATTAAATTTGTTTGGTGTAATCAAGCTATTACTTAATGTCAAATCCTGACTTCCCTGAACCAGCTTTTTGATAAAGAGGTCAAGAATCTTTACCATACATAAACACTCAAGACATATAGTCCCATATATATACTTAACATGGATACAGTTATCAGATCCTAAAAACACAACAAACGCAAGTCAGCCTTATGGTTGGGACCCAGGTTCAATAAAAGCCAATCTAAACAACTAGATTTATCCAACGCGCACCAGTCATGACTTTCGATCCACTGGCTGAGGTACTGGCGGATCTCCATTGGAAAGGTGTCATCATACAGCTGGTCCAGCTGCTCCAGGTACTTGGAGTCCAGCTGCTGTAGCTGGTACCACTGGGCCATTCTCCTGTGGAGCCATCAGGACAGACAAAAAGCCCACAAACAAATGAGAAGATTTTCAGAAAAGATAGGGGTCATCATCATAGCACTGCCCCCACCCTTAATGCTTGTGAGATAGGGGCCATCATCATAGCACTGCCCCCACCCTTAAT
>JAODKE010000001.1:52791125-52806656 GCA_026779605.1 Mormyrus hasselquistii
ACAAGGGCTGTTTGCACGCAAATTTACATTAAAGTTTATATTTTAGTGTGTTGTGTTTTTCAGCTGTTACAAATACACAAATACAAATGATTGAGGGTGTTTATAATTGTAGAAGGTAATTTAGGCTAACAGCGGTGAGGTGCTTCACAACACATTTTCAGATTGACTTTCTGGTCATGTACACAATGGGATGGGGAGATGTGTCTCTTTTCACATTCTCTCCTGGGGACCATTTCAGGGTTGATTGAAGTCAGATATTAATATTCTGTTGGTGTGGGAGTTTCCAATAAATGAGATGACCTAGATAACTGAGTCATCACAGTGTTTAGCATGAATGATGCCAGTCACTAACCTAAAAATCTTGATTGAATGGGGATAAAGTCTGTTATCTTCACCCACAGTAACTGTAAATGTCAAAGCCGGTCAAAGTCCAGTAAAAGGATTGGTATTCAGAGATGTTCACGAGTCACAAGTCTCAAGTTTCTGTCATGATTCCAATTTGACATTTACTGTTTATCAAAAACTTAACCGATTATTTGTTCCTTTTCTATTAATACCTGATGCATCGGAATCACCATTTAAGTTCAAAAACTGCATGTCTCATAGTTCCTTAGGATTTAATATACATTTTCAAAGTATCACTATTTCAAATGCTTTTGAAGCTTTAACGTTTTGGTAAGAACCTTAGCACTTTTCTAATATAGATTAGAGTTAGTTTGAGTTGCATAGTTAGAGCCTTAAACTCGAGTCTCCTTCTCTGGTAACTGTTGGTACTGTGATGAGATTCATGCATAATCTCATCACAGACCAGATTAGGGGACATTTACTGTCTTTTCCAGCAAACACGGCATAAACAGATACTGGTTACAGCAAATTCTAAATTGTAAATATAGACTTTATAGGCAAAAGTATTCAAGTGTTTCATTCAGACGTATTGCCACAGCCGGTATAAAATCAAGCACTTAGCCATGTAGTCAAGTTTACAAACATTATTGTAAGAATGGGTCGTTTTGAGGTACTCTGTGAATTTAAACATGATACTGTGACAGGATGCCACCTTTACAATAAATCAATTTGTGAAATGTCTTCCCTGCTAGATATTCCACAGTCAACTGTAAGTGGGATTATTACGAAGTGAAAACATTTAGGAATTAAAGACACTCAACCACAAAGTGACAGACCAGGTAAAGTAACAGAATAAGGTCGCCGAGTGCATATGGCATAAATGTTGCCAGTGCTCTGCTGATTCAGCAACTACAGAGTTCCAAACTTCCTCTGGCATTAACTCCTACATAAAAACTGTGAGCCAGGAGCTTCAAGGAATGGGATAATGATATGTGGTTGTCTATTACATAAGGGCTGGGCTAGGCCCCGTAGTTCCAGTGAAGGGAAATCTTAATGCTTCAGCATATCGAGACATTTTGGGCAATTCTATGCTTTCAACTTCATAGGAACAGTACGTGGATGTCCCTTTTCTGTTCCAGCATGACTGTGCACAAAGCAAGGCCCATAAAGACATGGGTGGATGAGTTTAGTAAGGAAGAACTAGACTGGCCCACACAGACCCCTGATTTCAACCCCATCTAAAACATTTGGGATGGACTAGAATGGAGATTGTGAGTCAGGCCTTCACATCCAACATCAGTGCCAGACCTTACAAATGCTCTTCTGGATGAAGGGGAAAATTAACCACAGACACACTCCAAAATCTTGAGGAAAGTCTTCCCAGAAGAGTGACAGCTGTTGTGCGATCACAGACAAATAAAGCACAGTTCACAACTCCAAAATCATACCAGACAGAGGGCGTCAACTAGAGAATTTGCAGTATTTATATTATTAGCTTAGAAATATTTACATAAATGCAATATTTGATTATAATTAGCTTGAAAGGTATTTAAATGCTGGGTTTAGCTGTCATCTCATTAGGGTTATACGAAACACATTCAAAAATGTTACGGCAGACTGACTCTGAACAATGTTTATAGCAAGAATCTATTGCAAAATACCCAGTAAATGCTTTTTTACAAGCTCTAAAACCGTAAAAGGAAAAATAAAAGCATGAAGCATAAACAAAATATGAATGATCACATATACATTAAAAAAATGCATGTCTTCTGACTTCTGAAGCACAAATTCCAAATTTTCAAAAGGCAATAGTGCATTATCTGTACAGCACATAACTCAACAGTGAAAATGCTGCTGATGGTTCTCGCAGAACAGATGACAGACCAGTATGTCCGATGATGTCACTGGTCTATTATCCTCCTTACTCTGAGTATGGTGAACTCATCTGTAATACAAATACAGAAACAAAACCTAGAATGTACCAGGATACAAACACCTCCTCCCACGAAAGCCCATCAAAAACAGCACTGAGGACACTTGTCAGGAGTTTAAGAACAAATTGAAGGTGGCAATGACAAGAGTCTTCAAAGAGCCGAGAGACTCACAGCGGTCTCGATCTCGAAGGGGTCCAGTTGCTGGTTCAGCATGTCGAACATGCCGGGGCTCATGGGTGGTTCCGGGGATGCGGAGGAGGGTGGTGTCACACTGGAGCTGCAAGGTTTACCACAAACACTCAGCGAATGCTGTCAACTGAGTTCAAGGCACCATGAGAGGTGCCTGACCACAAGCTGTGAGCTGGCGTCATCATAGTTACTTTGCTAGCAATATGGGACACAAGCAGACCTGTTACAACGCATTATGTAATAATACTGTATTTTGTAATAACTTGACAAGATGTTACAAATGTATAGATTAATATTATAATTTTATATTGCAACATTACCCTATTATTAGTAATATCACCGTCATCGTCATCATGCAGTTTTTACTTCTGTCGACTTATTACATAATGTGGCATTATTACATAGTTTGTTATTACGTTATTACATAGTTTGTTGTTACAAGGCCATGAATAAGGCTGATCAAAGCTGACGAAAAAGAACGTTAACCAGGTTAAAGGACCCAGCAGCAGCCCTCTCCCCTCTCGCCCGTCCCCACCAAAAAAAGAAATACTTACACCAAGGATATGGGAATCAGGACAGAAGGGATGTATGGAAAAGCTGATTAAAAGAAAAAAAATACCATAAAAACATATTATAAAATGCCATAAAACTGAGAATGTGTGTATTCCTGTCACTACGATTATATTATTACTACTACCCTCTCCTACTACTATACCACGCCTGATCGAGTCACGGCCTCACGTTTACATCTGAGGCCCATAGCAAATGTAACAGGTGCAGGAGAATGGGTAGTGCTCCCAGCCGGATTATACCCCACTGTCCATATCTAACTTGTAACACAGCATGCATGGACAGCTACAATATCAAGATATACCCAAAGTGACTTGGTCCTGGGCCAAAGTTGACAAGGCTGTACTAGAAATATTTGTTTACTTTATCCCTCTTACAGCTTCAGGCCCCTCGCCCCACCACCCTGCCAGGAGAAAATGCATGAATTGACCCACTTGACTGCCACACTACCCAAATGTCTGTGTGGGGCATTTGTGCTTTAGTTGAGGCTACGGCCGCCCCTGATCGTTGGAAAACCTTTGCTCTGCTGGCTGTTGTAATGCTTCCCAAACGCTTCGTCCTTGGGGATGTCTGGGTACAGGAACTTCAGTGGGTTTTCTGGCACAATCCCATCGGCGATCACCTTGTAGTCACGGATGATGTCGGCAAACGGCAGTGCGCTAAGGCGACTCTTGGTGTATGGCTCCACAGAGTTGAACTTCACCTCACCTGTAGAGAGTGATCATCAGATTTTAAAGAAACGTCCACCTACAGCTGGACTTGCCTTTAGAGTCATTTACTGTACATCATGTTTTAGGTTCATATTATAATTCTGGGCTCAGTTGCAGTTTTCATGTGAAATCGAATTTGTGGGGCCAGTTTGAGGTTTGGTGGAGCATTTGAAATAGGTATGTAGGACTGATGAAAATGAGAATATGAACAAGAGATAATTCTGTGTACTGCAACCGTGACATGAATTAACCACACAAACTGTCATTTTTATTTTAATTTGTTACTCAAATGTTACTCTCATTAGCCAAGTTTTGCTTGTGAACAGCTATGGTGCAGCAGATGTCTCTGTGGTGAAGTTCACATCTGGGGGGGTCATGCCAGACAGCTCAACTATGTCACCTGATTGGTTGAACATTCAAGTGCCAGTGCATGACTTGGTCCTCACCGTTCTCTCCCTGCTCCACCCACGTGAAGGTGATGCCTCCCAGGTGGCTCTCGCTGAAGCGAAGCAGGAAGGTGCCTGGGTCCTTGACCTTCAGTAAAGCCCGCTCTGTCTCCTTGCTGACGAAGCCCATGATGTACCTGGGACCAGGGACACAGTCTCACTCTGGACAGACATGTAGTCTGTAGGCATACATTTAAGGTATGGTTCAATTAAAACGACCCATCCACAGTTGGAAGGCATCATTCATAAAAGACCTCAAACATTTCAAAGACGAACATAGAACCAACTTCCAGTCTTTTAGACTCCTCAAGCTTTTCCCACAAACTGGTATCATGATGGCCTTTGCTGTTCTACCCTTAAGTTTGGAGATTAATACTGATTCTAGTAATGTGGTGTGTTGAGAGATGAGCAACATTATGCCACATTCCGGGACTTTCCATCCGGCACCCCCACATAGATGCATACAGCAGTTACACTCACCCATCGATCCACACAGGCAGCAGGTGCTTCTTGATGAGCTCCAGAATGGAGTCAAGCCACATCCAGAAGTTGAATGGCTTCCCTGGGATGTTCTCCTGGGTCCAAGATGAGCAGAGGAATATAAAGCAGAATCGAATTCAAGCACTGTATGAAAACTGATGTAGTGTTTCATGGTGGGGGGGGGGGGGGGTGGTCTGCTTTCTTACACAGCTTAAGGTGACTTGGTGATTTCTGCCATTGTGATTGCTAAAACATGTCTGAGTATTAGATCTCTATTGATTTCCAGCAGTAAATACAATTCCCCTTGAGTTCAACCACAGACTACAAACCAGTAACCAGAATAAATGTTGAAACTGAATAATCTGGTACTAGGCCTGGGTGATATCACATCGGTATTGCATCATGCATGTGCAATAATCAGCAGGGCTTCAGATGACAGGCGCAACATTTGACCATTTCTTAAAAAATCATGAGCTTAAATAAATGTCCGTATAGCACCAAAAAGCTGGCGTCCGGCCAGATGCTTCGTCTGTCATCTGAAGCCCTGCTGATTACTGCACATGCTCGATATAATATCGATATGATACCGCCCAGCCCTACTTGGTACTTCATCTAACGCCTTATGGTCAGATACGTCACAAGCCTGGGACACTGGGGGCTGAAGCCCTGAATGAATCCATATGAGGCCCTAATAATCCTTTTAGCTCTGATGTCTTAACAGCCATCACTGCAGTCCTGTCCAGGGCTGGGTTTGCCAAAACCTTCACAATGTTCCGAACATTTCAGGGAGCGAGAATACAAAACGATGACCCTTGGACAAATTAGGTCTCTGGGCTATGCCTCCGATGTCTTAAGATCCTAGCAAAGCCCCTGCCTATGATCAAGACAATGAAGGTGTCAGAGCCGCCGATGAGTTACCTTGCAAAACTTGGACCAAGAAACTTGGCAGTCATTGTGGGAGGCCTGCTGACCTAAGAGAAAAAGACTTCGGGTAAAACTAAGGTGTGATCAGTGCACTGCTGACATCTGCTGTTTTCACTGCTTGACAGTCATTTGCTGGGCCACATGCAGATGTACAACTTGGAGAGGCCAGTCACCTAGAAGCTTCTCTCCCAGCATGCTCAGCTGCTCTCGGGTGAGGCCCCGCCCCGCAAACGTGGAGAACTGCCAGCTGAGCACCTCGGACAGCTGACTCCAGGTAGCACGCGATGGATTGCTGAAGAATGACAGGTTCTGACGGGGGACACGTGTGACATTCCCATATCAATAAAGAACTTTTTTGGGTGGAAATTTAAGCAGTTAGGATGGACTCCTCTAAAAATCATACATTTTGCAACAGAGGAGTTGCAAAAACCATCATTTACAGCATTAGAGGACCATGACCTATATTTATCATTTAAATCTGTTCCAATGAACAAACAGTTTAATGAAGAAAGAGAGAGAGTAACCTTCAACTCTGTGGTCAACACTGAAAGCAGCAGAGGTTGAAGGGACTATTTTGAAACTGCCAGTGTAAGCAGTGCTCACCTTGGGCTCATCTGTCAACAGGTTATACCACATGACCGAAGCCCATCCCCCAGGAAGCTGGCTGACGTTGGAGATGACGACCAGGGGAAGTGAGCAGGTCTGGGGGGGGGGGGCAGAACGTGTTACGGGAGAGGGGTTGGTTTCAGTGGTCACAGGAGACATTCTCCCCATTACTGACCTCCAAGTCGATGTTGAGGCCTTGCATACAGAACTGTGCCTCAAAGCTGAGCGAGTGCAGCTCCTCCGTCACAGTCAGAGGCCCCTGACAGGAACAGACACAGCCCGTTTTACAGAACTCACAGACTTTGCCCTGCCCTGACTTCCTCTCTGCAGATGGAGCGCGGTGCAATGCGGCACAGCACAGCCTCTTACTTCCTTCTGCAGATGCTTAGTTCTTGGACAGTGGACGGCTCAGTTTCAGCCTCTCTTTAATTTTGTCAATCGGTCCATGTCACACACAGAGCCACACAGATGAAGTGAAAGCAGAAAGACAAAAGTGAGGCCTCGTGAGCTGCTGTGTGTGACGGGTTTTTTGAAGAAACATTTCCCCATAAAGCCTCATGCCTCAGCTACAAACCATGGAAAGAGTGGATGTTTGAAGGCTGACACAGTTCACCCTGGATGCCCTGCATTCTGACAGCAGCGTTCCCACACCCGGCCTGTCCGGCTGACGCTGCCACGGGGCAGATTTAAAAAGCAGAGAGAAACTGCCCGGCGTCTCACCTCATTGCCTTTGGTCCCATTTATAAACTTCCGCTCTTTCAGTTGCTGCAGAGAATGGGAGCGTTGGTGAAAAAAAACACACATTTCCTCACGTGAGACGCAAGCAGCATGACACCGAGTAGCAGCAGATTCAGCCATTTACTCAGAGCGACTCAGGAAATGCAGATTTTTGCTTGCTTAGCTGCACAAAATGCAAAATGCGCAAGATGAGTGTTCATGCTGACCCTCTCGCTCGGTCTCATTCTAATCATGTCACTCTGACCGTCTCACACTTGACTGTCTCATGCAGACCACCTAACCCTGACTGTCTCATTCGTCCATCTCACACTATCTTGCGCGGTTCGTGTAAAGCGTCTTTTTAGGACTCCCATGAATCCTTGCCATGCCCCAGGTGTGATTACCAGATGCCGAAACTCCACAGACAGACAGCCATTGGATGACTCCTCCACATCCATCACTTTGGTGTTGTTTGTCAGGATGAAGAACTGTCGGTTCCTGTGGGCCCCAGACAGAGTAAAGCCAGTGTCCACACACACACACACACACACACACACATCCCTGGTAACACACACTCTCTCTCACACACATCCCTGTTAACACACACATCCCTGGTAACACACACTCTCTCTCACACACAACCCTGGTAACACACACATCCCTTGTAACACACACTCTCTCTCACACACAACCCTGGTAACACACACATCCCTGGTAACAAACACTCTCTCTCAAACACATCCCTGGTAACACACACATCCCTGGTAACACACACTCTCTCTTACACACATCCCTGGTAAGACATTCTCTTTCCTCCTCTCTCTCCCGCACACACACACACACACACACACACAGTCCTGTAATCATATCTTTTTGGGGACCGCTCCTTCATTTCTATGGGAAAATGCTAACCCTAACTATGACAACACTCACCCCCACCCAGCCATAAACATTACCATAAGTAACCAAACAAAATACAAGAGTTTTTGCATTTTTAGTTTTTTCATTGCAGTCATAGATTTTTATAAAATAGAGTTTTCCCATATGATAAAAGCCAAAAGGTAAAGTAAACCTGGACCCCACACACACACACAGGTTTGTAGTTATCTTTGCGCAGACTCGCCATTCATTACTACGGGGAAAACTCTAATCCCAACATGACGACGTTAACCTCTACCCAGCCCTAACCTTAGCCATCAGTAACCAGAATTTGCGTTCACAGACCTTTGTGGTTATCTGAAAAATGGTCCCCACAACATTAAAATAACAGGCTTTTATCACATTATGGTGGATACTTGGTCCGCACTATGTAATTTAAAGCTACTCTATACACACACACGCACACACACCTGAAGTTTGACTCCCGGAAGAATACGAATACAAACACTTACACTCTGCCAGGTGGAAGGTCCCTGCAGAAATCAGAGGGGGAGAGGGGCAGGTTAAGAGGTGCTGGGGGGCTCATCCTCACCTTCTGACTAGAAAGTTCAGCTTCAGAAAGTGTCTCGAGATTTTGTTTCAACCAACGTGTTGAGCACTCTGTGGATGTGACTCTTCATACTGAACTGATTGGTTGAAATAAAATCTTGGCCTGGATTTGTACTTTCTGAACCTGAACATTCCACCTCTGCTGACTGCTTAGTTCTTACAAAACAGTGGCTGGCAGTAGCGTGCACATACAGCCATGGAGCTTGGCAGCTAAACTCACTTGTCAAACGTAGTCTTCACCTTTAGCTGGTAATCCACTTCTGGAAGTTTGACCAGCAATCTGAATATGGAGTTGAAGTCAAACGACAATGAGGGGTGGGAGGCACATAAAACAAAGACTAACAGTTAACATCAATCTTCAGTTCCTCCTCAACTAAAGACATCTTTCTTCCACGAACATTTTTCTGCTGTCTCTTCCTGATTTTTTCCTCCCTCTTGTAAAACGAGCTTGGTATTGTGAAAGGTGCTGCTATATAAATGTAACCTATTATTATTCATTATTACAGGGGGGAGCAGAGGGCAGGAGGTGGCCAACAGGGGAGTGTGGGCAGAGGGAGGCGGGCAGGAGGTGGGGCCGTCCATACCTGACTTTTGTGGTGAACTGCACTTGTGTCTTTATGATAAGCGGCTTCTGGGGGTGGGTAGGCATGCATGGCTGCTTCTCCACCACAAAGGAGCTGGCAAGTGAGAGAACAGACCTCAGCTTCAGACCCACCCTGACCCCATAGTATGTGCCACACCACCCCTTGCCCTTGGGCTCTTGAGTGAGGCCCTTAACCCCCATAAGGCTCCAGGGGCTCTGGATGGATGGCTGACCCTGCACTCAGATCCCAAGCTTCACTCTCAGCTCTATACGTGTCTGGGTCTCAAAGGAGAGCACGGCAGCCAACACATCCCTGTGTGTCTGTACTCCGACTAGTGAAACTGGCAAATTAAACACCATTTCATTAGAAAAGGCAAAAACATATTTTTAATCATTATCCGAGAACTTCAGGTGGTGTCCAGAAAATATTAGTCATAACACATTTTAATTAGTTCTAAATCCTGGGCAAGGTTAACCAGTGACGGAGTTGCTGGAGTTGAATCTCAATTTTAAATGAACTGGTATACATATGTGGGCTTTTTCCAGATGATATCGCAATTAAAATTGTACACTGTTTGCTTAAACTTCAGAAAAAGCTACAGTGTTGAATTTAAGTATAAACCTTTGACAGATACAAACAGAATGACACACCTTTTGATGAGGATGTAGATGAGGTGTTTCACCTGTTCCTCCATCTGGGGCTTCTGCAACGGAATGGGATCACTCTCATAAGTCACCTTCAGGATCAGGTCCCCCAGCTTGTCCAGCTGCCTCTTGATCTGAAAGAGGCTCTGGGCTGTCAACGTGAACCTGACAACACAGAATGAACCAACCAAAAACCGGTGGTTAGATATGCACAATAAATATTTTAACATATCAACAGAGGCAGATATTCATTAAAAATCAAGATATCGGCTTTGGCCTGAAATGGCTGGCCAATATTTCAACTTTGATGTATAAAGTTAGCAGTACCAGAGCTAAAATAATGGATATGACTGTATTGGATGATCGACCATTTTCCATAGTGGAGGATAAGGGATTTCATCAGCCGATTTAGCACTTAGAAGATGTCTCAAAGTAGCAAGACATGTTTATAATTCATTATCTTTTACTTTCTATCAATGTGTGCCAGCACACTTGGCAAGTTTCTCCACTGGCAATCTACACTCAGCAAGAGGTCAGCTGGTTATCTGTATCGCCAATATTAAACAAAAATATAATCAGTTATCAGATATCAAAATTTACACATTGGTGCACCCAACTGTTGATAGTTACAAAGCAGACTCCAGTGGCTTGTAAAATCCTGGGATGTTCATGCAAGAACCAATAATGTTTGTTTGAGGCCTGAAATATTTGTGTATGAATATCATTTAAAGAACCGGATTGTTTGTTTGAATGGATTGTTCATGTTAAGTCAGTTTACTAACACATACAGCCTTCTTTATTCTATAAAGACCCTTTCTAAAAAAAAAAAAAAAACTTAGTACTAATAAGGAATAATCATAGTAGTGGCAATGTAGCAGGGGTGAGCGGTAAATGATACCAGTACTGCAACTGATCCAAGCCCGTGAGCAACGGGCCCCCAATGCATGCGATCTGCTGCCGCCGCTTCCAGTCCATGAGTTCAGGCATGAGCTGCGAACTCATCATCGCATCAATCTCCTTGATCACGTCTGTCATCTTGGTCAGGATCTCCTGACGGATAAGTAAATCTGGTCCAACCTTGCACAGCTAGAACTAGGCCTCAGTTTATTTTAAATTAAAATAAACACAAACTGCATGTCCCAAAGGCCCAGTAATGGATGGATGGCATATTTGAGGCTCTTAAATCATGTGGGTAAATAGAAGAAATCATCAGTAACAGAGAGTAATGGGTCTGAAACAACAGCCTCAATGCTGCAGTGTAGAACTTGCCTTTCTTTTGAAATCGAGTCGATTCAGCATGTCCTGGAGAGCAGTCACTTCCTGCTTCATGTGGATACTGTTCCTCTCCACTGGATCTGATGGCAACAGGAGCAACCAGTTGAAAAACCTATAGATACATTGGTATTTTATACTAGTTAATTCAGCGGTTGAATTGTCTCAACACAACAATCCATAGATACATGCTATTAAACAAGACTGATAGCTCTCTCTCCCATTAGATCTGAAGGTGCACAGTTAGTCCACCTCGAGACTGCAACGTCTTGAAGCGGAAATCAAAATCATCCTGCATGTCCTCCAGGTACTTCACAGCCTGGTCCACCATCTGCGAGAGGTAGGAGAAGGGTTTCTTAGCTACGTAGCACACACCACAGACAGGACCACGTGTTCCAGGTATATCTCCCACTGTCACCTGCACGCTGCTCCTTATGACGGCCACACGATTGTCGAGATTCTTGTGTCGCTCGAATGCGACGGAGTTCTGCATTGACTTCTCCAAGGGTCCCTGTTATGAAGAGAAAAACTGCGGATGTGGACTCAAGGAACATCTAAGTGACAACTGAACATTTGAATCTTCTTATAACTAATGCACACGTCCTGCACCGTCACTGAAGACCCTGGGGACGTATCAGCGCACAGAGCCTGTTTACACCTCAGCCAAGCACAGAAACGATGGTCACGCATCATGGGCGTCCCTTACCTGCTCCTGCATGCTAGCGGTGGATAGGATACGTCTCTCCTCTCTCAGACAGTTAGAGATGACAGCAGCCATTTGGAGAGGACTGGCTTTGTACTTCACCTGACAGGAACAGGGAGACATTCACTATTCTAGACTATAAATATAGTCCCACAGCATAAATGAGGGATGCATGGATGGATGGAAACACCATATATTTATTTTGACACCCTTCATACCAGCAGGGACAGAAAGCAGCTCCTGTTTAAGGGCATGCAGTGACACCTGCTGTCCCACTATGCTCAGGGTTTGTAGTGAAGCACGAGGCCTACGGGTCTCACTCTATGTCTTTTTGGTGAAAGCAAGGCAACACCGATCTTTAAGCATAAAGAGTGATGCAATCTTAGTAACCACTTCCCACCACAAGCCAAATTTATCTGGCAATAATAATCAGTTGTTGCTGTAGTGCTGATGCAGAAATTGCATTGAGGGTAAAGGGTTAGGGGTTAAACGTGTCTCGCAATGAAATGCAAAAGCTGCCATCCACATGGCTTACCAGATGCTGTTTGTGGTGGGGAGAGGGCAGCTCTTTAAGATGGAGGTGTGTGTGTGTGTGTGTGTGTGTGTGTGTGTGTGTGTGTGTGTGTGTGTGTGTGTGTGTGTGTGTGTGTGTGTGAGCCACATATCAGTGGGAGGTTCATTTAAAAACCAAAACCTGCTAAACGTAGCCGCTGTGCTCCCACCTTTTAAAATATATATATACGTCCTACTGTCTAACAGACAGCATTTTCAGAGCTGTGAACTCACAGACTCCCCCTCTTTCTCAGGAGAAACCCCTGCTGCCTTCATAGTGTGTGGTGTGTAGCATGTGGAGCTGAACAATCCAAGAGATTCAAAACGGTGTGCAACTCCACGGTGCTCTCTGCTGCTGAACCCACATCTTCTCCGGAAAAATACACGGAAAGCAAAACACTGAGTCAAACAGATAAGCCTACATTGTAATGTTCTCCCAATGAAACTCAGCAAGAGGACTAACGGCAAAAAAGTCTCCAGAACAAATAATGAACTAATGCAAAATGAGGTCATTGATGTCAGCAAGCAGTCTTTTGATAACTACCTCAAGCCACCTCTCACTCCAAACAGCCCCCATGAGCTGTGCCGGATATGTGAAACCACCCCGTTCCATTTTGTCGAGTTGCGTCTCGTTTGGTGTTACTGCGCCAGCGAACCAAGAACATACGCTGCACACACACATACCCAGACACGTGCGTACACAAATACGCAGTCACATACGCAGAGAAACAAGCACGCTCACACCTTCTTCCTCCTGCCCGCTGCTCGCTGACTCTAAGCCAAAGCGTGTTATGGTGGGGGGAATTAAGCCTGGGTGGGGGCGAGAGAGGTCCATGCCATTACACTACAATCCTCTGCACACGCACCCAAAATCAGACTCGGCAGTCTACGTGACTAAATGTCATCCCCACGCCCGGGTTGAAACACACGACCTGGACTTTCCAGGCTGCTTAACATGACATTTTCCTAAGGTTAAAAGTAACCTATATTTACAAAAACACATTTTCCGAAGAAAGTGAAAAGATGTCACTGCAAGTCCTCAATAGATCATTTGCAGTACTATGGAACTGAGACAAAGCGTCATCACGAATGGATCACGCTAATGTGCACCATTGCTATGCTACTCCGCACACTGTACTGTGAGCAGTGGATACTTCACACACTAACAAGGCTGGTCTTCATACCAGTTAAGTCCCTGTGTCATGGGAAAATGATAAAATACCACCAGCATACCATGACTTACAGTGGGACTGGTGTGTGTGTCTAGAAATAAACCAAACAGTCCAGGGATCTCTCTATGTTCACATTGACAGCCATCAGTACACTCCAGAAATGTCATTTTATACATAAAAAAAGGAATTAGGGGTTAAGACAAAAACAACCAACTATTCTTCTTTCACTTCCCCAAGAAAAAACAAAAACACGTGCTTGCTTCATTAAGCAAGATTATTACCTGACAAACACAAATAAGTCAAATCAGAATCAGCATCATGTTTAAACAGCTGTACGCTCGATATCAGATCATCTGCAAACACCACACATCCCAAAACTGTCACTGTTACATCACAGTAAATACTCACACAAACATACAGACTGAACTTGTGTTTTTCCATTAATTACTTGATGTTACATCGTAATATCTATCGCCAGACATTTTGTGGATGGTAACTTTTTATGTTTTATTTTATAGCTGTTGTGTTACACTAGTTATAGGACAGACAGTCCTCTCTCACCCCCATATGCAGCCCCCACCAGCACCTGTGCATGTACCTGAAGCTGCTGGTGAATTCTCTTCAGGTTGTGCCTCTGCAGGAAGTTCTGCTCCTGGGAGCACTGTCTCTCCAGTTGGGTCAGTAGGCTGGTGAACAGAACGGTGGCCATGGACTCGTGGTTGGCGGCTGTATCCCTGCCAGAGGAGATAGTACTGAAAAGCACTGAAACACACAGGGGACCATGGGGAGCTAAACAACTGTGTGCTGCAGTATATGTTCACGTTTTTAAGAAACGCCATAATATCTCTCTCCCTCTCAGTATATCGAACAGAAGGTTTTGGGACCAAGAAAAAACTGGAAAGTTAACTGTTCTTAGGGCAGTGTGCGAATAGCCCTGGATACTTCTTATTTTAACTGCCTCTCAGTACCAGTCCTGACTCTCGATCCATCCAGCTAGCACTTGGCGTATCTCCATCGGGAAGTTGTCATCGTAGAAATAGTCCACCTGCTCCAGAAACTTGATCTCCAGCTGCTGGACTTGCTTCCATTGACTCATGCTGCGGAAGCAGGGAAATCATCGCGAGCAGCCGAACATGTGGGCAATTAACAACACTGATGTTCCCCGTCATTTGGACGATTACGACTCAACATCGACAATAATGAAACGAGATTACAGAATTATAATAAATTGCCGCCGACCCCCGATATAATCCATTTGAAACAGTACTTACATTTGGTTTAATAAGACTGATTCTAGTGCTGTTTTGCGCATAGGTACATTGTTCCGGAACACGTCGGCATAATGTTTTGCTTCAGAATATTTGCATTATAAAACACTCATAAAACGATCTATTCCAAACACCGAGGTTTCCAGAAACCACAAGGAAACGTATACATTAACTTAAAACATAAAGGAAGGCACACAACAGTTAAAACAAGTCCCTAAGCAGCGTCTTAAAAGATTGACATTTCACATGTAATCAGAAGAGCTGACAGTGCAGCTCTCTGCTGCAGGAGCGTCTACCGGGTCATAAGAGATGGCAGATGCGTGTAGCCCGGACTTTACTTAAGAACATTACTCCGGGGAAAGTCCTTACCTGCTGGATCAGTTGAATGGATCCGACCCCGTAAGTCTGAGGCTTTCCCAATATCGCCCGTGCTTGCAGCGCTTTTCGGAAGCGTGTAGGATGCGCCCCTACCCCCACCCGGTGGCGCTCATCTCCCGACGCCTCTTCCGCTCAAAGCATGTGCCTAATTCGGAAAGCAACGCGAGTTCTTTCGAACAGCGGATTTTATTTCGTTACTGCCACTTACAGAGATTATGACAATAGACTTTTGTGTACTATTCACAGGAACGGTGTCGTCCCTCGTCAGGATATGTATTTAACTTGGTTGTCTCCCCTACGCAATAGTATCAGGCAGGTGAACTGATGACGTTCAGGGCGTGTCTTTTCACGATTTTTAATATGATTCTAAAAAAAAAAAGTTGTAAATTCCCAGCAGCAGAACACCTGTTCAGAAATTCTTTCGTATGCTGGCATTATGAAAATATCCCACACAAGTGCGCATGCTCGTTAGCTACTTAACACACACGCCCATAAATATTTGGTGCTTTGCTTTTCGAAGAAACAAGGTTAGTGTTATCGCATGTTTAG
>JAODKE010000001.1:52862052-52876477 GCA_026779605.1 Mormyrus hasselquistii
GGCCTAACCCTGTGCACATTACAGCAGGTGCCTAACCCTGTGCACATTACAGCAGGGGCCTAACCCTGTGCACATTATAACAGAGACTTAACCCTGTGCACATTACAGCAGGGGCCTAACCCTGTGCACACTACAGCAGAGGCCTAACCCTGTGCACATTATAACAGAGACTTAACCCTGTGCACACTACAGCAGAGGCCTAACCCTGTGCACATTATAGCTGCTCTGTGGGGCTGAGCTTGGGGTTTCTCCTCTGAGATCATCCAGTGCCCTGCTCTTGAAGTACTTACTTCAGGTTCATGTAGAAGCGCAGGATTGTTCATTGGCCTGGTTGCTCCCCAGGGGGCACGGTTCTCTCTTTCAGCCACCTTGGATCACTGTCCTCATGTTACACATGCCATTTGCTGCAGCCAAACTGAGTCTCCAGGCCATTGGCAGTCTAGCTCTATGCCATCACTTCATTGGCTGTTAAGCTGTATGCCAGTGCCCCATTGGTTGGCTTGGTTCTGCGCTCTGCGGATCGAGTGGCATGCACTTCTGTCTCTGCTGTTTAGCACCCAGCTCCTTATCAGTACATTCCCCTCCCCACAAGTCCCCCCTCCATGGCCGTCCTGAAAATTCCGGTGAGTCATTGGGAACCAAACCCCCTCTGTCCTGGACACATTCACAGAACAGTGAGGAACGTTATGGTCATAAGTATATAATGGGCTGGATCCTCATTATGCCGTTAAAGCAGCTGGAGGGTGACATGCGCCTGCGAAGGGCTCTGTCACATGAAGTATCCCCCAAAGGCTCAGGGTAACTGCCATGCTTCGGAATCCACCCCCCAGAAATGCGCTACTGCGCCATTTGACCTCAGCGGCATCTGCTTGGAATCGATGGAACCCAGGATTGGAATAGACATGGCTGTTGATGTGACATGAAACAAGGGCACAGATATTATGGGTACCGAGGGCTGGCAGGATTCTCTACAGCTCCCCCTACAGACCTGGCAGACACTTGCAGATCATTATTCGCCAGCAGTGAAAACGGGATTTTTTTTTCTGCAGACCATGTACCCTTTTACCCTTAGTGTGTAATATGCGTGTAAGATCGACACAGCAGGGTGAGTGTGCCGTACAATACTCCCAAGGCATGCTGGGAAAGGATACCCCCTCGCGACACACAAACACAGCCAGAGCAGATGCACAATCAGGGGCAGCACTAGACGATTTCAAGCAACATGGAAGCATCATAATGCACCCTAACCCAAACCAATCTAATCATGTCACTTCTTCAGGGCCTCGGTCACTTACCCCCCACCCCGCTTTGCAGCGTGTGATAATGAAGGACCTATTTCCCTGAGTGAATGAGCTGCCATGCTTATGGAGTTAAGCCTTAACTCAGCTCAGCTGATCTGTCCTGACTTTCAGTCACTGGTTCATGATTATGGGGACGCGCTGTCAGGACAAAGCTGAGGGTGAGCCCCTTCGGGCAGGGTGAGGTGCAAGGAATTCAAAAAGCACATAACAGAATTACATGACAGTGAGCACAGGGGCAGGTAGACATTATTTCACCAATCAGAAAACGGTCAGGGAAAAAAGTTCAGAATGAACATCATACAGAAGACAGGAAGCCCCCAGGATAGGAGAGAGATCCATTCTAAGTCAGTCTCCAAGTCAAATTTGGTGTGGGAGGAGTATCACTACAGAACATAACAGTAATATTAATAACTGCATACTGTACTGTACCTGAAGCAGACAAACCACTGAAGCAGTGAGATATTTTCATGAGCATCACAAAGAAATGTGTGTGTTTGATATTAGAAATAATCGTTTTGAACTAAATTAGTATGATAGAATTTATGGCCATCTGTGTATAAGTACAAAATGTCTTTCATTCGAATATTCTTAACCAGCTTGGTCTGCACATGTGCACATGGCTCCCTGCTGCCACCTGTAGGCCAATCACATGCATATTTATTAAAAAAAAAAAAAAGCCAGCCAGGTAGTAAGTCAGTGACAGACTGCTCAGTGAATTGCTATGATCTTCAGTTCAACTACATAATTATATGAATATATAATTGAATCGCATGACAGGTCTTAAGAATCTCTTTCCAGTAAAAGACTAATATACTTTTGCAATTTATAAAAAAACATGGTGTACAATGCAGATATTAACTAAATTGTTTATTTTGACCAACAATACAGAATGTTAAAGAAACAGCATTAACAGCAGTAACCACACGCATGTGTCTAATACTGGCAAATAATCTCACAGTGTCACTTTTAAAGATATTTTGTAGCAAATCATGATTCAATTTAAAAGTATAATAAAGTTTAATGATGGAAAAAAGCAAGAAAAATTAGCCCTGGGTTCCTAAATACAATATCACTTAAATTCGCAAAAAAAAAAAAAAAAAAAAAAACACTTGTAACACTTAAAACGTTAAAACTGTCCATTTCCTAAAACATGTTTTTCCCTCAGTTATAACACTCCTAATGTTGTGTTGGTAACTCCAAGAATTACTGTACATCATACTGTTCAAAGCATTATATGCGCAAGTACCACACAGTAAATGTACCGCAGAAATCAGGCATTGCGACGACATGCGGCAGCCAATGGCAGCCATCAGGTGGGTCACATGACACTCAGTCATCAACAATGTCCAGAAGGCAGCTTAGCTTCAGCTCACAAGCGAGTTCCTCCTCCCGGCTTGCAGAGATCAGCTGCTCCAGCTCCTGTAGACGCCACGCCATAGAAACGGTGGCTCCTTTGGCCTGGTCACTGCGGACACTGCGGACACTGCACTCCTTCTGCTACAAAAATGGACACAGAAACAGTATCCAGTGATGAGCATAGGGTGCTTGGGGTCTTAAAACGTGAACAACTGTGTAGCACGGGGTCAATACCAGGGCAAGTGCGGGTGGGGCAGCCATCTTTGGGGAGGGCACCATGATCTCTGGTACAGACAGTAGAGAGGAAGGCAAGAAAAGTGGTGAGGAGGAAGAGGAGGGGCCCTGGGACTCGACGTCAAGCCAGGTACGCAGCTGGTCCTCGAACCTGCAGCGAAACAGCAAAGGGCTCGGTGTTTATGCCACGAGCCGCGCGAGGCAGTACAGCGTGTAGCACGTCTGTTCTCTGGCAGACCTGCGGCTCTGCGCTCTCTCCTCCTCAATGCGAACCAGGAGGTCCTGGGGGCCGGAGGCAGCGTCCAACACAGGGACAACACCTGATCCAGACTCGGGGTCCTCGACCAGGCTGTGAAACAGCTTCTGTTGGAGGCGTGACTCTGCCAGTCGGGGGTGAGGCCGCACGCTCTGGTCATAACTGCAACAGCAGAGACTTTGGATAAGAAGCCAGATTGTACACCACGCTTGGGGGGTTTTAGCAAGTATGGAATCATTTAAAACACTGCCCTCTTGGGAGAGGCCAGACAGCAAGCTGACGGCTTACCCTCCTCTTCCATTTAATAGGAAATAATACTCATTAAATTTGCAGGTCACTGTTAAAAGTCTATCTAGAATGCGTTAGATTTACATGACTGGCTGGCTCTTACTCTGCCTTCGCCCGCTGCTTGTCCCTGTGTGTCTGCTTTACGGCATCCACCCAGCAGGGCGGCGCAATGAAGCCCCACATCCCATCGCTCAGGAAGTACACCGGAATTTCTCCATCGTCACTGATGACATCTGAAGATGGTGGGAGAGGTTCACACCTGCATGGCATCCTCAATAAGCCCACACCCCTCCCCAAACGTCAGACCCCCCCCTCACCTTCACTCACGGGGCACCCAGGAGGATTCCAGTCCCGGAGTCGGTGCTCTACGCAGAGCGTGACGATCTCATCCCAGGGCACCTCCCAGAGAGTGGGCTCCTCGTCCTGCCCCCCCCCACCCCGGCCCGCGCAGTCCCGACGCAGCCTCTCCAAAAGGTTCTCCAACTGGGACATAAGGAGTGGCTGGCTCTGGCGGGACCATGGGATTTGGGACACGTACTGGAAGATGGAGGCAACCAGCTGGTTCCATGGAGCTGCGGGGGGGCAGCAGCAATTTAATGAAACAGACTAACAAGCAGCCGCTTAGCAAGAGAACCGAATTCCGAATCAGAGGCGCGGACATACTCCCCACGGCTGGCAGCTGCCAGTCGGGCAGTCGCAGGCTCAGGATTGCCCTCTGGAGCCACTCCAGGTGTTCAGCAGAGTTCCAGAGCAGGTGCGGCAGGCAGTTGCCCCCCCCCGGCACCGAGAATTCTGCCACGGGCCAGGAGAGGTCAGCCAGGCTCGGGGATGACACAAGGCCAGCCAAGAAAGCCAGCACGGCGTTGTAGAGGCTGATGACGGGGGCGGGGCCCTGGGAGGGCAGACCCGCCAAGTCACGGTCCCGCCGATCACGGTGCAGCCTACAGGCGAACTCGCTGCAAAGCCCGCCCTCCACAAGCTGCACCAACGTCCGCGAGACGAGCCGGGCCGGCGCCGCGGAGCGGGCAGCGAGCCACCTGACGGCATGGCGGACCTGCGGAGATTTGGGCGTGATGGTCGACGGGGTGGGCGAGTCTCACTGGGGCCAGCGACAGCATGCATACTCACCTGCTCAGAGCCTCGGAGCTCATTCGTGGTCTCGGGAATATGGACGAACACGTACTCCGAAATCAAACCTTCCTCGACGAGTGTCTGAAGCATCAGGTCTTAGAGGAAAAGGAAACAGATGGTCAGACAGTAGGAACAAACTTACCGTATTACCTCTGCGTGCGTAAACATGGCCCGAAGAGATACGCTAAACGTAACGTGAGCGAATCCCATGCGACGCCTGTTGTCATGGATATACGGTTAGTGTCACACCTTCCTCAAGCCGTTCTTCGCCGGCCCTGTGCCCGTCCTGCCCGGGGACCACCAGCACCAGAGGGAGGGCTTGCGGCCAGGCGTTAGCCTGCTGGATCTGCCGGAGTTGCAGCAGGGCGGACAATAGGAAGATGTCGCCGTCTTCTTCATCAGGCCCGTGAGCGACTGCCAAGGGCAGCAGCATGAGCAGGGCGCTCACGCCCATCAGCGCCTTCTGCTTCTCCAATGCCGATTGGCCCTCCTCGCTGAGGGGCCCGCGGGCCACCTGACCCACAGCGAGAAACATGGCCTCACGTCTCGCACCCTTCGCAAACAAACATCTGTGCTACCACAGGACCTGCTGATATCACACAGACTATGCTAGGCGATGTTAAGCTATGCTAATGTTAAATGAGACGACATGCAGCATAGGGGCATGAAGCCTGACGCTGACCATCGGCAAACTCCCCCCCATCCTCCACACCTTCACACACACGTGCACCGTGTGCATGCGCTCCCCCACAGCCCGCAGGCCGCTGCTGATGCTCAGGGTCTGCATGTGTCCGTTGGGGGCCATCTCCCTGTGTTCTTGCTTCTCCGAGCTACCGAATTTGGACTCCAGCCATTCTGTTAAAATCCTGCAGCAGAGATGGGGGGGGGGGGGGCAACTGTGAAAGGCTCCAGGGCCTCTGAACCCAGCTCCCCCCCCCCAGCTCCCCCACTTACTGGTTAGCAGCACTGGCATCTCTCTCATGATCACTCGGCAATAAGAGGGCTGTCTTCCAGAAGATCGTGTCAGGTGGGCTTGAGACGCTTGCCGCCACCAGACTGAGCAGGTCCAGTGGCGCCCACACGGATTCGCTGAAGTGCATGGAGATGGGAATGAGCACGTGGAGAGTGATGGAGGGCTGACAGCTACCACAGTGATGGATGTGACGGAAACTGGCACCGTTACCTCAGGAGCTGCTGGTAGAACAAGTGGACCTTCATCTGATGTTCAGTTTCCCGTCGCATCTTCGCCAACCTGCAGCAGGCAGCAGAGTGTCAGCATCGGCGCACTTAAAACTACAGCAAATCAACGGCCAGCAAAATAAACAGACAGGACAGAAGTCACTCTGGGAAGGACCGTCTCAGTAATTAAGCGGAGGTGCACCGAGCCAGTAGTCAGGACACCTAATCAGACGGATAGGATACCAGCCACATGTGACCGGTCCATGCTCAATATTTATTTCATTTTCGGCAGTCTAAAAAGATTATACTGAGTGGTACAATCAAATCGTACAACAGCTTTCACCTTTTAAATGTGTTTTTTGTGGCATTCAAGCTGAACACAAACGCTGCCTCAGTTTTACACTCGGTGTGTGTGAGTGCAGTGACTTCCCCTGCTATGACGTCATGTGTACGTCCTTTGTAAAGAAATGATCACATAAGGTGCAAATGCAACTTGCATGCAACTAATCTGGAAGAATCTTATGCTTGAAACTAGCAGCACAGCGATTTGCGATCTTTGTAAAAACAAAGTAACATTTAGTGGAAATTGTTTAAGACGATGCGAGTAATATGAGAAAAGCGATAGATTCGGGAGCTAAGCTTGGGCTGTTTTGCGCACTTGCTATAGCTTGATACATGAGGGGCTCCTATCACAGCGAAAAGTTAGTGGCAGTGAAAGAAAAACTCTGGGGCACTTTAAGCATGTACCACTTGTGGATACTCTTTTGAAAGATATTCAAACTGCAAAATGTCTCAAAAATGCTCAATACAAAATGCATAAATGAGGTGGAACAGTATGTTTCTAGCCACTCTTTTCCATTTGTATTTACTAGTTTAAAAAAAAGAGAGAGCGTTGGTATTGGATCCTACTCATATCAGCCAATACCTTATGTTCTCCTCCATTATGAATGTTAATATTATTATGCTGTCAGACAGACGTACCTGGTGCAGGACACAGAGAGGTCCCCAGCGCGCCCCAGGTTGACCACGCCCCGGGCCAGCCTGTCCAGGCAGGGTGTGGGGGGGGCACTGGGGGCCAAGGCCTGCAGCCTGAAGCGGGGGTCCACACAGCCGGGGGCGGCGGGAAAATCACGCATCTGTCGCTTCAGCTGCCTGCGTACGGCCACCACATCACGCCACCTGCAACATATGCACAGTGAAGCCTGGTTGTCGGCGAGTTTGTGGGCAAAATGTCTGGTCCCCTTAGAACTGCCCTTTACCTTTTGATGAACCTGCGGATGCTCAGAAGCTCGGCCTCCAGGACGTCTCGGGCCAGAAGGGTGAGTTCGCCACGCAGCGTCTCCTCCAGCAGTACCTCACACACGTCTTGCGAGCTGCGAGCCACACACTCTGCCTGCTCTTCCTGGGCACGCCTGGCATGACGGGGCATGCGTTCAGCCTGTAAGCTGTTATCTGAACACTCCCTATGACCTCCGATCCCCCTGGAGAGATCACCAGTACCTGATCTCTGTGGAGGCGGTCTCCACTATGCAGTCGCGCAGCACCTCCTGCGTGATCTCGGCACACAGCGTCTTGCTGAGTCGAGCCAGGAGCTCCTCGTGTTCCTGCCTTCTCCTGACAGAGACAGGCCTATCAGACGGCACATCCTCAAAACGCACCCCCCCTCCCCCACCCGGACAGGTGAGGCCTACCTGGCTTCCTCCATCTTGCGCTTCTCCTCAGCGATATGCTCCCTCTCCGCCTGGATCTCGGCAGCAGAGACCTCCCGCAGCATCTGCTCCACCACCTCACTCAGCACCGCCTCCACCTGGCCGTCGCACACGCTGCAAAAACCCATCCACCCATCAGCAAACTGGTGTTGGTTGAGTGTGAGAACCCTCTAGAGGCCACGGCTGCATCTCCGGCTCACCCTCCTACCTGAGCGCAGCTGAGATGTACTTGGCTGCGGCGGCAGCCACATCGGCCGCCTCGGCCTGCACCATCTCCTCCAATATGGCCTCTACTTCCACAGCGAGGTCCTGGAAGGTGGGGGGATGGTTTTGGCCTTACTATGGCAACATCAACACACCACTCCTGGGTTGACACGCGGCAATGAGCAATCTATGACCTGCTCGGTGTAAAGGGGCTCCGGTGGGGGAGGCGTAGGTGGGGCAACCGGCGGTGCCTCCGACGGAGGTGCCCCAAGCGCCCCGCTCTCCTCCCTGCCAGGGGGGCCTGCCGACTCCACTGGGTCGCTCAGCATCTTGGGTCGGCGCTGGAGGGCCCTTGCATCCAGCTCCATGGGGGGCCTCTGAGGGGAGGCTGCTACGGTGTGGGCAGCATAGGCAGGAAAAATGACAAGATTACAACCAGAGGCCAGAAGGCGGACGGAGTGCAACAGTAAGCGGAAGGCGGAGTGCAGACGCACCAGCCGGTCCCACAGCAGCCCTGGGCTCCACCGGCTGCCCATCCCCACGGTATTTGTTGCGGCTGTCAAAGCTGTAGACGGGCGTATGCTGGGGTGGGTTGGGCAGCGGGGCGCCGTTGACCACTTGGCCCACCAGCACCTCCCGCTTCCTTGAGATGGCCACAGAGCGCTTTGGACACGGATGGATCTCAGGCTCTTGGTACGATGTCCGGCTAAGCTCCACCATGCTAGGGGGAGGGCAGAGCTTCGATAAAATATACCACCCATCATAGATTAGCACCCCCCCCCCCCCCCAACACAAAGGGACCATGAAGCACAGCCCAGCCTTACCCCCCCTCAACCGTGAGCCCATACTGCAGCGCAAAGTCCGAAGCCTCGCCCGCATTCTGGAACATGAGCATCCGGACCAGGTCCTCGACCGGGAATGTGGTGGAACCACGGGAGCTGTAGGCCACATTCAGGGCCCGCAGAGCCTCACGCCGCACCTGCAGGGGGCACCGGAGCGGTGCGGGTGAGCGAGGTTTTGGGGGAGGTGCGGATGTAGGGAGCGGAGCGGCGGCTCGCCCACCTGCTCGAAGTAGCGGTGCAGGATGCAACCAGCCAGATACGAGGCCACCTTGACCAGCTTGAAGAACCTCACGAAGTTGTTACTGTTGACGGCAGCGAAGGCCTGGACAGCAAATTTGACCTCCAGAGAGTTTCGGAGCTCCGCCCGGAATTGCTGCACCTCCCTGTGGGTAAAGAGGAAAAGAAACGTCAGCTGGTGTGGTGCCAAGGTGAAGTGGGACACCGATGGCCGGCCGGCCGGCCACCCACCGGAGGATGTCTCCATCGTTGAGCTTCAGCAGCACGCTGTACTGACGAAACTCTGCCTCATGGGGGCAGTAGATGTTCTTGCTGGCCAGGTCCTGGTACATCTCCTTGAGGCTCTGCAGGCACTTGGTCAGGTTTTCGTTGTTGATCTTAGCATCAAAGGACATCATGGGCTCCTGGCACAGGTGGTGTGCGCAGTGGATGTGGAAACGGGCACACTTTTCGATAAGGGACACCGTGAGCGGGTCACACAGGTGCTGCTGTGTGATATCCTGCAGATGGCCCAGAAAGAGGGTCAGGGTGAGGCCCGCAGGGCACAGGAATGATGAGACACGGAGGAATGTCACTCACCTTCCGGATGCCTCGTGTACGGTTCCAAACAAAGTCGTACCAGTCACGGTAGTTATCCTCACCCTGGTCCATGATCTGGGTAACCAGGTAGTCCATGGTCATGTTCAGAACAGTGAGGGGCCGCAGCTCATGGGGGAGTGGCTCCTCCTGGTCGGCAGAGGACCTGCTGTACTCCTTAATGGCAGCAGTGTGGTCCACCTGTGAGGGGGGTTAGGGCGATTTGCTGCCTGTGGTCCGTCAATCCATGGCGGGGAGGGGGGAGCATTAGGAAAGTGGGGCATGGGTGGTGATACCTTCTCCGTGTTGGGGATGACCTCAAAAGAGCTCAGCTGGTTCCGGGTCTCCCTCATGTAACGCTCCTTCTCCGGACACATGTCAGGACACGTGCCCACAAACACCTTGGATAGGTCCAGGTCGGTCCTCTTGGGCCGGGCTGTGCCAGAGGAGACCGTGTCAGCTGATGATTCACTTTTTGGGGGGGCGGCACAGTAACAAGACCCTAGGAGGTCCTACCCAGTCGCAGGATCTTGTCTCGTTGCTCCAGCAGGCGATACTTCTCCTCTGCGGTCTCAGCTACCTGGCCAATCAGGTGAAAGAGTGAAGAGGGGAGGCTGCCGGCTGCATGTTCGGATCCGAGGTCGTCTGGGCTAGGCTCCATTTGCGGCTCACTCTCAAACTGCAGGGCCTTTATCGCCAGGGGTTTCTTGGCTGGTGACCTGAGAGGGACAGACCAAAAGCTGAAGAGCTTCTAAAGGCTGGCAAAAACAGGGCTCCTTTGAACACCTGGGGGCACAGCAGCCTGAGAACTCAATTTGACTTGGTGTCACAAATCCACGCCCGACCACCAGGTGACCTGACATTACTCAAGCTGCTTCAAAAAAAAAAAAAAAACGTTGGCATTTTTGCTTATACATACAACATATGTTTGGTTAATATATACATATTAAATCAGAGTGATCCAGGGTTTTTCTTTTTTTAAAGAGAGAACTTGCATTAGTTTTCAAAAAGGTGATTTTCTTCCCTCGCTGTTAATTTAATAAAGCCATCTTATTGCAAAATTTAGTTATTTACTCTTATTGTAAGAGAATGATTTAAAAGACAAGATTACCCTCTGGGTAGGGAGGAGCTGGAGGACCAGCTGGAGGTGGATTTGGGGAGGGCTTTGCAGGCGAGGGGGGGCTCAAAGCCCCCTGCTGGGCTCTGAGGATCAGGGTTATCCAGAGGCCTTTGTCCCTTCTCTCCTGGGCCTAAGAGACACAGAACCGGTTCATCGAAGCAGCTGATATGGGAATTAAAGGCTGCAACGAGTCAAAGACCCCCCCCCCAGCTTGACGCACAGGTAGAGAGCACCATGACAGTCACTCACTCTGCTTCTTCCTCTGCCAGAAGATGGAGAGCTCATGCCTGCGTAGCAGTTTCCCTTTCTTTTTGGCTTTGGCAGCAGAAGCCTGAAAGACACCAGAAGACAGTGAGGATGTAACAGAAAGCCTGAGAGATCATGGCTGAGACCACAGCCCAGAGAGTAGTGACCAAACTCACCCCCCAAAAGGTATGCAAAGGCATCACTCACATGGTCGTGGAAGTGCACGATGGCCAGGTTCTTCTGGGGCCTGCAGAAGATCCGCTGCACGCGTCCGAACTGGCGGAAATGTTCCCCCAGGATGTCCTTGCTGTTAAGGCTGACTGGGATGTTCTTGCACTGGAGCACCGTGGCGTCAGAGGGTGACATGCCCCCCAGGCTGTCGGTGCTGTCCATGCGGCGTGCGCGTCTCACTGTTGATGCCGTCTCAGCTTCAGGGTCTGCGACAAGTGTCAAAGAGTTCAAAAACCATACTTGGCTTGGAACCCAACTTGCTTCTCCCCGGGGGGTACTCACCCAACTCCAACTCCCCCGCCCTCTCAAGGACCTCCCGGGTGGGGGCCTGTGACCTTGGCGGTGTTGAGGGCGAGTGGCTGCTAGTCGGTACCATCGAACCCTGGTGCTCCGCCTCCCCCCAGTCTGGCTGTGGCTCCTCACTCCTCTTGGGCTCTCGCCGGCTCAGTGGGGCCGGTGTCTTTAGGATGCTGGTCAAGGCACTGCGAAAGATGCTGCTAACAGGGCCCCGGCCCCGGACCAGGGGCCTCTTGGGAGGGTGCCTGGGGGCAGAGTCAGCACCAGCTTGGGGCTCCTCTGTTAGACGCTCCACCATCTCCTCCTTCCGCTTGGTACCCTTAGCCGCTGCCCCCCCCGCATTCTCCCCCTCACCGCCGCCCCCCCCATAGACCTCGCCAGACACAACCCCAGCCTCTGGCTTGGGCTTTGGCGGACCAAAGCTGACAGCACCAAACAGTGGTCGGGGCTCATGGAGGCTAGAGGCAGAGAACCTGTAAGTGGAGGTGCTAGGGACAGAGGCGGCCTGGGAGGACCCCCCACCCAGGCCATCGCCAGCACCTCCGGAAGGTGCCGCTGGTTCCGAGAAGCTGAACTCCTGGGTGGTGCTGGGATGTGCATCTTTGGTGTTCAGGATGCTGCCGGACACTGCAATGGGCTGTGAGAAGCTGAAACCCAATGTTCCAGGAAGGAACACAGAGGTAGCAGGAGCAGGCACACTGCTGTCCATGCTGGTAGCAGTGGTGCTGGATGGGCTGGAACCAAAGGACTCGGACACAGCCTGGGACCCAGCCGGTTCAGGGCTGGCGCTGAAAATAGGTTTAAACACAGCTGTGTCTGATGGCTTAAAACTGAACTCTGAAGTGCTGAATCCGCGGCCCTGGATGCTTCCCGGGGAGAACACCGAAGACGAAGGCTGTCTAGACCCCGAGGAGGGGGGAACAGAGGGCTGAGAGATACCGGAAGAGCCGCCGAAGCCTGGAGTCTGCTGAACGAATCCGGCGGTTTGTACGAAGGCAGAGGTCTGGGGAAAAGCCGAGCTCTGGTTAAAGATGGAACTCTGACTGACCCCGGCCGGCTGCCCGAACCTGGTGTCGCTCTGTCCAAACGACGTGTTCAGACTCCCAGAACCGGGCAAGCCGAAGGTCGGGGCCTGTCCAGACGCCGTCCCGCCAGGCTGCCCGAAAAGGGAACCGGTCTGCCCGAAGGTAGACGTTGTACTGAAGAGCGAGGTCTGGCCGGCGCCCAGGCCGAAGGCAGGCGGCTGTCCGAAAGGGGCGTTTTGCTGGCTGAAGGAAAAGAGCCCCGAGGTCGGGGCCCCGGGAGACTGAAACGCTCCGCCTTGTGTTCTGCCGAAAAGCCCAGACGGATTCATGGTGCAAAACTAGTCCAAAGCTCAAAAATACGGCCGTCAAAAGTCGATACCGGGTCCGTACGGAGCGGTAGATTTCGGCGTCCTTCGGCCTGGGAGATTATATCCGCGCCTGTGTCACATCTGCGGAAATATACAAACTGTCACAACACTCGCACAAACAAACAAACTGCCTCCAGACTCCGTCTCTCCTGCGCGGATGAACAGCTTCCGGGTCAAGATCCGCATCCGGGGCTCGCTGGCGGCTACATGATCGCATACGGGATTATTTACATTAAATACGCTTTAAATATGCAGAGAGGTTTTACCCTGGTGCAGCCCCGCGCGTCCCTCTATCTGTATTAGCAGCTGTGATAATTAAGTATTACAAGCTATGTGAGCAGTTCAGTTTGCTGAGCATTATGGGAACTTGCGTCCGATAGACTAGCACAAATATCTCTAGACGAACCCTCAACTATTTTGTCAGTATAAGAGAACAACAATTATTCTGATTAAAAAGCAGTGCCATGAGCCTGCTGATCCGCAACTTGCAAAGCGCTGTTCCGCTGCGTCGAGCCTGCCTACGCCGGGATACCGAGGTTCTGCGGCGCATCCTGGGCATCCAGCGGTTCGATCTGGGACTGATCTGCGTGGACAACCGCAGGATACAGCGCATCAACCGCACTTACAGGAGCGCCGACAAGCCGACGGACGTGCTGAGCTTTCCCTTCTACGAGGCGAGTATCTGTCTGCCGGTAGTTGGTACACCTCCTCGTCTATTAGAATAACGTCGCGCGTGAGACCTTAATTTGTGTCCTTCTATGCGTAGGATCTGCAGGCTGGGAAGTTGCCAAGCAATCTTACCACTGACGATCTCAATCTAGGGGACATATTCCTGGGGGTGGAGCTTATTATGCAGCAGTGCAACGGGTCGCCAGTGGACTTCCAGAGCACCCTAACTGTATGTAGAAATTAATGTGCATATGCATGGGGATTTCAGACATCATCTCCCAGGCCTTTACGTTTCACTTTAATTTATAACAGATTGTCACCACGCATGGAATCTGTCATCTCCTCGGGTACAAACATGACACAGAGGAAGAGTGGATAAAGGTACGTTTTAAATGTAATCATATTTTTAGTTTTTATGCTTCTGTGAAAGCAGTAGAACAGTAAAAAAGACACTGAAATCATTACATGTGTGTTACTCTAAGTCCTTCCTTATTATTATAAGATGTTCCAGAAAGAGCAGCACATCCTGAAGGAGTTCAACAGGCTGACAGGTAGCCAACTGGAGCCCCTTACCAAGAGATAAATTTCATGAAGGACCGCCGTCTGAGGCCAGACTCAGCTAGGCTGGATGTGCCACTGGGAAAATGGTGTGAAAAGCAGGTTAAAGATCTTTAAAACTGATATACAGTGAATGCTGCACAGGCTGGGAATGGACAGTAGATAATCATCATAAAAAAGCAAAACCAAATAGTTTTGTGGATGTCAGTGTTTTAAAGGAAATATTTAATGTGTGATTTGTAACTTCAATAAAGCTAAACATCTCAGAAAAAGACAGTTTTTCACATTTTGTAATAAATTCATGTTTTATATGAAAGCAGATATTTCTCTGCACTGTTGTTAATGCAAACCTTAGTGGTGGATAATATGAGAATAATGACTTGTTGCAACTGTATTCACAATAAGTGTTTGAGTCATGACGATCCAATGGTGCGTTTGGCTGATGCTTTTGTCCAAAGCAACGTACAAAAATGGCTTGTTTCTGTTTGACTCTTCTGCCGGCCCCTGGAGGATGGGCTTGTCTTTGGGTCTGGTTCCTCCCAAGGTTTCTTCCTCCTAGGGAGTTTTTCCTTGCCACCGTCGCCATCGGCTTACTCAC
>JAODKE010000001.1:52880639-52912582 GCA_026779605.1 Mormyrus hasselquistii
ACTTTAATCCAACTACAGTTTTCAGTACATGACTAAGACTAAAACTAAAGTAAAAACTCTTGCCAAAATTAACACTGGTAAACACCAGTTTACTGACTGCAATCTGTACCGATTTGGGCTATAGCTTAAATTTAAAATCGGTTTTCTTTGTATCTTTTTAATTTATGTTGTATGTGGTTTTTGAATAAATGCACTAATATTGCTGAGACAAATTCCTAGTAAATATAGGTGTACTTAGCCAATCAAGCAAATTCTGAATTTGAAATCTCTCGACAGATGGGGGAGGGGCGTACCTTGAGCCGAGAGGGGTCAGCACAGGTGTAGCCGCAGTGCTCACAGCGGTATGGTTTCTCACCGGTGTGGATGCGGATGTGCCAGGTGATCTTTTGGCGATTGCGGGTAGAGTACTGGCAGTTGGTGCAGCGGTACAGGCGGGTGCCACCATGTGAGCGTACATGCTGCTCAAACACCAACTGGTGACGGCAGGTGAAGTCACATGCGGCACACTTCAACGGCTTGTCCTCCAGGGGGCCGTCCTCATGTTCGTCCAGCAGGTGCTGCGCAAGCAGCTGCCTCCCACGTGCTGCGAAGGGGCACGCTGGGCAGCGCTGGGTCAGGTGGGTTTTGCGGTGCTCCTCCAAGGCCTCGCGGCTCAGGAACTCAGTGCCACAGGGGGCGCACTCCAGTCGCGGGTGCTGCCGCCGCAGGTGGGCCACGAGGGTGGCCTGGCTGTGCCCCATGAAATCACATTGAGGGCAAGGCTGGCTGCCGGGATCCTGGTGGCGGCGACGGCAGTGCTGCTTAAGTGCTGCACTGGAGCTGAAGCGGGCGGCACAGAGGTCACAGGCGTGCTTTAGCTCCCCCGTGTGGCAGCTGAGGTTGTGGCGGGCCACATCGCTGGAGCTGTAGCCACCGTAGTCACAGAGCGTGCAGAAGTGGGTGGGCTGCCGGTCATGAACACGCTGCTGGTGCAGCTGCAGCTTGGAGGCAGTGCCAAAGGTGTGGCTGCAGAGCGGACAGGACAGGCGACCGACACCCGTGTGCAATGACTCGTGGGCATCCAGGCGGTAACGGCGTGTGGTGCTGAAGACACAGAAGCGGCAGCGGTGGGGGCGCATGCCCTCGTGCTTTAGGGACACATGCTGCGTCATACAGCGTGCCTGCTTGCAGGTGAACGGGCATAGCTTGCACTGGAGCAAGGCCTTCCGGCACCGCGATGCCGAGGAGAGCCGCTGACCTGGATGGACCAGTATGTGACGCTCCAGGGATTCACGTGATCTGGCCACAAAGGAGCAGCTCTGGCACTGGATATCACCGGGCTTAAGGCAGCCTCGCCGGCGGTGAGTTTTGAGCGCTCGTTCCTGATGGCACGCAAATGGGCAACTGGGGCAGAAGAAGCGGAGGCCCATCCTCTCCATTATCTTCCTGCTGTCCTGCTCCTCAGTGTTCCCCTCTCCTGTCACCCCACCCTTATTCTCCTCAGAGCTCCTAGTTCTCAGGGGACAGGTTCCTGAGGGGACAGGTTCGGAGTTTGTCTCTCCAAGATCCATATCCTGTTTGCCTGTTGCACGTGTGTCGCCCATGTTCGAGTCTCTATCATGCTCTGGGACGTCTGTGTGGACGTCTGCTATGCTGCTCTCCATGCCTCGTCTCTCTGCTCCCTCTGACACCTCAGTGACTGCTTCTTCAGAAAGTGGCCCCAGTCCTCTGTCCTGTGCCCCAATTACAGGATGATCCACTTTCCTTTGATCCTGGGACTGTTGCTCAGAATCCCCAGACTGTCTGGTTTCTGCAGGGACGGGGAACCTCCTGGCCATCTTTAGGAGCACAGGACATTTCCTCAGCCGGTGGGTGTCCAGACCACGCTGCTGTTTGTAGACCGCTCCACAGTCCTTGCACCTCAGCACTGTCCTCCTGGCTCTGCAGGACACACGGCGGTGCTGTGCAAGGGCGGATTCTGTGTATGTGGCAAAGGCACAGAAGTCACACCGGTGCACCCGGTCTTTGGCCTCCAGCACCAGCATCCGCACATGGCCCTCCAGCACCAGAGCCTCTGCCTGCTCCTTGTCCTGCCTCCGCTGCACCGTGAGGTGGGACTCGGAGTAGGAAGAGTCCACTCTGGCACCACCCATGTAGTCAGATGCATTGGCTTCAGGGATTGATGACTTCTCTCTATCACTCTGGCCTTCGCTGTCCCCTACCAGTGCCACCTCTTGGTCATCTTCACTCTGTCTTTGGGAAAGACACATGGGACTCCTCCCTTCAGCTGGAAATGCTTTAGGATCAAGCTGCGTCTCCAAACTTGATATCCCCCCGCTCTCAACATCTCCCGGCATGCAGGTGTCAGGCATGCTTTCAGGTTGAACTATGGAGGTCAAAACCAACAGGCAACATTCTCCATCGCTGCCATCAGTGACAGCAACCTGACAACTGCTGATGTTAGTGCCAACTCTATTTTCTGAGTCAGTTTCCTCTGTGCCCAATTCAGACTCCTGATCTGTGAACGTAGTGGCATCTGCGGTCATTTCCTTTTCACCACTCCCACCCATGATCTGCAAGCTGCCATCCAATTGGCTGGGAGCTTCCCCTGCCTCAGAGGGCACCTGCTTGTCCCCCGCCATAACCTCGTCCCATTTCTCCGGGAAGGCCCTGGTGGTGCCACCTCGCTCACGTTCCTTCTTAGCATAGTTCTCCAGCCATGCCTTGTCCCCGGGCATGCAGCCATGCACCTTCCTCTTATGCAAGAAGAGGCTGGTGCTGCTGAAAGTGACATAGGGGCAAAGCGCGCAGCAGAACTCTCGGTGCCGTGTGTGCCTGCAGTTCTCGTGGTTGTGAAGTGCCTGCCGGTAGCGCGTGCTGTATGGGCAGTACCTGCACTGGAAGAGTGGCACCTGCTGCTCCCCACCGCCGTGCTTCAGCTGCATGTGCCGGCGCAGCTCATACTTGCGCTTGCAGGAGAAGGCGCATACCTCGCAGATCAGTGACTTGTCCTGGTGCCTGAGCTTGTGACTGCTCAGCTGGTCAGAGCGGTGGCAGCGATATGGACACTGGTCACACTGGTACCTGAGGGGAGATTGGAGTTGCACTGATGTACAGCCAAGCAGGATGGACATGCTGGAGAACTGGTGAAGGCCTTACCTGAGGTCACCAGCATGCTTGCGCATGTGCACATTCAGGTAGTGCTTCCACTTGGTTACATAGCCACACTCGGAGCACATGTGGTTCTTGTCACTGGAGTGGGTCAGCATGTGCTTTGACAAGTAGGTCTCATCCCGGCACCGGAAGTCACACAGCTTACACTTGTGGGGCTTCTCGCCTGCAATACAGACCACAAGGCCATCAAAAGAGCTGGACTGGACTGATTCCGGATGTAGATCAGTCGTCTGCGGGGACTGCCACTCACCGGTGTGCAGCAGCATATGCCTTCCCAGGACGCGCTTGTGCGCTGTGACAAACTCACACTGAGGGCAGTGATGCGTTTTCTCATTGGCGTGTAGACGTCCCATGTGCTCGCCGAACTCCACGGGGTTAAAGGTAGTGAAGGGGCAGAAGGCACAGCGCAGCTCTACTGACCCAGCGTGGCCCTGCCGCTTGTGCCGCTGGAAGCTGCTCTTGTTGGAACTGGAGAAGCTGCAATGCGGGCAGTGAAAGGCCAGGTGGGTGCGCCGATGGGCCTCCATGTCCTCCCGGCTGCCAAAGAAGGCTCCGCAGGTATGATACCGACACTCCACTGCCTCCATACCGTGCGCCTCCCGCACGTGCCTCTGCAGCGCCCTCCTGTCAGCACCACGGAAGGGGCATCCCTCCAGGAAACAGGCCAGGGGCTGTCGGCCCGCTGGCAGGGCCCGGTGTGCTTTCATGTGGGCCTTGAGGGCCTGGCTCTGCAGAAAGACCTCTCCGCAGGTGGGGCAAGGGTAGACGTCCGAAGGGGCTGCCCCGCCTCCCCCACCGTGGACGCTGGTCAAATGGCGGTGTAGGGAGTTGCGCTCAACGGCACTATATGTGCACAGGTGGCAGCGGTGGGGCTTCTGGCCAGACTCCCGCAGCATGTGGACGCGCAGCTTGCTCTTGCTGGTGAAGTGGTGCCGACAGGTGGGACACTGCAGGCCGGGGTCGGGGAAGTGTAGGTGCAGGTGCTCCAGGAGGTGCGTGCGCTTTTTGAAGCAGCGACGACACTCGGGACACATGTGGGTGCGGAAGAGGTGCTCCGTGCCCTCGGCTACATGACCTCGGGCAAAGAATGGGGGCAGGGGGGCAAGATCAGTTTCAGAATGGCCACTAGGAAATGAAACAACTTACAGAGACTAACATATGTTGTCCAGGGTGTCAGTTTTATGCATTAAGGATTGAGATTTCATTACAACTTGAAAGTCAGTACTGGTCAACTCTGAAACTTCACCACTAACCTTCCCACATTCTCACAGAGCATAGCATACATAGTCTATACATTGCGGAGGTTACATTTGCATCTTTCATAGACAGTTTAAGTGTATTCCCCTCTAAAACTAGCACTATGCAATTCTACCACTTCTGAACAACATTAAGCAATGAATACTTTTAAAGCAGCGGCCCCTGCGCTTGTCCATGTGTGCTGCCTGATCCATTGGCTGCACTTCACTGCCCCTTTTAGACCTTTGCTGGGGCTCATCTTCCTTCTCAGGCTGCTCTGGTTCCATTCCTCCTTTTTCTCCTAGGTCAAAGAGAAAAAGAGGTTTATGCCGAAACCTGAAAGAGTCCAGTAAGCCCTGATCTCCAGGGACATTCGACCATAATATTCAATGGTGTTATTTAAATAGTAATAACCATATGAACCACTGTGAATGGAAATCTTGATTGCCGAACAGTCACGAGAGGGGCACAGGAACCAGGATTCACGCGTTACCTTCCCTGTCCCCTGATGGACTCCGGTGCTCGTGACAGTGCGCGTTCAGCTGTCTGGCACTTGTGGTGACAAACGGGCAGTGGGCACAGTGGAAAGGGAAGTGCTCCCGTCGGTGCTGCTCCATCTCAGTCTCCGTACGGAAGGCCTGGCGGCAGGAGCGCTGGGGACAGAGCACGGGCTGCAGCGAATGCACCATGCTCAGGTGCTGCTGATACGCGCACCGGTCCATGCTACTGAATGAGCACCCTGGCTCTGGGCAGAGCACTGGCTCCCCAGGCTCGCCATGGTGCATCCGAAAGTGCTGCTTCAGAGCTCCCGCCAAATTGAAGGTGCGCTTGCACAGTGGGCACCTGTAGCCTGGCCACCCTGCCTCCCCAGGACCGCCACCCTGAGCCATCAAAGCTGGGGCTGGACACTGATGGGAGGAAAGAAGTGAGCCCTCCGGAAGACTCCGTCTGCACCTCCCACAGACGTGTGGCTCCTTGGGGTCCACAGTAATGCCATGTTGTCCTATAAAGGATGTCAGATATAACAGCTGGCATGGAAGAGTAGCGATTCACAGACTGTGTTCATATGACATACAATTTCCAAGTGAACAGCTATTTCGCCAATTCTGACGGACACAAAATACATATACATTGCATACAGCTATGACATAAAGTACATAAATATACACGTGTTCCTGTATATGAATGTATTTGTTTTAATCCTGTTAGATTCGTCCAACTCGTACCGTCGCCGTTCGCTTGACATTCAGCGCAGATGCTGGGATTCAGAACCGTCTCCGAGGCATCCATGCCGGAACTCCAAAGCTGCTGTCCACGGCCAAAGGAGGCACAGTGTTAAACTACGTACCCTCGCACTTACTGGCTTATTACTAAAACTCACAAAGTCACCCAGAACACCTCAATGCACTGTTTCACCACCCGACACCCAAACAACAAAATCACCGAATGCAATAGTGATGCGAAAGTAATTTTACAAATAACGAGACTAGCTCCATTTAATTGTTGCACATTGGTATAATTCTCGAGCAAAGCTCCGCTTGCACCCCTTGCATGGTGCCTCGCTCAGATAATACGCGATCGCAACCTACCGCTTCCGGCACCGGCGAACATCTGGAAAAAACTGTTTGTTTCACACGGACTATCAAATCGGTCAAAACCACTCGTACATGCCGCTGCCCTCTGATGATCCGGCTTCATTAGCATTAGTAAAGCAGAAATTGGCCGCCATTTCTTTTCAGGGAGGTCCCCAGCGAAGTAAATAATCCTTCACGAGTTATATTTACGTGTAGGGTTTCTTTGACAGGTATGTAGCAAAAGACATGAATGAATGTTTAAAAGTGCTTCTCTTTACGTTTTGGCACTTCATCAAAATAAAAAGTACTTTAGAAACCAGTTTATATTTTGTTTATATCTGTCTAGGAACCGTTTAGCTTATCAGTTTTATCCGACGGACCAAATTAGCCGTGGAACCGGTCACGTCACATGATGCGACTAAAGCGTTAAGTTTGAACGCTGCGAAAACGGATCTAAGATCGGGAAAATGTAGTGTGCGATTGATTGTACAAATCGGTTTAACAAGAAATCTGACGTATATTTTGCAGGCTGCCAAAAACTAAAGAAAATAGAAAATGTATCGATTCAATTAATAAAAAACAATTAGAATCCAGATTCTGAAACGTGGATTTGTGGTTGTCATTTCTGACCAAATAAAAGTTGTAATAAATTAAAAATTATTGTACATATCTGTCTACATGCAACCAGAGTATCCGTTAGTGTCTTTAGTCACTTTAATTTCGTAAACAAATCTTTGAAGTACGATGAAGTGTCAAGGATTTTGTATACCTTCAGGCTTTGCTTTGTGTATTTCTCCGGTGCCGAAAACATGTACATATAATTTAGTTTCAAAGCTTCAGTTGTTATTTCTATACATCAACGCATTATGCAACGTATAGGAAAGAAATATAAATTTCCTCTGGTCCCGGTGCACATTACAAATAAATTGAGGAAGACATGAATTAAGACTGGAATTAAAAGTAATAATAATAAAAATAGAAATAAAAAAAACACTGTAAAAGAAAGTCTGTACTGTACCTAAGCACTTTGCACATTCCATTCCATCCATTATTTCTTTATATTTTCCAAAGGCTCGACTCAGCATTGCACATCTCCTGTAAAAAAATCCTTGTACCATTACCTTTAGATGCTTTTGTATTATGTGTATTGTATATGTATTGTTTATGAGATGATACCATCCGCACCAAAAAAAATTCCTTGTAGTTCCTCTGTACTTGTACGAATAAAAAGATTCTGATTCTGAACCGCCTCTTCCCACGCCAATGAACGTCAAACGCCGTTGACTGCCAAGCAAGACGTAGTATGCGGCGCTTTGCTTGTGCTAATGTCGTTTGTGGTTTAGCACTAGAAGCGCCGCTTCCCACGCCGATGAACGTCAAACGCCTTTAACCGCGAAGCGTAATTCGTTGTATGTAGCGCTTTGCCTGCTATAATGTGCAGTTAGTGTTAATAGCAGCAGCTAAGCGACCAAAAAGCCGTAATGTTCCTAACAGAGTGGCTGATCTTTCCTGAAATAGTAAAGTTGAAAAGTTTTCAAACACAGTATTTATTATATAACATGTTGGGAAAATAAACGTAGTTTATTCCTGACTTCATGTTCGTTATAGTTTTCATTTTTTTTATTGTATAAAGTAATGTTATTTGTTATATAAATCAACTCAGGTGAACCAAAAATATGTTTACAGGGTTGCCAAATCTCAAGCATCTGGTATGACACTCACGCGTTCAGACTAACGCAGTAAATCTATATTATTCCATTATAAATGTCATGAGGCACGGAACGGGGAAGCAGGAATCGAGTGAACACGGGGTCTCGCGGATAAGATTGCCCACCCCTGGTACAGAGCGTCACATTTTCCAGGTAGGATAAATGCAGTTTCAAATTAATTGGAATTCAAGTTCAAACTAATAAATTCACATCCAGTTTTTATAATGCAACAACTGCAGATTCCAATATACAGTATTCAGTGTATATTCACTTCATGTTCAGTGTTAGTGGCACAAATATCAGCCCATAACTCTTGTCTTGCATAAACTGTGTATGCATCTGCTGTATGCACGAGAGTCAATGGCACCAGGAGACAAATTCCCTGTATGTGAGAACATACTTGGTCAAATAAACCTGAGTTTATGGTTGTACAGGTAATTTTTTTCTAGCCTTATAAAATTTGCAGAAGGATCCCAGAACAATGGCAAAGTTTATCGGCAAGATGGTGAAAAATAAATAAAATGAACAAAAACCCTAGACTGATGTTGTAGTGCTAAATCAAAAGTATAATCGCGTTTGAATATAACATTATGGATTGCTAGGCTGAAAAACCTGTGAGAGCCCATTGTATCGCAGTCTATGGAAAAACGTTGTCTCATCTCATGATGCACGTGTACACTGCTGCTGATAAAGTACCTTGAACCTTGACCGTTAAAGCAGTTAACAGTTAAATGTATCTTTGATATAAATCTATAACAATTTTTGAGAAATACATTCCCGAGATTCTGACATTGTTCACGATGAATAGCTAGGTGGCGCTGACATTTCAGTCTGACGAGCTGAAGCGACACGAAAAGAGTTGAGCCGAAGGCAACCGACAGAAACCGATCTGAACCGACTGCAATTGAGCCGATAGGAGCCCAGCCGAACCCATCGCTCACGACAACCCGGCATGTAATTAATAAAATCACCTCAAATACACCGTTTCTCAAGGGCGCAAATGAGGGGAGACACGTCCCCAGAATTATATAGGGACCCTGAAATGTCCCTTTAACTTTCGAGGGGAATATAACACGAAGCTTTGATAAGCAGCAACCCCAATTAGGGTTGGTTTCATAGATGTCTGAATTGGTCAAACTGTCGACAATCACAAACTACTCAGCATGCTGCAGGAAGAAGTCAACACACGCGTTCCCACTTTCTTCATCTCCGTATGTAGGAAGACAGAGTAAAAGTACACGAGTTCCTCTTAGCCTACTCATGGCATTAAAATGTTCCACTTCCACGTTAATTTACCGAATTAACTAAAGATAATAAAGATTAGAAAATAAAGAATTTTTCTCTAAAACGTTTTATTCAAAAACCGCTATCCTTGCCACATTTCTGACTTGCGCATTCTGTTTGCTGGTTTGGGGTCCTGAACAATTTGAGAACTGAGTTACCTAAATTGTGCCGGATTCAGTTTTAGTCACACGGAACAAAGCGGTATGCCATACAGAAAAAGGCAATCCGGAAAAAAAACAATCTATCACAGCTTTGTTTTAAATAGGAAGAAATGTAAGTAGACAAAAAAATCTATACAGGTTTAATGTATACCAAGTTGACGATAACGATTTCATCTAAGTTTGATCTAACGTGTCTGTCAGAATAAATCTATGAATGTGTCTTTCCGTAATGTGTAACATTACAGTATACTGGAGTTCAGTAAATTTATACTTGCAATACATTATAAAGAAGGCTATCTGTTGTTTATGTTATTGGCTATTTGTGGGTGATTGACCACTCCATACCAACAAAATAACGTTGTATGTGTGCTGGCCAGTGTCTGTCAAAATATTTAGCATGGCTTTATAAGCTCAAAAGTTGGAACCGATCCAGCAAACAGAATGCGCAAGTCACAAATGCTCACTGTTTGGTCACCCCCCTCAAAAAATGTCTGTTGTGCCCCTGCCATTGGAAAATGGTGAAAAAGCAACCAATGCACAGGCACTGTTTTCTGTTTTATAACACTCTGCAGTTTATAGAAGCCAAAGGTTACCTGCCATTTTTCCAAGTTAAGCAGGCTGGGCTCACGGTCCCGTAAGTAGTTTTCATTATAGGGAAATATCAAAGGCATTTGAACGTTATCATTCATTTACATATTTAAGCCAGTCCATACTTAAAGAAGCATGAATATAATCATCGCAGTAATATCTACATGTTGAGTTAATTTAATTTAACAAATCACATTAAATATAAACACTTTAAGTAAAATATTAGTTTTGAGTTTTAAAAGTTGTTTTCTGCTGACAGTCTTAAATCTCTACTAGAAAGTGCGATAAACGTTATTCAGGATTATCACTCTTGTAACTGATCTGGGATGACTGCAGTGTTTATTCACCTTAAATTGAAATCTACTCTTTCCCAATGCAGGTTGTGTAACATGTCTGCTTCTGCCAGGGTGATAGTCATTGGGGCAGGGTTAGCGGGTTTGGCTGCTGCGGCCACGTTGTGTAAGGCCGGCTTTCAGAACGTGCTCATCCTTGAGGCCACGGAAAAGGCGGGGGGTCGCATTGACACCACCCGACCCTTTGGCTCTGACATAATCGAGCTGGGGGCAAACTGGATCCATGGGCGGACAGGCAACCCACTGTACATCCTGGCAAGGGAGCATGGCCTTCTTCATGAGGTGGCTGGCACCAGCACCATGTGCCTGCCCAACTCTGTCACCCCTGATGATTACTTCTTCAGGGAGGATGGGCAGAGGCTGCAACCTAGAGACGTGGAGCAGGTATGTGCCCTCTTTGGTAGGCTGACTGCCAGGGCCTTCAATGGTGAGCTGGAGGACAGATATTTGTCTGGGAGCCTGGGTCATTACCTGGATGAGGCGTTTGCTGAGGTATTCCCAGACCTGACCCAGGACACCAGGGAGGTCTTCGAGTGGTGCAAGAGGAGTGAGTGTACAGACGAGGCCAGCTCCTCCCTCTATGAGGTGTCTGCCTCTCAGATAAGCCATTACGTTGCCCTGGAGGGGGGTTTCTTCAACACTCTTGGAAACAGCGGCTACCAGGCTCTGTTGGACGTTCTGCTGAAGTGCTTCCCCCAGGGGGCGTTGGTTTGCAACAAGCCAGTGCGGCATATCCGGTGGACCGGGGATAGCGCTGGCCAGCATGGCAAGGAATCCCAACCTGTAAAGTTGGTTTGTGAGGACGGCCAGGAATACGAGGCGGACCACGTGATCATGACTGCGTCGTTAGGTTTCCTTCAGGACAGGGCAGCGGACATGTTTGAGCCTTCTCTGCCCGACTCAAAGGCCGGCGCCATACAGAAGCTTGGCTTTGGCACCGTGGACAAGATCTTCCTGAAGTTTGATGAGCGCTTCTGGCCAGATGACTGTGCTGGGATACAGTTGGTGTGGAAGCATGGCCCTGAGGAACCCAGGGGTCAGGAGGGGCTGATGCAGGAGGGCGATCCATTCAAGACTTGGTACAAGAAGATCTGTGGCTTTGATGTGGTGGCCCGCCACCCTACAGTGTTGTGTGGCTGGATCACGGGCCGGGAGGCTGAGCACATGGAGACTCTGGGTGACGAGGAGGTTGGGGACGTCTGTGTGAGGTACATGTGAGACCTGGGGTCTCATACATCAGGGGTGGTGGACTGGCAGGCAGGAGGCTCTTAGCCATAGCTGGGGGCTGATTCATGTAGGAATAAATGAATACATCCTGCCTAAAGTCACCATAAATGACTAGCAACACTGCACGCCTCAAATATGTACATGGTTCTCTAATGGGTTGGAACATGCAAAGCCAGCACTAACATGACACTGCTGGAATAGCAACTGCAGGCCCCAGTAGGATGTGCAGTCAGGAGACCATGGTGCTTATGGGTTTTTATGGCCATCACCACCTGCTTTGCCTTTGTGGTATATTCCAAAGTTTCCTTGTTTCAAAATGTTGATAAGAAACTCGATTGTTGATTGGCTCTTAGCTCATATTAGACCTGGAATTCGCTTTATATGAGAACCAAGCTGGTTTTTCAGCCTGTCCCTAAGCAGACTTCAGCATTAATTTACTAATTAAACATGGCTGCAGGTGATGCCTGCATGTGTATGAAGTTCTGTAAGTCTGATCATGTTTGCACAGCTTGCTCAGGACCTTCACCTCTTGGTCAGTGCCCAAGCCGAGCCGGGTCCTCCTGTCCAGGTGGCGGTGCCACCCCTTTGTGCGGGGCTCCTATACTTACGTGCCATGCGGTGTGGATGCTGTTTATGAACACCAGGCCTTGGCAGAACCACTGCCCCTCAACCCCGTCCATGCAGAAGTGAAGGTATAGACCGCCCGCTGCTCTACCCACAAGGCCCTGGAGCCTCATCATGTCAAAACCATTTGAGGTCCGGGAAACACACTTAATTCGTATTGGGTATTTTCTTTCTTTTACCCTCCCCCACCCCAGCCACTCCAGGTTCTGTTTGCGGGGGAAGCCACTCACATAAACTTTTACACCACCACCCACGGTGCCTACATCACTGGTGTGAGGGAGGCTCAGAGACTCATCGATCATTATGCATCACAGTGAGCTGTCATATCAGACGAGGTGCAGGGGAGATGCTGCATGAGATCTTTGATAACTGTTGGGCTCAGTGACACTTTTCCTTTAAATGGAGCTTCACAGCTCCACATGGTATATCACCTTCAGATGTTCCATGCATTGTTCTACCAGGATGTGCAATTTTGATTGGTCACATGACCTCAGAGTGTCCATCCATGGCATGGGGTTAGGCCCAAAATTACAGCTAATACCTGATTAAAGCTGAGTGCCAACTAGTGCTATGTACACCTAAACAAATAGCTTATTAAACAAATGGCTTATTAAATAAATTTAATTATTCTTTTAATGTTATGTACTCTATATGATTTAATATGGATTAATTTAGCATTTTCCCCAAAATAAACATTGATAAACATTGTTTCTTGTACAATGAAAGGCAATGAAAATGACACTTCAATCTTGAATATATAGACTTTAACATAACCTAAATGCACATAAACTGGACCAGAGTTGGATATATCTGATCATGACACCCAGCTGGTATGTTTGTGTGACTTTATTTGCATTCAGCATCGGCTCCAATCAGGGCAGCAATTGGGACCGTATAACATTTAGATTGGGTGAAGAGCTAAAGCCGTGGCAATGAAAACAATGATCAGAGTTCACAGATGAGAATAGGAGGGAAAAACCAACATGGAGCAAAACATGGGAATGAGATTACATTTATGGCTTCACAAAGGTCATTAGATTTGAACTTCGTGAATTACTCCTGGTGACTGACATCATACTTATAGCACCATAAATTCCCTATAAGGTGGGGTTAAGGAAGAAAGTCAAAGCAAAGAATCGTTAGATTTTGCAGGTGTAGGTTGAATCTACTATTGAATCTACTATTGTAGGGTGGATCTTCTAGTGGTAGAGTAGATCTGCTCGTATAGGTGAGAAGTTATAGGGACAGGCTAGATCTACTGATGTGGGCTGGAACTACAGTTCACCACAGAGGATCTCATTAGAAAACTTGATTAACACTAATAGTACAAAAATGCTTCATTCTTACGTTTCCAGAGAATTACAGAAGGTCATATGATTTTCTCATGCATTTATATACTTAAATACTCTCGTCAGGCAACACAGAGTTCACATTTGCACCAGAAGTACTTCAGAGAGTGCAGTGACATTTAAGTCACAGTGATACTAGTTATACTTTAACCACAGGCTGTTTTGGTTTTATGCTCTTCAGAAGGCTTGTCTTGGGCTCTGTTCTGCTTTTGCCAGCTCTAAAAAAGGCCCAGCTGCTTCTTCAGGTTCTTCTGTTTCCAAATCGGCATGGAGTAGAATTCAGGTCGTGCCATGCCCAGGACCTTGGTGAAGTCCTCATTGGAGAGGTACTCCTGTGTTGAGGGGGACACAGCTCAGCTGAACTTTGTGTGTTACAGCATGTTTGGAGCACTGTCACAAAAGCTCTCTGTTAGCCAAAGATTGACATGTGAATGAACTGCATTATTTATTGGTTTAACCAGTGCATCTGCCAGGACAGCTTATTGCTCTGGGTTTTTTTTCTGAAGAATAAGAGCCCACTGAGTTATGAACCTATGACTTTATTAATTTCTTTTTTTATTCATGGAGCTCGTCCCCCACCCTTTTCCTTCTAATGTTCTGTGGGTACAGACCTCCTTTTTGGTGGGATCCACACCCTCAGGCAGGTTCTCCGTTGGGCAGTTCATCAGCTTGTCTGCAGGGAATGTAGGGAGGATTGTGCTAATGGAATTCTGCACCATGGTGGAGTTGCTTGGTTTTGCTACATCCTAGGATCAGAAACAACCCAAACATGACTTTCAGATGTCAGGGAATTTGTGTACTTGTTGACCAAGACCTCAGTGGGAAACTCAGCCTGTATGTCTGTAGAGCTCCAGATGCAGGAACCCTTATAAACCAAAAACTATCCATTTTTGGAAGAGTGGAGTCACCTGGTAGTACAACGATGTCATACCTGAAGTCTTTACGAACATTGAGTTGGCTACCACATCCAGAGTGCTCTGGTATTTATTCTTATTTGTCCAGAGGGTGACTTACCATGGTAATCTTGATTACTTCAGTAGAGTCTCCGAGTTCCGCTTTCAGCTGCTCGTAAGATTTCCCATCCTTGAGGCATACAGTACAGTATAGGTATAGAACTCATGATGAAGTGCTGACTTGATTTCCACCTCAGGAATTGTGCCAAACAATCACAGGCAGCAGAAATCGTACTGGTTCTACTACTGCTTATATACTTATTACATCCAATTGACTAAATCATTGATGGATTGAGGAGATAATTGATGGATGGGTGACTCACGCTCCACTTTTGAGCATCCCAGGCATGGAACCAGCCTGTGAAGGTGGGAGGCTCAAACCCTTGTTTGACCAGCAGAATGGGCGTTTCTACGTCACGACCCCCTGGGTGAGTCTGCAAGTATTCCTGTGCCATAGTATTTGCCGAATCTTTCTCAGTCTGGTTGGCACCTTTCCCAATCCATAGGAACACCTGAAAAAGTGTAGGTCATTCTTAAAGAGATGATTCTAGGTAGAGTGTGGCCTGTATATCAGACCTATTAATACTGACCAAAGTTAGTCTGTAGATTATGTTCCCTCACCTGGTCCCAGATGTCCAGCAACATGACATCATCCTCATCCAGGTCATCTTGGGTGAAGTTTGTGATCTCTGTAGCCAGGAAGCACCCAGTCTGATTGGAACACTCGAACAGTCGGGGTAAAATGTTGTGATTCTCCTCCTGTAACCTTGTCATTGACACAAGGGTCAGAAGTGAGTATCCCTTTAAGAGAAAGTGGTTGAGCAGAGTCAGCTTGGGTGACGTGAGTATTACCTCTTGCTGTTGGCATACTGAGACTTCCCTCCCAGGTTCACCCAGAAGTCTGCAGGCTCCTGGCCTTCAGCAATCACATGTTTCTCCCTCTTGGAGATGATGTCTGCCAGGGCTTTCCCCATTTCTCTCTCATCTCCACTGCAGCCCTGCAAGGTTCAAGATGCACTGTTATTTTCCAGTTTGGCAGGCAGTAAACCCGATTACGTCATCCAGAAGGCAGTTAGATATGACAGAGCACCTTTTCTGTAATGGTTCCATTTCGTCAGGATGTGGTTTCCATAAAAATGCACATCTACAGAGACTACAGAGTGCGAGGGCAGTCTCACCTTTCCATACCATAGGTAACAACAGATATCTGTCTTGAGCACAAATACATCATTGGAATTCAGACTGGCACAGCGAGCTGGCATCTCAGTGGCGCGGATGTTGAACTCATTGGTGCCTTGAACATGGAAGAGCCTGGCACTGGACTGTGGCTGCTCGCTTCCTTCCCGGGAGCTTCCTTCCTGGGAACCCAGGGCACATGAGTCAGACATCATCACTTTGGAAAACCCAGGAACGAGATTGGAAGGCAGGACCACCCTAGGCCATCGTGCAAGTCGTCCTGAGCTGTCTGCTTTCTGGAGATGCAGAGCTATTCTTTAACCAGGGGTAAGTCAGTCAGTTGGTCCAGCCTACCTCATAGATGACCATTTTGCCCTTGAAAATGGCCATGAGGTGCTGTGGTTCTTTGCCCATGGGCACTCGGACCTGAACTGGCTCCCCATTGTACTTCTGGTCCAGGATCACAGCTTGGTAAGCAGATGCAGTCAACTCCGCAGTGGTGGCATGCCGGCCCTGTGCCGTTGGTATCATGCAGGGGGTTACAGAAAGTGACTGGCATTTGGCTGTACCATTTGGTGGGGGGGGGGGGGGGTCTGCACAGCTACTGACCTGCCACATGTAGAGGATGTAGTGGAGCTTCTTGCTGACCTCGTACTTATACAGTATCAGGTAGCAGTCACCCCCATAGAAGTGGCCCAGCCACTTTCTGTCAACGGGGACCATCTCATTGTCCTCTATCCGCCATACCTAATGGTGGCCCCAGGACACATTAAAATATGGCCTTTATTTCAGTATGTATGTTTTTAAAGGAAGAGTAGCACTGACCTCCGCCTCACCGCTGCCGTCATCCACCATCTTCTGCTGTGCAGCCACTTCAGGCTTGGCATGCAGGGACGTGGCGTCAAACTTGATCTGCTCCACCTTGGCTGCAGCATTGGGTTCATTGATGGAAACATGAAGGCAGATGTCAGCCAGCTGCTTTTAAAGTGACTTTCACCATCCTAGAGATTCAGTTTATTAAATATTTAATATTTAGTATATATTAAAGCAGGTCAATTCTGAACACTCTTTGAGTTGCCCAGTGGATCTCTCATTGGTTATGAATGCTTCAGCCTCTGCTTAAAGAACTGAAGCTGAGCGTCTCCTCCAGCTGACTTCCCAGGTGCCTCATCCACACTCACCTATTCTGCCCCGTGTGTGGGTCGTTCCCAGCCCCACTGTTTGGCCCTTGACGGTCCACTTCTGGAACAGCTGCTTAAACACCGACGACTCTGCGCCATCGTTCACCGTCTCCACATTGACCGAGGGGGAGTAGCCCTTTGCTTTCTTGTATGCCTAAATTGAAAACATGTTTATTTTATATTTCTCTGTTGCTGTTATCCAAAACGACGTACAGTTGAAAAAAGCAAGGTTAAACTGAGTTACTCTACCGACCCTGGGATTTGAATTGGTGACCTATTGATCACAGACACAGTGTCTTAACCCAATGAGCCACATACTACTACCCCCTCCCCCATATCTCCTTCTTACAGTTCATATATATCTATAACAATATTACATCATTTATTTAATGCTAAAATGAGAAAGAAATCTTAAGTAGTACTTAACAATGAGCTTTAAGTAACTGCAGGCTAAATAGGAAGCCGTTACATCGTACAAATGGGATTGAAGAGAAAAATCTGCTTGCTGGACACTAAGGTCGTCCTGTATTCGAGCATGTTACATGTTACTTGTGCTGTATTTTACCGTTCACCGTTCCCCTGTCATATTCACCTCTGCTTTATTCAAAGCTTCAGCCCTCTCTGTCTTGGAAGCCTTCTTTCCTTTCCAGATGAAGATTTTGATTCCTCCCTGATCTAACAGGTAGCAGTCCTGTTTTGGGGAACAGAAAGTCATTGACGAGTGATGCGGGAAATGCAGGAGGACATCGAGGGTCACGCTTCATGAAGTGTTTATACTGCGAGGTCCAACTTTGCATCACCCTCAAATAATGTAAAGTGGAAACACTACAAATATGGGCCATCCTGATGGTTTTGTATATCATGGGTCTTCTGCCACTGGATTTCTTTGGCACTATTGTCAGTTTCCAGTGTTACTATAGTTTTTTTTTTTCAGTTTTTATATTTAGGTGTTTCATTTGAAATCCATTTTAACTCTTAGTTAGTTTTCAGTATGGTTTTACTATTTGGTATGTCTTTAGATATTATTATATTTAGTTTTTGTATATTGAAATTTTAGTAATTTTATTTCTAAGGATAGACTGAAGGTTGTAGAGCTATTATGTGGGTCTGGTTTATAGAGAATTCTACATGAATACACAATGCAAATGATGTATTAATCCCTTAAAAATGGCCAAGGCCATGTTCATGTATTATTAATAGTCATTAAAGGTAAGCATATCACTTTAGATATTTTTATGGTAACAGAACATATTTGATGGCTTGGGCTTTGCCAGATCCCTGAATCTGCCTGCTGCTTCAGATATGAGACCTCTGGTTTTGAAGTCTTCTCTCTTTATATTAAAATTGGCTAATTTGTTGTCTTCCATTATGCAGCCTTTGACATAAATTTTATGCATTTTAACAGATCCTAATTGTTTTATTATGCATGTATTCAATGTGATACACTTTTTGAATGTTTGAAGTACATGGTATATGCTACCTGGGTGTATCACTGAAATTGTGCTCCTTTTTTGGTGCGATCAGTTCCACTCTCATGGTTGAGCAACCCACCTCATGGTTGAGCAAGTCCTGGGTCAGAGGTTTGGTGGCCACCTCCTGGACCACCAAGTTCCCCTCAGCATCTGTGATTCTAGTGAAGAGGGTAGGAGTTAAATGTCACATGGTTAAATGTCATTCCATGTCACAGCAAAGTGGTTACATCCTGGACAGAACTCACTGGAAGAGCTTCACACTGGACTTCAGCTTCTGTTCCACCACCTCATCGGGGATGGTGTCTTTGAGCTCCCGCCTCTCCCCAAGGACCTGCTTCATGAGCTTCATGGTGTCCTCTGAGACCTTCTCATCCTCACCCTCAACTACAGTCACCTTTGCCCGGCCACCCCTCTCACGGTCCCGAATGTCCTTGGCCAGGTTCATGCCCTGTGAGGAGCGTTTCTGTTTAGCAGGAGCTGAGCGGTGGGACTCAATGCTGCCTCCACTGGAAGCAGGCCTACCTTAAGTCTCTCCATGCGGTTGCTCAAGGGTCCATTCCACTGGATGATCAGGTTGCCCAGGTCCAGCAGGAAGACATCGCCCTTGTTAAAACTGGCCCAGCTCATCTCCACCTGACCCCGAAAGATATCAACCTGAAAACATACCGTCTTCCATGCAGAACACAAGCAAGCATAGAATAAAACACGTGTGAACCCAGGGGCTACGAAAGCCTGCATCGCAAAGATTTCATGTGCTCAGGTCTGACTTTGAGCAGCAAGGGGCATGCAGGTTAAATAGCAGTGCCTGTGATTACAAGATGTGGCTGTTCAGTTCTACTTGGGTGCTTGACCAAAGCAGCCTGAGTGAAACAGACTTTTACAAAGGTGGTGGTGGTGGTGGGGGGGATTGGTTTGAAACCTGGTACTGGGTCAGTCCACCGTGTACTGAAATGCCTGTTCTCTTGTGGAAACTCCTCACCTCTCCAGCCACAACGTGCTTCTTCCCCTTGACATGCAGCAGCCGACGGATGTTGTAAATATTGGTCTCCACCTGCTTCAGGCCTGATGCCACGCCACCCTTCTTGTACCTGTGTCAGAGGACCTTGTCAAGATAGTTGACACACCAGCACCCCAGGATGTGCATGGGAAGGCAGTAGTGGCTCCGGTGACCTTTAAGCATTAGTCAAGCAAATGTGCAAACTGCCTCTAACTTCCCTGTTGAGGATGTCGCGGTAGCAGAATGGCGACTTCCTGAAAAAAGTGCAATGTTATGTTCCCTCAGAAGGAGCTAATGTTTTGAGCCTGCGTCGGCGTATTGGGCTGAACTCTGGAAACGGGCCGGTTAACCGGGGCCACCGTAGCTCCTGTCCAGCTCAGTGGGGGGAATGGGGTGCTCACATGATTCCCTGCTTGAAATAGCCCCGGAACGTGTCGCTCTCGCAGCCCTGGGCCTCACGGTGCTGCACGGCCACACCCCCCAGGTGCTCGTCCATCAGCGTGGTGTAGATGGCTGCCGCCCCCTGCTCATCCTGTGATGTCTCCTTGCCCAGCCAGAAGTGGATGTCATAGGTGAAGCTGCTGCTGGACTTCTGGGTCTGCATCAGCCCGAAGGGGAGAGAGGGAATGAGTGTGTGTTTATTTTACAGGCAAACCAATGAAGGACAAGATGTATGAAACTCTGTTTTACTATCTGTGGTTATAATATGTCAACATAATAGAAAATGACTAAAAATGTTTTAATTACATTAAAAGATTTGATTTGAGGAGGTATATTATTAGATGAGTAATTTAGTCTTAAAACTGATCCTTTGTTCTTTATAGTGTGATTGGATTGTGTTACATTTACTAAATGTTTAAATGATGTGACTGTTAGCCTGGTGATGGGCCGTTTGCTGCCCATTTGAAATGTGCTTCTGGAAAAGCATGAGAAGATGGGAGTCAGTCCAGTTATGTCCAGCTGCGCACTGTGATCAGCATCTCATAGGCCGTACGTTTAGGATGATGTAGCTGTCCCCCTCAAAGAACTGTCCGTAAGTCTTTGGTGGTGTTGGAACCATCTCCATGTTCTGTGCAGACAAACACATTTCAAAACTGTGGTTTCCAAAACCCAACAGCTACAAAGATTAGAAACACATTTCTATTTCTGTGTTCTTCATGACGCAACATCAGATGGCGTAACTTCTGTCTTTAGATGGGAGCCCGATTAACTCACCTCTATCCTCCATATCTGAAGGCCTGTGGTTGTTTTATTTAGTACTTTTGTAACTGGTGTTTTGACTTGTGACATGGTCGCCGCTTCAGAGAAATGCCTTTGGGGGTGGGGGGAAGCGAAAGAAAGTGAGAAAGAAAAAATCCGGTTGTTACACAGACTCCCTGTGGCACCATGATGGGTCCTTTTTTACTGTTACTTTTCATGGCCTCTCAGCACGTTTGTGTGAGTCTGGCTGCGGATTATAAAAACGTGTATGATGACATTAACAGATTTTGCACCTTCTCTAATCATCACGGAGGTAAGAGGAAGATGGTCGATTTTCAGCCTCATCATTAGCAGAAGCATTGTGAACAGATCCACTCTCTGGGGGCTCTGAAGTGCCCCAGCTGCCCCAGTATCTCCTCAGGACCAAACAATCACCCGCTTTTTAAAAAGAATGACTCCAAACAGTGTCCTTTGTCAGCGAGAGCATACAAGCCCCCAGGCTCCCCCTGCCTCACACAAGAGAGGCACTCCTCTGTAGGCACCACCCTCTGCAAAACAGGGCTTTGTTCCATGGAACTCGCGGGCAGCAGGTTATTGTCTAATTATCTGGTTATCTTTCATCATAAACTGTATGTAAGCTGTAAACAAATAGGGAGTTATATATGGAAGATTTAGACATGAAAAGTGTGGAGTAGTAATGTTCTATATTATTAAGGTACATACAGGCATTACAGTCAAATCTGATAAATTTCTAAATAGTCACTAAATCATTGACTTTACTTGAGTTACTCACTTCGTTATTTAGAGTTTCCGTGAATCACCCGACAGTAAAAGTCATCTGACATGTCTCCTTCAGTGTTGACCAAATATTTGAACATGCGGGGGACTGTATATTACACTCCTGGCGGATGGTGCAGGGCAGCTGGCCTCTGCCTGTGTTCCTCCCTCCTTTCTGATCAAGAACCCAACCCCCCATGGGGCCACTGAAGCTCAGTTGCGGCTTCAGCCCGATAAGCAGGCAGCCGCTGTTTGTGTGGTTCTGTTCTAAGAACTGATCCTCCACGTGAGCACTGTGAACACTGCGAGCACTGCCACAGCCATACCACAAGGCACTTCGCTGAAGCTCTTTTATTGCTCTGCTTATCGCTATCAGCTTACACAACTGCCCAGAGGTCTAATGATAGTGGATTATGGCTTTGGGAGATTGAGTGTGCCCATTGCGGGTGAATTAGCAATGGGATGATTAGCAAAGGTTGAGTTTTGTGGTTGTCACTGTGGCAACATGGAAATAAATCTGATTTATGGAAAGCGCGATAAGGCCAGAGTACAAAGGTAGCAGTGCACTGATCGTTTTGGATGTGAGGTTAGCGATTAGCATAGCACACACCAGCTAGCAGACACATCTGATCCTGCCTAATGTCACTCTACTCTGCTGGGATAGTGGTTTTTGAGGAAACCGTTTCAGCAGCACCTACCCCCGCCAGCCCATTCCTCCTTCAGCTCTGAACACATAGCAGTCGCTTAGGTCCCTTTCTGGTAGAAAGGTCATCCTAGCTGCTGTAGCTCCAGAATGGCCTAACTCTAACTGCCCTGGCAGCCCTGAGCCTCTGCTTCCAGGCAGCTGTATGGAGCTCCGCTCAGCGCTCTCCCGCATGAAAGAGAGTAGGTATGGTATGACAGCAGATCAAAGCCAAGAAGCTTCCCATGTATAAACCTGTCCATGCTGTCTGTTGCTGTCCTGTAATCTTCCGTGCACTTCTTCAGGTTTACATTACGTCTCTGTACTCATCCCATTATGTTGCTTTTGCCATCCATGTAAATGAAATTTAATCGAATATTAAATTCTTCCTTCAAGCACAGTTTAATGTAAAACTGCTCATTACCTGCGAACGTGGGCCGGACCCGGAACTGAAGCGGGCCAGGCAGGACTCACCTGCTGCATGAGGGGGAGCGCTGCGATGGAGGCAAGTGGCTGGCGGCTGGAGGGTCACGCAGAATGAACTTCACGGCGAGGCTCGCTGACTGATCACCTGCCACACCTGTCACTTCCATGCCCATATATGGCAGGTGTGGATGTCCTGCATGCTGGTGTGTCACCGCCACCCGCATGACAGTCAGGGATTGTTGCTGTGAGGATCTCACATGCAGGAAGGATTCTAGGTGTCCACCAAGGAACACAGTAGAATTAGATAATTCTCTTGTTCACCTAACACGGAATTAGCCTAATTAACACTAAGCTGGTTTAGCGACCCCACCTCCTCAATCTGAACGAGGACCGCTTTCTGACTGAGTGTCCTCAATACCCCAGCCTTCTCTCCATGGTCATAGATTGCAGGTGCCCACCTGCAGCCCTACAGTCACAGTCAGCAGGTGCCACCCCCCCCCCCCCCACAGCCCTACCATTATGGTCAGCAGGTGCCCCCCAACGCAAGTACCCCTTCAGGAAGGTTCCCCAAATTAGATAAAACTGGGAACGTCCCCCATAAGTGTGAATTAAGGTCAATCGGATGGCCAACATACAATTTCTTGGAAGAAGGCCTGGAAATAACCTGTAAACATGAAGCTCACCTACCTCTGTAAGGGATGCTGCTGTCCTTGGTCTTTCTCTCTCCTCTCTCTGCCTCCCGCTTTATCGCTATCTCTCTCTCTCACCCCTTACTCTCCCTCTCTCAGTGTATTATTCAAACTCACCTTTCTCTGTTTCTAAGTGAGTCCTCACAGATTAGCACCCTCCTCCCCCGCTTACATAACCGGGGCCATTTCCTATCTTGTTTCCTGGCTTCCCCTATTTAGCTACATTCCATATGCACAGAGGAACCCGTCTCTCCAGGCGCTGTAGAGATCTTCCCGGTGAGCTCCCAGTTGTTTGGCTGGTTTAAGGACGGTGGAGTGTGGCAGCCTTATGAGGGCAAGGTTTCGACTCCCTGTTTCAGACAAATACCAGGCAAATGCATCCAGGCGTCAGACCTCTGTCAGAGATTTCTTCTGCAGAGATGTGCATGCAGCCATGCACCTAGGCCTGCCTCTCAGGCTGTCCCTGGAGGAAATCCTGCTGCTTTCTGGGATGCACATTTGGCAGAAGTTGCGTGTAAACTGTGAACGCTGATAACGCTACCAGGCTGCTGGCAGACTGGCAGGCTAACTGCCTAATAAGGAGGATGCAGACAAACACAACAGTCAGCTGGCTCAATCCATTTAATGTTTTTGCAGATAGAGGATCTCCAGTGTCCTAAGGTTATAATTTACATATTCTGACCCCACATCGACAAAGTGGCACTAAGGAGAACAGAACCATTAGCAATACAGCATTTCCAAAGCTGGGAGGTCCTAGCATGAGCATTTATCACAGCAAACAGACTTGTAGGAAGAATAAAAATAACAAAGATTGCAGTGTGGTGTACAGTTAGTCAGTCCATGACTCCTGCCTACTTTGAGCTGACCTTGTGCTGTCTGGGACAGCACTGCACTAAAGCTCTAAAGCCATACCCTAAGGTCTGACACTGAGCACATCAGTCTCCCCCGAAGTTTGGGTTCTGCACGGTGGTTGTTGCGGTCTTGAACAGCGGGTTGTCTGCCTGCCAAAGGACAAGCCAAAGAGGCAGCAATGACAAAAAGGCAGCAATGAAGACAAACGCTCTTGTTTTGTGGGACAGATTACCACTCATGCATAATTTTATCTCAATCTCTTTTCTTAAGATGCTTAAAATTCTGTGTCTGAATGACATTTAAAGGGTGCGAGAGGAAATGAGAAGGACGTGGGATCATTTTCAGTAGCAGATGGGGCACATGGTGTCTCCTGAGGGTTTGTTTACCCCTCTCATGTCTATTTTGCTTTTATTTGTATTCTTTTTATTTTATTCATGTCAGGAAGAGCTGGTGTGCAGGTTGCTACTGGCCACCATTTTGAAACAAAGCAATAAAAACTTGAATCCGAATGATTCAACCCACCCCGACAGCTCTGTGCCTCACTGCTGTCACCCCAGAAGGACACTCACTTTGCTCCATTTGGACTTCTTCTGCTCGTTTTCAAATCTCCTGAACTCCTTGAGGTCTCTCATGTGTATGAAAGCTTTGAGGACCAGCAGCAGAAGGAAGCCGATCAGGGCTACCCCACAGAAGGTCCCTCCGATGATTAGGCGGAGATCATGGGGCTCTGGGCACTCTGAAATACAGATGGAGTCAGCTGGTCCCTGGAGCATGCAAAAGTGAAATCTCTCTGCAAGCCCTAGAATTTGAACCAGCTACCTTCCGCTCACAGGAACACTGTCTTAAACCACTGAGCCACACACACACTGCCCCCTCAAATGTGGCTGGAGGTGAATGTCCCCATTATAACCTAATCTGCAGTGAGCTATGTAGCAATGTCGCCCAGCATGTGTGAAACGGAAATGTTTCCACAGCATCACAGACCTTTTTTCTTAAAGATGACTTCATACTTCTCAACCCCCTGCAGCTGCTTGGTGCTGTAGATTATCTGGCAACCGTCGGTCCCCCTGCGCTTGCAGAGCCGCTGCTCCTGCAGCTCTGGGACCTCACTATAGCTCACACCCCGGCACACCTCAGAGCAGTTCCCCTGCCGTACATCCGTACGGCACTCGACACAGCTCCTGAAATATTGAGTAAGCAACATTATACACATGGCTGGCATGCACCTCCACTGCCCAAGACATGAGGACCCCAAAGGAGTCATGATCTCTTAGGGAAGTTTTTAGAATAGAACAGAGATACTTTATTCATCCCCTTTGGTGTGAGAGCGACCTTGATCACGGTGCAACGCTGGGCTCAGGGGCCCAACGGCGGCATCAATGTGCTTTTCAGTGTAGAACACCTTGCAAAAGCATCCGGACCCTTTCTGTCGTGTCATGTTGCTAATTCTACTGTGTTCACAACATCCAACTGAAGCAACGATCTGGTTTGCAGAAGCTCATTCAGAGTGTCTGTGAGTTTCTCAGAAATGAGTCTAACAGGCAATTAGATACGTTGAGAAAGGTTGCTAAACCAATTCGTATGTATGTGATTATATCAAAGTCAGAAAGTCAAAATCTTAAATGTGACTGATTCCACACCAGAATCATGCAAATGCTTGCCCAAGAACCATTAAGGTTAGGATTAGGGTTAACATTAGCATTAGTGTTAGGGTTTTTTTTTCGAGAACATGCTTACGCCACTCTCTCGCAGAGCACAGGACAGCCGGGGCAGGTCTCACAGAACGGCCGCGTGTAGCCCACGCTACAATTGCAGACGTTGCACACACAGTTGCCGCGCCCATTGCAGACGTCATTGCCTGTTCGGCACCTGTCATCTGACTTCCTGCAGTCGCAGGCATCGCCCTCATAGCCGGGGTTACAGTTGCATGTTCCACATGAGCACCGGCCCTGTCCTGATGGGGGGTGGAATGGCACAGAAAACAGGGAACATTTAGGAACGCTTTGGGGGTTTAGAGTGTAACAAAAGTGTAATGGTGGGTGAGCAGGGGGTACCCTAACCTCCACACAGTTGCCCCCGGAACAGTGGGCAGCTTCTGTCGTCACACTGACAGAACCTGCCGTAGATGCTGCGGCCATCCTCACCGGGAGAGCAGTGGCACACGCCGCACACACACTCGCCCTGGCCCGAGCACATGGAGCCGTTTACGGGCATGCACGCCTGTCGCAGCTCTGCCTCACTCTTATCGCCGATCTTGCACTCGCATTTCTGCCCCACAAAGCCCTTGTTGCAGCTTTAAGAAGGACAGACCCCCAGAAATGCAAAGAGCAGCAGACCTTTAATTTCAGACGTGCCCAGAAATGCACATATTCAGTTGTTGTCAGCATGTTGACTTTGACTAAGAGAAAATCATTTGCTAATGTGCACCGGGAGGACACTGAATCTGAGCTGCTGACTCACCTGCAGGTACCGCAGCTGACTTGACCTTGTGAACTGCAGTGTGGGTCATTGCTGTTCTTCCTGTCGTCACACTCACACTCACACCTAGTCGTCAGGTTGACCCTAAGCTTCTCCCTGAAGCCCAGAGGTCCAATCAGGAAGCTCTGCTCATTCAAACACTTGTGGGCTGTGACAGTCACATTGAACTCGACCTGCACACACAACACAGCCATCAGAGCACAGGGCCTCGTCTGAACTCACAGCCTGGGAAGTGGGGCCACTGTGGATCCCAGCTCCCACAACTCTAACCCGACAGCAGCGCTTGGTACCAACCTCCTTCCCAATCCCCACGTTGTCACATGTCCCTCTGATGCTGGGCACACCCCCATTAGGACAGTTTGATGTGTACATGACGGTCACATGATCGGGAAGATCATCGTGAGTCACAATCACATTGGATGAAAGGTTCTGTGAAGATGCAATGCAAAGAGGACAACAGCATATGGATGAGAGAGCAGAGCGCATGGCCGGACGGCCCGAGAGGGGCGCCAGACGGCCCGAGAGGGGTGCCGAGAGGGGTGCCGAGAGGGGCGCCGGACGGCACGGCCCGAGAGGAGCGCCGGTGCTTACCCGGTATGCGTTCTGGATCAGACTGATCACATTGCTTGAGTCGGAAGTCAACACGCCGACCTCTGATTTGGGAATGATGTCTTTCAGTCTCTGTGTTAAGGCAAAACAATGTAATATTACAAAGTATCCCTCTTTATGTATGAGCTGATTTGTTTCATTTTATCACGGTGAAGGGTCAATCATGGTAAAACGTGGGTTTTTCCTTCATTCGAGCAGCTTGGGCTCACTCTTTTACACTCTGGCTTGTATATATGTAAGTATGTGACTGTCAGAAACCATGTGATTCTCCCACTATCCAAATCCACCCGTTTCCATTTTATCAGCAACATGTTGACACTTCTCACTGTGCTTTTCCCACTGCTGTAGAGCCCAGCTAACATAGCAGTCACAAGGCATTAGAGGGAGCCAAACTGCATGTATCTCCTGTGCTTTCAGTGACCAGACGGTAGCCTTGCCCTGTACACTGGTTCCACGTCCTTGGTGACGGCAAAGATTGCCTGGATATTGTTTTCCACCAGCTTCTGCATGACTTGACCGACAGAGGGATAATCCTAGGAACAGAACAGGTTGGTTAGGCTCATCTGGAGTCTATCGGCTCGGTCAGGGGGCTGCAGAAGCAGCCAGGGGCCTGAATTTAAGAGTGAGCTTGACCTTGCAGCCGGGCACTAATGCTGAAGCATCACACAGGACAGCAAGCGCATTCAGATGGTGATGTTTGACAGAGCCCCCAAAGGAACACCCCCTTGTACCCCTCTTCCTCACCATCTCACTGCTTTTTGAGTACAGCATGTTGGCATCCAGGTGGCAGCGCCCATCGTTGGGTTCCAAGATCGCTGCCAGCTTGCCATCTCCCGCCATATGGAATCCAGCATCAGTCGTAAACACCAGCAGCCGGGTGCTGTTACCCCAACCAACCTTGTCCTGTTAATGACAGGAAGTGTTATGGGGGGGGGGGGCACACATAAGGGAGAAGGCAACAAACAGGAAGCCAGCATGCTGCCTTTTTGGGCTCCCAGCACCGAGGAGGCCAAACCCCCCCAGCCACCCTGTGTCTCGAGGCCCCTACCCCACAAACTGCGGCCTGCATGATGGCATCCAGCCCCCCCTCAGGGACGTCCAGGTTTCCAGAGATGGCCTGTGCTGAGACTCTGTCGTTGAACAGCGCCTCGTTGTCAGTCATGCTTAGCACGTGCTTGTAGCCGAACGCCGGCTGGCAGAAGCGCTCATTGTCAGGGCAGGGCTTCTGCACCCTATTGGGGTTGGTGCTCGTGTATGGGAGCACGACCTTGTCCACAAATGAGCCAAACCCTGCAGCACAAACAGACATATGTGTTATCCCACCATTGGGGTAGGAGACACACTGGCTGAATAGCCTAGTCATGTCATCCTTTGATGTAGAGGAACATGTCTCCATGAGGAGTCTATGAGACAAATATGATGAGTCCTTTCCTCTCCACTCACCTATACGTGACTGTTTGGTGATTTGCCGCAGGGCTTTCAGAAGGTCCTTCCCCAGACTTTTCACGTTCTGCAGGTCGTCGTTCATGGAGTAGGAGAGGTCCATGAGATAGTACAGGTCTACTGGGTAACCCTCTGCCCGTTTGAACTTGAAGGTGAAGGTCCAAGGCTGATCTGGAAAATCAAGAAAAATGAGTCTGATTCTGAAAGCCTGTTTGTCTGCTTTTAGCCATTTTTAAATTCAATTCAATTCAATGTATTTTGTATAGTGTGTTCTCACAATACGTTACCTCCGCTTTGTAGCATCCCCGCCCAAAACCCCCAGTTCTTACCCTCTAGAATGACATTTTACTTATATGGATCTAGGAATAAACATAGGAAGATATTTGGCTGGATGGAGCTCTGGCTGGATACGCACTTGGTCGGAGGTTCAGATGCACCCCTTGTGGTTGTATTTGCACAGGGTTAGATCCTCCTGTCAGTGGCAAGTTCTTTATGGGCTGGTGGTTCCCCTGTGGGAATATAATGTCAGCATCTCCGCAGCCACGCTCACGCAGCACGCCGATGACATCACAGCGCACTGCCTCCTGCTCGCCGGGCTTGATGAAGTTCTGGCAGAAACACAGAGGCATCATGATGGAGGGTCCATGCTAAACCTATCGATGGACAGGAGCTCTTCTGCAAACTGTGTGAAAGTTCTACAACAGAATTAGAGTGGATTTGATGTTTACATTTTAAGTTACAAAGAAAAGACATAGAACCGTGTCCTCCAATCGAGTCTTCAGAGACCCACAGTAGATCTATGTTTTTGCTCCCTCCAAGTTCTCTAGCAGACAGCTGGGAGGGAGCTGGAAGGGAGCAAAAACGTGGACTATCTGTGGGTCCCTGAAGACCGGATTGGGAAACACTGCCATAGAACCTTAGCTCCTCAGGTGTGATGCCATCAGACTCCCCCAGAAATTAAAGTTCTGGCATTAATATACCCTTCCAGCTTGTTTACTTCCTTTTTCCAAGATGGCATGTATAAAAATGCACTCATTTTGTTTTTTGTTACCCAAGATGTTTGGGTTTTTGCCCCTAAGCTTCCGAATTCAGGCCATCTTAACGGGATCAGGTTGTGGCATCGGTTTGAGGAGCCATGGGTCAGTATGTGCAGGAGATGCGATGTGACCAGAAGAAGGTGTTCTTTACCAGTTGCTTGCACCAGGCACAGTAGGGGCCAGACTTGATACATTCTGCACACGACCTGACGACAGTCTTCACACAGCTTTCCTGGGACTGGGCTGGGGGTAAGGAGACACACACAACACTGTGATGTGACTGTGTGTGTATGTGTGTGTGTGTGTGGGGGGGGGTTCTAAAGCATATTCTATATTCCAAATTCAAGGCGGCTCTGAGTATTGGAATAAGACTCATACTGCACCTAGCGGCAGTGTTTGGTTGACCACAAGCAGTCACTACTTGACTACAGGAGTGAAAGGCAGAATGTACATGGCTTCTTTGTGATACAACAGAAACTCACCCCTGACTGTACTTACCATTTCTAACAGTCAATACCAAAAAGACAACAGTCAACATGACCCCTGTCCCCATTTCCTGTTAAAAGGAAAGAGAATGTCACCATTAATCCCAACATCTTCCCAAAAAACCCAAAGCATGGCAACATCCGGCCCTTAGAAAACACCACAGCCGGTAACCAAGATTTCTTCATGGAGCCATCCCATAATACAATGACAGTGAAGTATTATGATACAGTTTAGCTCATCCTTTCCTGAACGGCAGGATTAGTATGGATAAATGATATGAAGTGGAAATTCACACTGGCTGATGCCATGTGGACAGACAACACATGCACTTGAGTGAGCTAAGCATGTTAAAGGCAGTGAGCAGGCCCGTGAAATCGCCGCATCTCAGCTGCAACACAGCACAGTTTGCCGCAAATGGGGGCCACTGTTTTAGAAGCATCAGTTGGAAACCTGAGAAGCCGGACGTTCCATATTTCTACTCACAAACCGAAAGTGAGCACTGCATCATCTGGCTGGCTTTTAGCTGCCTGATGTTCAGCATGCCCATGTCGATATTGCTGTCTCAGGAAACAGTGATGTTCCTCTAGCTGTGAGAATCCCTGCCCAACCTTCAGAGGGTGGACCTCATGATAGATGTCACCTTAAATGGTCATTCAGACATCAGCCTTTTTGCTAATTTGTGGGTGTTCCTCATTTTAAAACTTACATTGTGTCATCTTGCCAAAACTCTTGCAACACTTCCCCTTTTGGAACACTGAACACTTGAAACCAAACTGAGGTTTTAAGCAAAACTAATTTCCAACAGAAAAGCAGATCTATTTTATTATAAAGAGACTCACAATTTATTCAATAACTTACAGTAACACGCAGGTCTCATAAGTTACCTCAGGGTGTCTCCTGAGGCGACCATAACAAGCAGCTGCTCCCATAAACATGTCATCATGTATCCTTATTCAATGATACACCCAACACTCAGAACCACAAGTCATGTTTGCAACCTCATATAAAATGGGCTGAAGGCTAACAAACCCCGGAGCATACAAGCACACATAGGAATTTAGGACAGAAATCCTGCATGAAAAATGCTGCTTTTAACTGAAGTATTTAACATCTTAGATCCCCCCTATTCAAATCTGGCCCTCGATTCCAAATCCAGGCCTTGTTTTCAAGTCTCCCAGGTAGTTAGCTTAATAATTTCTGGGTCTAATTGGCCAGAGGCTTCATATCTGGCTCTCAGGTAAAGGAAAGCTGGAAAAACAGCAGCGCTCAGCCCTTGAGGACCGTGATGTGAATAGCCCTGTCTTAGAGCAAGGATGGGCAGTCTTGTCCGCACAGGGCCAGTGTGTATGCTGTTTTTTGGGATGACTTTTAGGTCAGCTGTTCAAATCCAGGTGTAAGGATTCTTCAGACAGTCAGTCTTCCAATTAGTAATCTAATGAAAGAGTTTCAGCATAAACCCACACACACAACGGTCCTTTCTGGGTAAGATTACCCACCCCTGTCTTTGAGAGAAACCTTTTTATTGGGGGCATTGAGTCTGGCAAAAGTCTGTCGTAGACGTAGACCGTCGTGACGTAGACCGTCTTTCAGTAGGAATTAGTCCCACGGAACCATTGAAACCATCTTGCTTAAAATAAGTCATTTTCACTTCACAAGTCAAAAACTGCAAATGTAGGACAGTCCTAACCTGCAACATCATGTTAGCATACACTGTTATTGCACAAAAACAAAGCACTTGCTAATCAAAATCACCAAACCTGAGGAAAGAGCTGCAGTCTCAAGCTGAATTTCTGTGTGTGGTACTTACGGCATTCAGGGCAGCAGTATGTCTTCCGGTAGAATACTCGCAGCACTTATCAAGTACTGCAAGCCGCGAAGCGCATTAAGTATCCTCACATGACAGGAAAGAGTAGGCGGGGTAAAAGGCAGGCTATTGTCCCACCGATTTGCCTCCCCTTAACACAGTTGTACCTCTCAAAAGTCTGCAGTGGTGAGCAGGAAGACCAAAACACAAGAGAGGTCATGTAGGGCTCTTCATGAGCATGAGAATGGGAGGATTCCTGAAATACGCTGGGGGGAAGAGGCCCTGATCATTCACTGTCTGTTGCCAGAGCAATTGACTATGAGTATCTCCCATCTAGACGGTTGTCTGTCACTGTATGGTGTCACTGTATGGTGTACATTTCATAAATGAAATGAATTATTATTATTATGCTGTCATGCAGTT
>JAODKE010000001.1:52963184-52976187 GCA_026779605.1 Mormyrus hasselquistii
GTTGTTGAATGGGAACGCGCCGACCAGGATCTACACTGGCTGGAGCGGTGGGTGCCTCCGCGGCGGCCGGGCTATCGAGGGGGTGGCGGGGCGAGTGCAGGAGACCCGGGATGTGAGTGGGGGGAGCTGGCGATCGAGTGCAGGAGATCCATGATGGGTGGGGGGCTCTGGGGAGTGGGTATAGGAGACCTGGAATAGACGGGAGAGCCAGGATGGGCAGGGGGTTTTGGGGAGCGAAAGCAGGACACCCTGGATGGACGGGGGCACTGGGCAGTGAGAGTAGAAACCCAGAATGGGCAGAAGGCGTCAGGGACTGTGCAGGAAACACCGGACTGATGGGAGGTGCAGCTGAGTGACTGTCCATGATGAGCACATACAATACACTTCAGTGATTATTTATTATAAATTTAACAATTCCAAATGAATCAGTAGTATAAGATGCAGTATAAAAAGGCAGACAATGTTAAGGGACTCGGCCTTATAAAAATCTTGTTGTGGATGACGCATAGAAAGACAGGGGACAGTGCATGGTTTGCCATTCTGGGGTCTTACACTATGACGATGTTTCCCACCCCAGCTTTACATGGTCAGGGGTCAGCAACTTATGAGGCTGAAGGTCAGAGCTCCGTGTGCAAAAGCATCTTGGCTCTTCTCATGTTCTTTACCACTGGAAAGGGGGACAGGTTCAGTGGGGGTGCTGGCCAGGAGACCAGGAGAGTAGCCCAGCATTCTGGAGGTTAGAAGGCATGTCACCGCAGGAGACGGAGCACTTACGGACATCCATGTCATCCGGCTGGTAGGTGTACAAGTGGTTGCTGTACTTCCCCGCAATATCAGCACGTATTATCATGGACGGATCTGCAGGGGAGATGAGGTATCATGTGGGGGTGGGGCTGGCAAGAAAGTGACACGTACACAATCTGCACTTACTGCTACCCTGATATGTCGGCTTCTGCTAGTCTTTACTGTTTCAACTGAGTGATCCTCAGAAACGTCACACAGAGTCACCTCAGCAGGCCAGTCTGGCTCCTTAAATGTGAGCACCTTGTTAAAGGCCACAGGGTCATGGGGCATCAGTATGGGGCAGAATGACCTATCTGAGTAGAACGTGTGATGCGGGACTGTCACAGACAGACTAAATAGAGGGAGCACAAACACGGACAGGAGAGGGAGAAATAAATCCAGTTACACTCTGAGCATTAAAATGCGCTGAAGCGGAGCTGAAACACACCAACAAAGAGGATCCTGGGGACGTAAAGACCATCAGGAGACAGGTTCTTATCTGAGGTTTCATGCTGAAAATGAAAAGAATACAGCACTGATGTAGGTTAAGCTCACTGGCTCCCACTGGGAGGCCTGTAATTAAGATACAATGACCTCCATGGCTGTACTTACCATTAGGTTGAGCATGATGAAGTCCTCTTGGGCCATTTTCTGAATATTTTTATCCAGAGAAAATGTCTTTTTAAGGGCTACAGTAAGTATATAAAGGAAAGGTCACATTATTCAAATGTGAAACAGCTTAAAATACTGTTTGACCTGTGAAACAAATGACCAGCCTGCATCTAGACACAGAAGTGGGATTCCCAGCTGAAGCAGGGTTAGGGTGACTCACCTTGGCTGTGTGGGCAGCCCTCTTTGTGATGAATTACCATAAGTGGCTTTTTGCTTTAGGGACAAAGAGGATAAAGGGTGAGCAGAACATAAGCCAGCATGCTCAGCAGAGGACACAGACACACTGCAGACAGCTGGAGCGGCAGAGCAGCCTCGTACACCAGGGTACCTTCTCTATGACTGCATTTCAGAAGATGAAATCCTTCTTACCTTTCCTTCATTTTTGTCAGTCCTTCTTCATAGGTTTGGACCCATGTAATATCATCTCCCCACCCTTAAAGACATCATGGGGAAAATACAATGAAACTATGTACAAAGCTGATGGCACACAGGTAATATGTATTTAGGATGAGCACTCAAAATGAGTCTGAAAGCTATTTTTTTAGAAAGTGTGCTGGCGAAAAAAATTGTACTTTTAATTCGTCGGCATATTTTATTAATATTTTGAATGAAAAATGATCTTAAGTGGCTTTTATGAATGTATTGTTGGTGCCCCGTATAGGAAGACTCAGATTCTACGATCAGTGATTTACAAAGAACGATAATGTGAATGTTCATTGCACTTACCTCTAGACAGCGTCTGAGGAGGTTTTTTCGGTTTTCTCTGGTATGAGAAATTTAGCGTAGCTAGAAATAGTATTAAGATGACTACCCGGGAAAACATTGCCTTCAAACCCTGAAACAGACGGAGAATCGCCAATGTAGAGTATAGTTTATAAATAGGGCTACCCGTTGGTCTCAGAACTGAAAGTGCACATAACCACATTTCATGACTTCCTTATTGTAAATTAAGCAGTCGCAGTCTGAAAAAACTGGTATGTAAACCTTTGTCCTCTAAGGCTGTAAAAATAAAACTTGCCAAACCTGCTCAGTGTTTACGCTTAAGCTACTGATAACCGGGTTATGGTACGTCGTGTACGAGGTGCGGAGTATCAAAGCACAAGTGACCTTTCCTTGAACGCGACGCTCCTCATCTCCGCAGGTGTCAGCCTCTGAATGCATCGTGACAGCTTGTGAAATTCGCATTTCACGGTTTTTTAAATGAAGAAAATGTCATTGTGGAAAACGGACTGAATTTTACAGCAATATGAATAAACGTGAAACCCCCTACATTTTCACACACACTGGAAGTGGAAGTGATTGACGACACTATTGGAGTGGCATAAATTGATCATTCAGAGCACAGATGAAGAATGGTTAGGCTGACGTGGTCCCCGTCTTACCGTTCAGGAAGCGGGGTTCGGTATCTCGGTCACAGCGGAGATCGAGCGTCCACCGACGGTGCGTCCTGCGCTCCTTCACGCGACACCTGACGCGCACGTCACTCCGGGCTTTATTTTTAATTAATGGGTGGAGTCCAGCTGGACTGGCGGGGGAAGGTGTGCAGCCCTATACACTCAGGTATACACGTCCTGTGCCGGAGATACAGTATGTGAACCAACACGGCCTGGTTTCTGTCATATCTCGTTCCCCTAGCAGAGGCTCAGTAAGATTTAATGAATGATATATATTTTCTCCTAAAAACGATACGACAAGGAAGTGGCTTCAAAGACCTGTTAATATTAATCGAATGTGTCTGATTAAAACACAAGCGTTAAAACGTGCAGGTCTGTCACGATTTCGTCTGCGTTTTAAATCAAGACTCAAGAGTTTTTCATTGTCATGTGTACAGTGTATCATTTAAAGTCCCCTAAAAACTGTCATTTGAAGCGTAGATAAATATTTGCACTTATGGTTATATATTGTGGTCTTACGTCCGGATTACGGTATTTTATTCGTTTCTCACTATACATTTCTGTATATGCGCCACGAGATGCTTCTTGTGTGACATCTTGGTAATGAGAAACATTTTTATAGGCCATCAATTCGGACTAAACCAGCTGATATTAATTTGCACTGATAGGGGGCAGGATCGCTTTCTAAATACTGACAGATTTCAGCTTTTCTTCATGTATTCAATACTTATTCCCTGTACCATTTCACTTTATTATAAATAACTTATTTGTTTTGATTTCTTTGTATGTGCAGATTACTTGGTTTGTTACCAACATGTGTTGTAAATTTCATGCCAATAGCCCCATTAGAAATATGCTTACTGAGCAAAATGTTGACACGTTTAATAAATACTATTTATTTTCCCCGCTGTATTTTTAGTTTCCCTATGGGGGAGTGCTCTCCGGCAGCACATGCTGTGGCATGTATAATAAAGACATTTTTCATTCATTTTCCAAATGAGGGCAGGGCACACTCACACACTGTTACCATCAATTCACTCCTACAGGCAATTTATTAACTCCAATTAGCCTCAGCATGTCTTTGGACTGTGTGGGGAAACTGGAGTACCCGGAAAAAAACCCACAACCCCACAGGGAGAACATGCAAACGTAACCCAGGCAGAGACTTAAACCCAGGTCTCAGAGGTGTGAGGCAACAGTGCTAACCACTGCACCACCATGTCACCCAAAAGACATTTTTAAAATACAAAATAATGCATGAACAAAATTTATTTCATATATGACTTTCACAAATCCCCCTGTAATGAAAATGATGAAATTACCCAGGCTTCATGTGCTTTTCCCTTACAACAGTGAAATGGCAGTAGGCCATGGTGGGCAAGTAGGGTCACTGGTGTAAATTAGAAGCCACAGTCCCAGTAGAAATTTGGAGGCCTTATTCATCTGGGGCCAGGCAAATATGACATGTATAGCACACAACAGCTGCGATGGGCTGGCCCCCTGTCCAGGGTGGTTCCCTGCCTCGTGCCCATTGCTAGATGATATCGCTATAGATGTTCACATAGCCTTTGAGAGTGTTCTTTAAGGTGAGTGCCAAATTATTGTCCAGTTTTCTCATTTACATTATTTTTTAGTCTTTGGCTATAAGATCTTCTTTTTCCTGTCAGGATCTTTCGTTTTCTTTCGTGCCTCAGTTGCAGAGTCCACTATGCTGTTGGGACATTCCTACATTCCCAGAGAGTTGATGTTGGGGCTTTCTGGTGGAATGTGACCATCAGCAGTGATAGGCTTGATAGTGTTGTAGTGCTCAACCTGGCTCTATGCTCTTCTCTTTTCTGACTGGGCAGAAAATGGTTGCCTTTCGTCATGTCGGAGACACTTCTTCCCTTGGTGTACTCTCAAGGCTCTGACAGTTATCTTCCTCCAACCTTCTCATTATGCCATTCCATTCGTTACTGAGGTCTGTCCTGGTTGGTCTTTCTTCCTTCCCAGCTCTCAGTGGACTGTGAGTTGTCTTGTTTTCTACAGTTGTAACTCAATTGACAAAACTGTTTCCTTTTTTGCACCACAGATGGAAATAACTCAGAACAACAAAATTTAAAATGAAAAATGAATTTACACGCGTCATTCAGCAACATCTTAAAAGCTTTAAAATGAGTAGTTATAAATGGAGCTTGTGAGTATTTTGCTTCAACTATTGGCTCTAATGGCCATTCATTAAAATATCTAAAAAATTAAACCTCCTCCTTGTTTTTGCACAAATATTTTGCACACATGACATCATCACGCATGTACAGTGGAAACTGCTTATAGTGATCTTGGTTATTGTGATATGGTTCAAAAACATTGGAACAGAACCATTCCTGTACAAATACTGTACTGCCTAAATAATTTGCTTATAGTAATCAAGTTATCCGCTTACACTGTTCACTCTGGGTCTTTTTAAACAAGGCAACATATGGAAAAAAATATATTTTTATTATGTTTTTGCTATCCTTTGATCGTTCTACTTCTGCTTCTGGCTAGCTACCTGTGGCTAATTCTGTATGTGTCGAAATGATGGAAAAAAGAAAGTAATTATCTCTTACTGACAAATATAGACTCATCAAAGCTTATGACAAACCATCAAAAACAAACCATCAAGATGCAGTGGTGAAACTACAATAAGCGCTTTGATACAATGTGACTGTAACACTCACACCAGGACACTCGTCACACTATTAGCAGAAACCAAATCATGGTCCAAGGGGCAGGTGGTGCCAAAACCAGAGATCAGTCTGTACCAAACACCAAAAGTAAGAACATAATCTGTGGGAGTCGTCGATGAGCCGGGAGCAGGAAGGTGAGGAAGCCAGAAGAACAATCCAGACACACAGACGGGAGACACGAGGGAGATCCACGGAGGAGATCCACGAGGGAGATCCACGGAGAAGATCTACGGAGGAGATCCACGAGGGAGATCCACGGAGGAGATCCACGGGGGAGGAACAGGGCCAGGTCAGGTGGGGGTGGGAAGATTCAGGAGGTGCGGGAAGTGTAGGCAGGGAAAGTCGGCGATACAGAGTCTTTCCAGAACAACAGAGGGAGACATAAATGGAGGCATCGGACCTGTAACCAGCTGAAATGAGGGGACTGCAGCCTGCGCTGGAACCTGACACAGAAGCGTGGGATGAAACGTGGCTGGAGCTAAGGTAGATCTGGAGCTGGGCTCACAGGTGAGGTTACTTGCGGGAACAAAGAACAAACAGACAGAGGAGGAAATGACACAAAAGAGGACGGGACTGGCAATAGAAATAAAAACAAAGCGGGTGAAAATGCCGGTGAGCAGCTTGTGACACCTTTCAGCATGACAGTGACCCCAGGAAAACATCCAAAGGAGCAACACAGCTGCTTCACCAAATGAAAATCAAAGTTTAATAATGGCCCAGCCAGAGCTCCAAGCTAAATCCAATTGAAAAGGTGTAGGGTGACCTGAAGAGGGCTGTGCACAAGAGACGCCCAGATCTGAAGGAAGAGTGGGAAAACATTGCCAGGTCAAGATGTGGTATGCTAACAGACTTCTACCCAAGAAATGCTGGAATTAAATCAAAAGGTACATCAACAGAGTATTAGTTTAAGGATGTGCACACTTACGCAGCCAGCTTTATTGTACATTTTTTATTTTTTATACTTTCCCCTTAACAGATCTGTTTGTTTTTCAATTCAATTGTTCTGGGTAACATTGAAGGTGGAAAAAGTTTTGAAATGATTTGCCATCGTCTCAAAAATCTGTCATTTTAACGAGGGTTTGTGGACTTTTTATATCCACTGTGGATGGCCTTACATGGATTGTTATAGTAACGTTTAAAAGACCAAACAAGATATATTATGATTAATTTGTATTAGGCTTTAAATAATTATAATCAACAGCTGTAACTGTAAGAGAGGCATCACAATGATAAAATAGTATTGGCACTAACTAAGACTGATCTTGTGCCGGTCTAATGACAGGTCCTGCTCTGGGTAGCACCTGTCATACGGTAAGACTTGGCACTTCTGCCCGCACCGAGCACAGAAAGATCCAAACTCAGCCATTGGCAGAGTTTAGTCATAGGATCCTAATACCACCATCTTAAAAGCTGAAGTACTTATGCCGGCTATTTCCATTTTTAGATTTTTATGTTTAGATTTTGTTAAAAGTAAAACTTAACATGGCTAAAATATTGCTTTCAATTTGCACTGTGCTCCAGACTGGTATCGTATTTTTTTTAATTCGTATAGATTACTTTTATCCATTGAATTTATTCATTCGTAATTGGATATTAATTTATGGGTATCGGTCCCTCGGCGCCCTCTAGTGAATGTACATATGAAGTGGTCACTTTGTAATAATCAAAAAGACATTAAAAACAAGCAAATTCCAATCTAAACTCCTCTATTTTATGAAATGAAAGTGATTATAAACAGCATAGTTCTGTTACGGACTGTAAAACACCAGATGTCTATGGGAGAAAATGTAAATATCGTGCCACTTTCGTCATAAATGTAAAACTAAACCAGAAAAGCGAACATCTGGATTTAAAAGCAATGAGCGTGTTTATGTTTCAGCGGATTCGGCATTTTGTGATGGATCGTGTTTGACATCTATTCTTTTTCATCAACATTATTATGATTACTGCACAGAAATCACTGAGAATTTTAACAACCGCCTAAGAATAATGCAGCGTCTCAGGAGAATGGCCGTCTTTTTCAAATGAGATTTCCCTTTTATATTTCATAACTGGGAGGGCATTCAAAATTTTCGCATTATATATAGTGCCTAAACAACAAAGGAAATGCATGTGTTTTCAATCAGCCGTTTGAAGTGGACTGTGATACAACATTTTGGTGCTTTCTGTTGTCTGGAGGTCCCTTTTTCCTAAACGGCTCTTTAGAAGCACAACAATAATAATAAAACCAGTAATATAGGGAATATCTGCCTAACACGCCAGCCTGCTGGATATCAACCCTCCGGCAGCATGAAGGGACCGTAGATATATGGTCTGCGGGCGAAGAGCCTGGTTTTAGCTATAAATCAGCAGTACATGAGGTGCTCCGGTTTGGTCAATACCCTGTAGATTGTGCGGTTAGGAAAGGGAACGAGGATACCCTTAAAAAGACATGTCAGCTGCCTCAGACTTATATGGGGTGCAGATGAACTGGAAATCCTAAAGCGCGGTCAAAAGGCAGATTTGTGAGGCAAAGAGCCCACCTGCTTAGGGCACATCTGACGAGAGAGAGGACTCGGCACATGTTGCTTTGTCCCGGTTCTCCCTCATTACAGAATCCGCAGCCCCTCCATAAGCATTGAAGTGGCAGCCAGGAGACCTACGGGATTAGTCTGAACCGCTGCCTTTGTTTACATTAGATTAATCCCTTGTTCAGTTAATCCCAGACCAACCACTGTAACAATTTGGACACAGACATGGAGGGGGGACCTCGGTCACCTTCTTGTAGTTTCGGGGGCTTCACGTCTATGCTGCAAAGCAAACAGAGGCAGTATGCGCATTCTCTGCGCACGGGGTGCCAGGAGGAGCTGCGTTTAATGCGCACAGATTCGCTCTGCATGGAGCTGCAGTCCCCCTGGTCAGAGAAGCTGAGCTGTCAATAATAAAACACACCCGCCCCCCTAGAAACACATCTCCTCCAGCAACAGACGAAGCCGTCATACCTGCCAAACGCGTTTGCTTGTACTACTGAATAAGCGCCGACAGTGAGTGCAGTTTGCCAGTGTCGGTATGAAATACATATTTTATTATTTTGGGTGAATGATGGGAAAGGGGGGACCGAATCGAAGGCTTTTTTAAGCGTCACGGCACATCCGAGACATAAAGCGCGTGATGGTTATCTATAAGAACCCTGGGGTCCTCTTGTGGCCCGAACTCACGTGCACCCCCTGGTGGCGGGTGACCATGCCGTGCCCGAACTAGGAAGAGGAAACCGACGCATAAAGGAGGATACCTGCTTCCATATCAGCTTTGCGGACATATATACAGACGAAATAAAGCTAGCCGGCGGATCGAAGGCAGAATTCACACTGCGGACAGGAGTGGCGTCTGAGTAAACCCTAAAGCTTTTCTTAGGAGAACATGGCAGACGGGGGGGATTTAGACGGAGACGACGATCCGCCTAATATCGGCAATCCAGTGGTGACGGTTTCGGATCTGTCCGGCACCTCGCCCGCAGGTAATTCGACATTAACCGTCCGACGCTTTTGCTTCATGTATTAGGAACGTTGCGGTATGATAAGTGAGTGCAGGCAAATAGACTTCAAAATATTACGGGGTCCACAGGACTCCGCCATGGGCGGTGCTGTCAGTCATCAAGGGGCGGGTAAAAAAAAGCGACGTCTCATTGGCCCACTCACTGACTGACGGGTCGAAAGCCCGCCCCTTCTGTCCCTCCGATCCGCATGCTGTCTGTTATTTATAACTTTGGTGTTTAAATGAGTTCATTTGCTTCTCGGATTTTTTTTCAGATGTAATTCACATAACCTGCAGCTTTATAGCTAGTCTTTATAAATGGCGAATGTGGTTCATTCCTTTGTGGTGAGTTTGACTCACCCTGAATTCCATCTTCCAACTTCCCACCCCCAGGCCGTAATTTGAAGGAGTGGTTGCAGGAGCAGTACTGTGACAAGCCGCTGGAGCAGTGTGATGACATGCGGCTGCACAATGCTGCCTACGTGGGCGACCTGGACACGTTGCACAGCCTGCTGCAGGAGGACAGCTTTAAACGGTAAGGCAGGCTGCCTGACTGTATGTTGACTGCATGCTTTTCATACACTGCCATGGGTTTCGCTGCATATCCACAAAATTTACTTACCCACATCTTGACCGCAACCTGACTTCACTGACCACATGCAGGCGCATCAATGAGAAGTCGGTTTGGTGCTGCGGCTGGCTCCCGTGCACCCCACTGCGCATCGCTGCCACGGCAGGTCACAGCGACTGCGTGGCCTTCCTCATCAGCCAGGGTGCTGAGGTGGACCTGGTTGACGTCAAGGGCCAGACTGCACTCTATGTGGCCGTAGTCAATGGGCACCTGGACTGTGTGCGAATCTTGCTGGAGGCAGGCGCAGACCCCAACGGCAGCCGGCACCACCGCAGCACGCCTGTTTACCACGCCTCACGGGTGGGCAGGGTGGACATCCTCAGGGAGCTCATCAGGTAAGCGCCCCCCCTGAGAGGCGGCCCCACTGCAGAGCTGGCACTGGAGCCTGACCTTCCGCACCCCCCAGGTTCGATGCAGACGTGGACGTGGACCACCAGCTGGGGCCGCGGCCCCTGTTCAGTGCCCGCACACTGTCCTCGCTGGTGGTGTGCCCCCTGTACATCAGCGCCGCCTATCACCACCTGGGCTGCTTCCGTGTGCTGCTGCAGGCGGGAGCCGACCCCGACTACAACTACACGGGCCCGGTGTGCCGCGAGGCACTGCAGCGGGGCCTCGCCGCCTGCCTGCTGGACGCCGTGCTGCGGCACGGGTGCGAGCCTGCCTTCGTTCAGCTGCTGCTGGAGCACGGCGCCAAGCCCAACCTGGTGCCCTGGGACGAGCATCCTGACTTGGAGCCTGTGGGGCGCATCAGGCTCAGGGTGGAGCCTGAGGCCTTACGACTTTACCGGGAGGCTCGTAGTGAGTGACCTTTCGGCACTGCAGAAAAAGACACGCCCCTTTGAAAACTCACCCTTGTCTGAGAACCCGCCCCTTTCATGTGACACCCCCCCCGACACACACTACTACAGGGGACCCCCTGCCCCTTCAACATAACAGACATCAGTTATTTTACACAGTCTGAGACATGATCAGTTAATAACTTTCCTGATTTTCTATATAACATTGTGTCTCTGTCCCCGCTACTCCCAGGGACGCCTCGGAGGCTGACCCACCTCTGCCGCATCCGTGTCCGCCGGGCACTTGGAAAATGTCATCTGGGGGCCATCCCGTCCCTCCCCCTGCCTGATGCTATCAAGCTGTTCCTGCTGCATGAGGATTGCTGACCCCTGACTACGCAGCGTGGACGGGGTTGTTGGCATTTCTCTTTCAGGGGAACCCCCCCGTTTTTCCATTCACCCCCTCTACCATCCGCTCCCCAGCCTGGTGGCTGTGAGGTTTGGCTTCAAGCACAGAAATGGGTGGGACTTACCTTTGGGAAACGCACTTCCACACCTACTTGGGAAGGCATGGGGGCGGCTGCACTGGGGACTGGACTGAGAGCAAATGCAGTGGGGGCTTGACCCCATCACGGCTTCCCAATTTCAGAGCTGCCACCATTTACGGAGCATCGAGGGTGCTGTGCCCATGCAGACTGTCAGATATGCCACCCAGTAGTGTGGTAGCGTCACTCTGGGCCCACGGCCATCACTGGACCATGTGCTTGTCTGTCTTTTGGGGTTCTTGCGCTCACTAAGCCCTACCCCTTTGCTGTTGGTCACTGTACAGTGTTGATGTATGGTGTCTTCGTGGTGCCTATTTACCTTGTGGACGTAGCTTATTGGCATCAGTCTGAGCCTTGACAATCTCACCGCCTGCGTCTGTGTGAAGGCAATAAACTCTCCCCTCCCCGGTCCTGCTGTGGTTCCTTCCCTGCATCAGGAAACGTCAAGCGGTGGCTGAGGCCGGTCAGGTGACTGCATGCCTGACTCTGTACCTTTCCTGTTGCTGTTTCTGCACAGCCTGACATCCTCGGGAAATGAGCAGCCATAAATAACAGAAAAGTCCAGATTCCCATGTAACTCATAGTCAGCATCCGTCCCTGGATGAGGTTCTATCTATCAGCATTAAAAACTTGTTTTCCTGCTTGTCGTCACACAGAAACCACAAAGAGCAGAGAGGGTTGGCAGTGTGGGAACCCACTGTCGGTGGGTGGGGGTTGAACCCAGCCCCAAACACTGGGCTCCCCCTCATGGCTCCATTTCCGCTTCCTTGCGCTGGGTGGAGTTCTTTGTCCCCTGTCCTGAAGGGCAGCTGTCATGCAGTCATGGGGGGACAGGATTTTCTGTAATTTCTTCATGTTTTTCATTAAGTTAATTTGGCCTATGATATGCTGTTAGTTCAGCAGTTCAGTCACTTTATGACGTAGCACCTGATTAATAGTGGCTTTCTGCTTTTTCTTTTGTTTAATCTCTATCCTTGACATGCACATGGACTAGCAGGAATTTCCAGAATGTTTGTCTAAAAACATTTTCTTATCAATATAAATAGTGCAGAAACACTGCCTCTGATTGCACACAATGGCCATGGAAGCACATCAAATATGTATCTTTCAAAGGAAGCCTAATTTGCAGAAGTGCATTTTTTGGAGCCGCTTAGCGCCCTGGAGTGTCAAGAGCATCTTCGGCATCACAGATTTATGTTTCGCAGTGAATTTTCCCAGCAGGAATTTCTGAAACTTTGTGCTGAAAGTGTGTCATACGAACACAGATTTTTACAGATGGATGTGGAGTATTCAGAAAACTCAGTGATGCAACATTTACATGGGCGTGTGATCTGAATCAGTCTTGGTGTGACATCTGCTTAGAGAAAAACCCTCATAAGATTATGAGTTTTTAAATGTTGGATAAAAAGTCAGATGTACAGTTAATATGTACACATTGATGGTTGTTTACAAATCGCATTGTGAGAAATTCTTAGAAACTGGTAAAATGTGGGTCAAATTCTGTATTGGAACAAAGATGATTTTACTGTAAATAGTGTCATGCTGAGGGCTAATTCTCCCCATATGGTGGCTGTGAAACCTTTAGAAATATCTGTCCTCTGTCCCTCTTCCTCTGTCATGGGAAAATCATCTATATTGTTAATTGCATTCAGTGCATCATGTATAGGAGGTGAGGAAATGTAATAGATGGTCCTAAAACTGGCCACAGAGACCCTGGGGGCCCGTATCCAAGCTGGGGGGGGCTTGCTTGTGAAATCAAGCAGGAACTGCCCCCCTGACTAAACCTCAACACAAAGATTTGGATGGAATGCCAGTTTCCACTGTGGGAATGTGGGAAAAGGGTTTTCCTAAAGTTCGGAATCCCACGGTTTAACCTGTGGGCTCAGAAAGCAGGGAAGGGGGCTGAGGAAGAGGGGGCTGCCTACAGCCGCCCCCCACCCCCACCCCCGCGCGGCCCCGCCCCTTCGGCTCTCGCGAGGAA
>JAODKE010000001.1:52991208-53007003 GCA_026779605.1 Mormyrus hasselquistii
CAGAGGATGGGTACATGGTGGTCATGAAGGGATGGACATGGTCAGAAACAATGCTCAGGTAGCCCGTGGCATTTAAATGATGCCCAATTGGCACTAAGGGGCCTAAAGTGTGCCAAGAAAACATCCCCCACACCATTACACCACAAACTCTGACCTGGACTTAAATACACAAGACTAAGGGACAGAAATGCAGAACAGCTGAGAACAGGGATTCACATGAGGTAACGGGGGGGAGGGGGAGGGGGAGGGGGATTGTACGAGCAGGTCATGACAGTTGGGTTACATCTCTAGGTGTGTGGAGTTTAAATCAAGGGAGGTGATGCTACAATTCCTTGGTAAGACCCCGCTTAGAATATTGTGTGCAGGTTTTGTCACCATACCTCAAGAAGGACATTGCTGCCTTAGAAAAGGTGCAACAGAGAGCTACAAGATTCTAACAGGATGCTGTTCTGCCAGATAGCTAATTCAATGTTAGTTTAAATAATAGAACTTGTGGCCATAAGTGGGAACTAGCAGGATAAAATTTTACAACAAATTTAAGGAAGCACTTCTTTACACAGCGTGTGGTTAGAGCAGGAGTAGCTATCTTATCCACAAGGGGCCAGTGTCTATACAGGTTTTTGGGATAACCCGTAGGTCAGCTGTTCAAACCCAGGTGTGAGGACTCTTCAGCCAATCAGTCCTCTAATTAGTAATCTAATTAGGGGATTGCAGCGAAAACCCACATACACACTGGCCCTTTGCGGATAAGATTGGCTACCCCTGAGTTAGAGTATGGAATAGTCTTCCTGCTAGTGTAGCGGAAGCTAAAACCCTGGGTTCCTTTAAATCAGAGCTAGATAAGATTTTAACAACTCTGTGCTATTAGTTAAGTTCTCCACAAACGAGCTTGTTGGGCCGAATGGCCTTCTTTCTTTTTTAAATTTGCGGTCCAGCTTATGCTTAACATCCATTTCATCCAAAACGACAAGCTAGCTTTTTCTACTAATGATTTACCATTAAACTTAGCCTACATTAATGTAACCTAACTGGCTTTTGGCTCTCCTTTTTGTGGTTAGTTTAAGCCTACTGGAAATGCAAATTGTTGCAAAGTGTCGTGTTTTACCGTGTTTCGTTAATGTAGGCCTATACATTTCCCTGAACTGTACAATTATTCAGTTTATTTTAAACATGACAACGAAAGTGCACGACTTGGTGAAACCTAAGACTTGTCCCTCCTGTTTATTGGCGGGCCAATGGCAAGAAGCTGTGCACAACCTCCTCCGTGCACTCTGCTATTTAGTATCTGACATTGGGATAAAGTTTCCAAATAAATAATAACAGGGAAAAAACTTCCCGCATACGAAAAGTTATGTAAGATTTGAATTTCATTTGAGATGTGAACATCATAACAGATAAACGGGAGCGGGGACACGGCAATTTAGTAAAAATCTGCCTGTACTTTATTCCTTAAATAATTTCCAAAACCGAATTCAAAGTGGAGAGCCGTTTTTACTGCGTTCCTGAGTTTCCTTAAAAAAAGAGGAATGGAGGAAAGTTCCAGCTCCCCCGTCTCCCCGGCGGATAGTGAGGAGGAGGCAGACAGGCAGCAAAAGCGGCTCGGCAAAAAAAGGCGACCCAGCAAAAAACAGTGTGAGGACAGCAACCCCGTTTCGATTAAGCGGGCCAAGAAGGTGAGTCCGAGTCGCACGCACTCCTACGAGGAGTTGCAGAACCAGCGGATTCTGGCCAACGTCCGGGAGAGGCAGCGGACACAGTCGCTGAACGAAGCCTTCGCGTCCCTGCGGAAGATCATCCCGACGCTGCCCTCGGATAAGCTCAGCAAGATACAGACACTGAAGCTCGCCTCTAGATACATAGACTTCTTGTACCAGGTGCTGCAGAGCGACGAAATGGACAGCAAGATGTCGAGCTGCAGCTACGTGGCTCACGAAAGGCTCAGTTACGCCTTCTCGGTGTGGCGGATGGAGGGAGCCTGGTCCATGTCGGCGTCCCATTAGCCGTCGGAGACGCTCAGTGAGTATGGAGAGACTAAAAAAGCCACCCCATCACAGGATATGTGTGGCGAGTTAGCCTTGCTGTTTTGTGTGCTATTTTAATATTACTGTCCTTGCCAGTGTATGAAGAGGCAGGAAGGCGCACAGTCTTGGCTGAAATGTTTAATGGACTATTAAAAAACCATGTACACTTCGAAACACAATAATTAACCAAAGGCAGTAATAATTATAATTTTAAAATTTAATGTGACGATGCATCTAGGAAAACGGGAATACGGATTCTATCTGTCATTTGTCGTTACTTTGTTGTTAATTATAGTTAAAAGAAAACACACATTTCGATTGCTTTTTGGGAAAAATAAATCACTGCAATGCCGTGAAATCTGTCTCGAATAAGTGGACAGGTGTGTTATCTCACATCAACGGGAGCACTAAGCTCTGCTAATCTTCTAACCTAGCGGCCATGTAGAGCGCATTCATACAGACATGGGCGGTCTAGAGTCTCCAATTAATCAAAATGCATGTCTATTTAGGGGCGTGCAGAGGAAATCCAAGGTACATGGAGAGAACATGCCGACACGACACACACGCACACATAAACACACTGAAGGTGGAATTGGAACGCCTCTTCACTCCAGTGATGGAGGTGTGATACGACAGTCCTACCGCAATGGCTGAATGTGTCATATTTCAACTACAATATGGAAATTTATTAGTGGAAGTTTGGTCTTTAAATGGTTATCACTGATATCTGGTCTAAACTGGTTAGCTTTGTGGTTTATTTCGTCAGTTATTTTTAATTCCCGTGTCCATTTCTAAGTATATTTAGACCATGGGAGAGGACGCGAATTGTACATAGAAGCATGAACCGCGATATCTCTTGCGGATAATTTGTATCTGTAATTGCATGTTTTCATGCGTGAAGGCCACAGCAGCGACTTTTAAACATCTGGTACACTGTCAACTGTCGAATATTTAGTACTAATTCAAAACTGTTAAGTACAGCTTACATTTTAACTGAAGTTCCCTGCAATTAATTATATAAAATGAGATCGTTTATAATTTTTAAAAAGTTTTCAAACCTGGTGTCCTGGTAAATTTGTTGTAGTATGTGTTACATGCCAACCTTTTTTGATACGTAGCCTGTGGGATATTTAAATGTAGGCCTACAAAGCAACGAAGAATTTACTTGACAGTAGTCCGGTTTTGCACGACGGACCACGTTTTTCCATTATAATAATTAGAGAAAATATAGCATCATTTACGCAGTTCTTGCATTGTTTAATGCTTAAGTGCCATGTAATAATCCGGTCCGCATTAATGTTGCTGAACGAACTCTTGGCATTCATTAAGGAAGTGTCTGTTATTGGTAGGTTCTTGTGTTCATTATTAAATGTTTGCTTAAATGATAACGTATATATAATGGTCTAAATAAGTAATTCTGCTTGAATTTGGTAAGATTGCAGGTATTTTAATAAACTCGAATCGTTATTTGTTTAATAGTAAAGACATTTTAGAATAAACATTACAAAACAAATGTTAGAATGCGATTTAAAATCAAGGACATGCAATGTAAATGTAATATTTTCGCGAATTTGTTGAATCTTTTAGAAAAACCGGAAAGGGTTTTTTGACGTTGACTTTCTGTTAAAATTATCGTTTCGTTAATTGTTTCGAGAGTGTCTGAGTTAAATTACTAAAAGTGCGCAGTGCTGCGCCGCTGGCCACCCGCATCTCTCCTCAAACGATAATACTGCATATGTAAAACTACGTCATTAACGTAATCATTAATGCATTTTCCATTACTTTACAGATCGTTTACTTCTGTGTCAGAAGATACAGAAAGATTTTATCGAAGATCCCTCGAACGCCGAGCGTAAAGGACGGGAAATGACTGGATTTAAATTGAACGCTCGGCGCCGCATTTTCTATACAGCTTTGCACCACAGTATTACAGCGAGTCAAATTATCTTCCTCAGGACGTACCCTACTTCACCCAAAGTTTTTCATTCAGGAAAATATTGTTTTTCTCCGGGATCTCTATCTTTTGCTTTAAAAATGAAATGTATGGGGATTTTGTACGTGTCTGTGTGATTACCTCTGGCATTTTGAAGGGATTGGTTGAAATTGGAATAGGCCTAATACATTCTTGAGGAATGTGATACATGACATGAAAAAACAGACAACATTAAACCTTCTTCAGCAATACTACCCTGTTCCGTCCATTGTAAAAAACTGCATTATTATTTATTGAATCTTTTTTTTTTTTTTTAAAAAAAAAAGCTGAGAGCCGTGGATTGTTTCACAATGAAATTGAAGAGTGTGCTCACTGTAAATCGTTTTTTTCCCGAATCTTAATCATTTAACCTGTATTTAAAAATCGAAGAAGGAAAGGCGATTATGCCTTACAGAACCGATATGGCTGGTCTGTATGCGTGTGAAAACAAACCCCTCTTCTGTACTCTAGAGCAGTGTTTGGTGCCAAGCTGTCAATCCTTAAAGATGTTGGAAAAATAAATACAATTTATTTTACCTAAGACTTAGCTCGATTATTATTTTTAGTATGATAAGGAAACCAGTGTTTTTATTATAAAATGCTTAAATCTGAAAAGGATTCCACTTTTTAAACTCTGTTTGACTGTTACATTCTCGAAGCCATTGCGAATTAAATAACGCACGTTCTCCCCGGTTTGTGAGGGAATTCGTTCGGTCTTTTGCGTCGGTTGTGTGGAAAGAATATATCCGAGACAAATGTCGTAATAGACTGGCGAGAGATTCATTAGGAGCAGAGAGAAACATGGCTCTGTTTCAGATCGGGCCATATAAAATTAGATTTATTTTAATAACAGGTAATCACTTAAATAGCAACGCCTCCGGGGGAATTCTTTATTTAACAATGAAAGCCGCCTGAGCAGCCGCAGATAACGCCATCAAATACTTGTCCCGCTTTGAAATGTTGGACTGCAACTAGACCCCTAATTCGGCGTTTAAATTTAAACATTGTTTCCCCGAAGCATAAAATTGGGTACAAATAATTAACCCGTATTTAAGAGTTAAGCATCTATAAACTGAATGGAACTTGAGTTTGCCCGTGAACACAAGATCTCATTGTTAGTGGGCTGTGTTAGACGGGAAAATGTTGTACTGTATATGACTAGCCTAACGTAAATTGATCATGTACGCACAATATGTCATGTAATAAAACACATGGATACAAATCGGAAAACCCGTCTAATTTATAGTATCAGACGGAAATAACCGCCCCCCTCCATTTTTCAGACTAAAATATTTTTACAGCTGAATGATTACTGGAGCAGTTAAAAGTAAATATTGTACAAGAGGCCCCTCTTGGTGTCAGTTTTCTTTAACCAGCATGCGGCCTAGCATCCGTGGGAGGCCCTGGACGAACCGCACCCTCCATTGTTTGTCCCCTGACAGCACCACCGCTCAGCGACCTGCTAATTGATGCGGTACCGCGGCGGCAAAGACGCTGCCTAACATAAACAGCATCTAAATGCATCAGCTGACGCTTCGGTCGATTGCTGTCTTTCAGGGGCCAGTAGGGGGCGTGTTTATCAAAGAACTGTACTTAAGGCAGTAACCGTAAAATTGAAAGTGTTATAGATCGTTATTGCTTGTATTGTCAGGCTTTCACCCCATCAGAACCAAAGCAGTTCATTATACTCTTAATGCGTCTTCTATAGCCGTGTTAAGCTACTGCCGATAGACCTGCCCATCCGCCTTTTCTGTTCAGAGATTCCGATGGATTCGCGGTGTGACCCCTTCTCCCGGGAAATCGCACAGGGTTAGTGAGCTGGTGCAAGAGTGTGCAGTGAGTCCCCATGGGAATCCATGGTTCGCCATAGTCTATTATTTCCGCAGAAAGTTTTATCTGGATGCCACCTCTGATCACGTACGATATTGGACTCAGAAGGGCAGGACAGACGTAACGTGTACTACTGCCAAAATGACTAGTGCAAAGCCAGCTCCCGTAACCATCATTTATTTAAAAATCTCGTGTTACCTTTTAAATATGCAACCTTGTAAGTGCATATGATCATATAATATGGTCGTATTCAGGTAATATCCTTTAATGAAAACATGTAAAATATACGCATATAGGCCTACTCATGTGAAGATAGTTATTGGATATCACAATCTTGCAGTCTTGAAATGAGCATAATTTAAAATATTTAATCATGCAGAATCGGCATGATAACTGATTTACGGAGCTAGAACGCGGGGGTAAATACTATGAGGTAAGTATGCGTTGAAATAAAGGCGAGCAGCGGCTTTGATTATGAGTCATTATAGCTGCATGCTGCCCATGAGCCAAACGGCACTTAAAACGGCTTCAGACTGCAGTAAAAATGCTGTATAACTCACAGATGTTTCCCGTAAAAAGACGGAAAAAACTACAAAATTTTAATTCGCAATAAAATGGATAAAGTAACAGTTTACGCCGTGTGCGCCTTAAATATAACTGCGCGTTTGGTCCGTTTGCTTTAATCACCAATGTTTTCCTTGTTAAGTCTTAACAGACCCAGGTGAAGTTTAGTTGGGGTGACCGAACCGAACCAAGCCCCATGTTTACGGCTGCAAATCGGGGGTCATTACTGGAAAGGCGTCAGTCCGGCTAATTGAAAGTAAAGCGTACAAAATGTATTAATTTTGCTTATAAAGGTTGCTTGTATGTGGAGATAAATTACGAGGTATCTTTATGATGTTCTTAAATGAGTAAAAAGCTCCTCCGAAGTTGTGTGGCTATACTATCGTATGGCATAATCTCTCCGGTATTTTAAAATGAAGTGCCTGAATTTCAAAACTAATGAGTTCAAACTATACCCATATACATTTACTAATTCTGTCTGACGAGGACGAATCAAGGATTCAAGGGTTTCGTCACAGGCAAGGTGAAAATTCAGACTATAGAACCTGTAGCACCAAAACAACTAATGAAAAATAAAAGACTGGAGATGTGCATAATTCAGTTTACTTTAATGTAGGAAATAATACATTGTGTAGAAACTAATACAGTGACTACATTAAACGCACAACAGGTGCTTGATGTTTGTTCAGTCAAAATGCCAAACGTCCCTCCAGAAAACGAGGAAAAGCCATAATAAAAACATTAAAAAGGACCACAAGAAATACAAGCAAAGCTATTGAAAACGAACAAATTTGAACATAAATTAATTTGTCTGGTTAGAAGCACCTCCTATTGGTCTTAATTAAACAAAGTCGCTTTGCAAGAACAACTGAAAGTTGCAACCTCAGCCAGGGCAGGGCGAACGGGCGGATGTGTCCCAGCGCTGGAGCGAGTTCACCCGTCGCATCTGTCCCGTAAATACTGGAGCCAGCGCCCACTGTCAACTCACACACGGACACACACGCCCTCAGGCGGGGCGCCCCCCCCACACACATATCTTTCTCCTATGAACTACCTATATTCATTTCTATGGGTAAATTCCTAATCCTAAGAATGACAACCTTAATCTCTACCCAGCTCTGAACTTGATCACAAGTAACCAAACAAAATACAACACCTTTAGTTTTTTGATTGCAGATCTTTGTCAAATTGAGTTTCCCCTCGTGCGGACCGAAAAGATTTTATCCCCCATAATGTAAGTACAGTTCATGTACAGTACATGAATTCCCAACCCCCACACACAGTAAGTTTCGGTCAGTATCACATTGATGGGTCCTTATGGCTTTTAAGTACTCCATATAACAGTGTCTTGGAAAGTGTGCCACTGTTTGTAGTTGTCATGTAAAAGAAATGCACGGTAAGTGGAAGAAAAAATTCCGCTAAAGTCAACCACCCCCCCACCATGTAGCCTCTGACCACAGGGAAATTTCCGTAGCCCTTAAAGAGGGAATTAAAGTGGACAAGAAAATGTGTTAGGAACATTAAAATTAGTGTAAAGAAGGTTGTAAAACAGGCAGTGTCGGAACGTCAGCCGGGGGCGAGGTCCCAGACACGGAGTATCTGAGCAGCACGTCAGCATCTGCGGCTTTCTATTCCCCAGACGCGTGATGAGGACTCTCCATTATGATATGAAGGAATAGACCTGCCCCGATGCACTGGCAGTTTCTCTAGATAAAATTCATGAATGCAGCCTTCGTGTCGTCTATAGGGACAGCGCCCCCGTGTGGTGCTAGGTTGACATGACCTACACTGCCCCGGTGAAGCTGACCATAAACTGCGTCACATCATGCTCAGTACAATTCTTATGATTGCTGTGGCGTTTTAGGGACATTTTAGTGTCTGTCCTTATGGGTTTGAATTTAAACTCCCTTTGCCTAAATAGCTGAGATAGATCGTAAAGGGTTTATTTTCCATGAAATGAGTTTCATCAAAGGACCTCTCTCAGTGTCTCTGAGTGTGTTGGGCAAGGCTGGTCAAAGAAGCTGACGCAGTGCTCAGGTGCAAAAGCTGTGTGGGGCAGAGCTGCCAAAGGGCAGTGAACACCTCCAGGCTGCCAGTGTCTGGGATATTCTGGCGTGAAGCTGTCTGTGTTTCTGCATGGCATGAGAAGAGAGGTCCAACAGCTGGCAGCTGGCCAAAGGAGCAAGGAGGGTTAGTTACGTAATGTGCTGGACATTGCCATGGTTACAGCAGGCAGGCGAGTGGGCTCAGATGGGAATGTTGTCTTCAGGTGGAAACGATGAGTCTTTTTCCCGTCTCCAGATTACATGGAGGGGGTGGGACAGAGCGCAGGATGGCAATGACCATCATCTTCCCCAAGCCCCCCCCAAAACCCAGTTTACGTTACTCCACAATGTACCAGCAGCGGCTGTGTTACTCACTGAAAGGATGTTCCTTTATCTCATGTCACCTTTTCCCTGTGCTGGTGGTCCTTTGGAACCTTCCGGTCTCAGACCGCGTGGGTGGTTATTCCATTGTTGTTCTGGCTGTGACAAACGCCCTGCTGGCCGTTTTTGCTGGGTTTCCTCGTGAGGTTGCAGGCTGCACACCTATTTGCTAGTGTTAATTTAAATATAATATTACTTATTATTAATGCTCAGCTGATTGCTGTGATTAAGCCTTTCGTTCCTGAAGAGGATTTGTAGGCCTAAACTCTGAGATTTTCAGACCTGTGGCTTATAGATAATATATTAATGAATTCAACAAGGCGTTTTAGAAGATGATTCCGTTTGGAATCCTGTCATGGTGGTATGAAAGCTTTGGGAAACATTTTTTAAAAAGCTGATTTGATGAGATGATTTGATAACTGTAAGAGATGAATGCTTTTCTTCTCATTGCGATACGACCCCTTTGACATCAGTCATGTTATCATTCGTTCATGTTCTTTTTGTCAGGCCTTAAAAACAAAGTGTGGGAACGAAGGTGTACTTGTTCCTATACAGTGAGAAGGGGAGGCTTTTATATGAAAAACACCAATGCTTGGCTTTTCCAGAGAAGGTCCTACTTGAATAAAACCAGGACACAGTGTTTCAGAAAGATGGTCATTTATAATGAATGCCAAACACAAATTCCAACCCCATAAGAATTAACTGGAGAGAAAACAAAATATATTTATACATGTGTATCTCATTTGTAAACTTGCAAATTGTCCTTAAACCATAGTAGTCTAAGATATCAGCGGCTGATGTCTGGCCTACTCTTGGAGGGCAATGTACCTGTCAAATATCTGGAATTTACTCTTTCTGACTTTCCGAGCTGCGGATATTTTGCAGACGGATCAGTGGTTGCCCTGTGTCCCAGCCGGTTCAGCTTTCTGTGCTTCACCTATGCACAAAAATGACACGCAGTGTTTGAACTCTGCAAGTGCTAGCAGTTACATCATTTGCAGAGTTTCATGTAAGTTAATCTTTTTTCTAACCAAAATGTTTCTTAAAAACAATAACAAAGGGCAAAAACCAAAGTCTGATCTGGGCTACAATCCTTTAAAACTATAGTTTTGATTTACTTGTGCAAATGTGTTGGACACGCAGTTATAGGCAAACAGAGGGGACTCAAGCCATGCAAGTTAGGGAGTCACTTGACTTCATGACCCAGAAGCTGGGGACAGCAGAAGTTAAGAAACTGTTCAGATCTGAGAAGATTTTGGGATGAGGTCCTCCAGCCCTTGTCATGTGGAGGTATCCATGTACCCCCTGCCAGTGTGTCTGTGGTGGGTGTGGTGGGGGGGTCTGTAATCTCGCCTTTCCCACGAGAGCTTCTGGTTTCCGGCTGAAGCTGCACATGTTGCACATACCTGTGCAGCTGACGTGATGTCAACTCTCCCAATTGGCTTGCGATATATATGTATAATTCTGTCAAAAAGACTGATTTTGTTATATTTATGTATTCAGAATATATATACAATATACAAATAAAAATAAATCTACTATGAACAGAAGAACAGAACAGATGGTTAATATATAATGGTTGGAATCATTACACAACAAACAAGGGGAGAAAAAAACTGGAGAAAAAGGCTTAGATCTGAGCAGCCTTAGCCAAAAGCATGTAAAGAAGAACCAGGAAATGAGGAAGGAAATACAGCAAGACAGTGAGGTTCTCACACTGCTGAGAATGTCTCACTCAGACGAGGCTGAGAAGGTCCAAATCCCATCAAAGCAGATCGTGTTGATACTGCAGCCCGGCAGTCAGTGCATGAGAAGAAGTGACTTCAGAGTTTCTATGTACATACATTCAGTAGTTTAATACAGTAAAATTCTCAGGCCCATGCAGACTGTCGTAGGCAAGCTGGCTGGCAAACTCATGCATCAGGCGGGCTGCTGCGTTTCAGGGGGAAACTCCAGCACAAAGCGTGTTTAGGGACTCTCGAGAGTCCAAAGCTGGCCTTTCTCTCATTAGAGTCGATGCCAATCTGCCATCCGGGATGGGGGGGGAGTCTTACTTTCCCCCCAGCTAGTTTTCAACATCGTCGTTTTTGTACATTGTCCCATACATGTAGAGGAAGCTTGCAGTCTGTAAGTGTGTTAATCTCATTCACGGAGCAACCCGCTCTCCTCTCCGCTCACGTCCAGGGAGACGTGTGACCAGCTTGGTACCCAAGGCTCAATCTGCATTCAGGATGCCCCCCCCAGGCCTGATCCACCTGTGGGTTCTTCTGGACTTGACCTTCGGCTCTTCAGAACAACATGAAATTTCTTATGTCTGATCAGTTTTTTAATGAAGAGAAAATCTGACGAGAAACAAATGCGTCATGTGATCAGCAGTCGCATCTGTGTCGGGCCCTGTCTCATGCCCCATGACAGGGGCCCCTGCCTTGCTAAGTCCAGTTCGGTCCGGGGCCCGTGGCCCTTTGTGGTGCAGAGATAGCTGTTGTTCTTCGCTTTCATATGGTGCGTCCGACCAGTTGGGACACCAACAATCTCTGGCCTGGAGCTGCTGCTCAGTTTCTATTTGCCGATGCACTGTAGCCCCGCCTTCTTAGGCATGGCCCCCCCACTCCTTTCCCCCAATTAATCACCGCTGACAGGATGCAGGCGGGGTGGGGTGCAGGGTACGCTAAATCAAAACCCGGTGGGCAGAATCATGCCCTGGCATCCAGGAGGTTTCAAGAGTGCCCCATGCAGCACCTACAGGGGAGGGTCTTCTTCCATCGGCTCATCGTGCAGCCTGCAATGCAGAAGGCCAAAGGTCAAAGGAGGTGGTAGATAGGGAGGGAGGAGTGAAGTCTGGCACCTGAGATGTGGGGGGGGGGGGCTGTACCTGCTGTCAGCCAGCATGGGGGCCACTGACAGTGATGCCATCGCGATCACCGTGTCCACCTCATCTCTCTCACACCTTTGCACCTCCAACAGGGAGTAGCACGCCTTGGCGAGATGGCGCCGTGTTGACCGCCAGTACTTACCTAGGAGATGACATCATGGAATAGGGGTGGGGTCGAGGGTCAAAGGACAGCCCACAGAGCAACGACATGGCTTGGACATGTCTTGTAGCTCTAACACTCACTCTGGATTTCTAGAACTTTCTCAATGGAGTGCACCGCATTTGGGTTCGGTCTCTGCTGCAGGACTTCCTGTGGGAGGGGCTCCGGCTGAGGGGCAGAGCAGATTCACAGAGGTCAAAGCACAGAAGGTGGCGCTTAGGCAGTTAAGGTCCTGGCTGCACAATGGCTGAGCCGCTGATAGCAGGACAGATTCTTCACCGCTGCTTTAGAAAAATCTGCCCGAAGGACAACATTTCCATTGTTTTATGAAAGGAAAACCTTAAGCCGCGAGAGTCCCACTCTGGGGCTGCCGCAGTACCGGAGAGCTCGCCGCACCGTGGACTTTGCTAACTCTCAGCCTACCAGCATCTATATCCTACCCACGGTCCGTCTGCGTGCCCCCCCTCACCGTGAGCCCCAGCAGGGCAGATACGCAGGCCTCGGAGGCATCACAGATGGCAGTGAGGTCGTGGCCCCCCTCCAGGGCAAGCACCAGCCGGCCCCCTGCCAGCGTCATCAGCTGCATGGTTAGGTAGCCGAAACCTGTCATAAGAAACAGGAAGTGTGTGTGTGTGAGAGTGTGTGCGTGTGTGTGTAGGGGGGCGGGGGGTATGGCATATTCTGTGATTCAACTGTACTGTCTGGATGCTGCTCAAAGGTAGCGCAGGGGGGGAGGGGGGTGTGTGAAAAATATGACATCATTCTCCCTTTAAAATCTGCAGCCTGAACACATAATATGAGCCAGCTTTCAGTTTCAGAAGCACAGCACAGTGTTTTAGCCCCCCCCTCCCCCCTGTATGGGATGGCTGACACCTCAACAAGCACCTTGCCTACAGGACACTGTGGATACACTCTACTAATGACATGGTAATTATAGCTGCCTTTGGCATGGAGCGAGGCCATACATCTGCCTGTCAGCTTGTACCCCCCCAGGGGGGGCAGGTGTCCCTCTGCCGCATCGAAGCCCGATGACACCAGCACCATGTCAGGGGCAAACTCAGTGGCGATGGGCATCACCACGGTCCTGTTGGGAGACAGAGAGACGAAGCCTTCAGCCATCAGCCAATAAGCAGCCAGTTCAGGGGGGCGGAGGCAAATTGTTCACCAATCACGCGACACGGACAGTATGATCTCTTTGTTTAATAGTAATTTCTGCTTATTTGTGATTAAAGTCACACCCCCACTGATCGACTTCAAGCCCACATTTGACCTTAGTTTTGCTCTGAGGAGTAGTGTTCAGACTGGAAGGTACAATGAAGGAGGTATAAGGTGATGGGATGTCTTCAGGACCTCCACTGGCAGGGAGTAGTTACCAGTCCCCTATGAGTCCGCACTGTGGCCATGTGCACTTCAGTGACCCTCTCTGACTGTTTCACTGGATGGCTGCTGCAGATGAGATTTGAGGCTTTCATGTTGCTTTAAAAAAATCCCATAATGCCAGCAAGGTGCATGTTTTAAGGGAAATGAGGTCCAAGTTGTACATTATGTGGGAGAAGCATAGCAGCGACAGTCTAGACTAGCAAATAGTGTGTCACAGGAAATTTCCTACGCAGGAAGCCAGGGCTCATGCATGAGGAATCTTCCTGGATAGTTCCCGCTGGAGGGCAGAGCAGTGTGACTCCTCACAGACTCAACAGAAGCCAGAAGGGGCCACCGGCCTGGCATTAGCTCGTGGCTGGTGGTTGTCATCTGTCTGAGCCCTGGTGAGCCTCATTTTCGGAGCCCCTTATATCTTGCCTCTCTAATATTTTTACATTGTCTCGGGGACTTCCTGGCAGGCTGTAAACAGGGACACGTGGTCCCTAGAGGCTGCGCAGGTTGGGAAACATACCTGGCCCTTTCTGGGCAATTACTGTGTCATGAGCATGGGGGCCCTGCTGATGTAACCCATGCATATACTGTGTGGCTGGAGTGATGATCAAGTTTGACTGGGATGAAGGAGCTGCTGCTGAACTCTTGTTTTACGTCACCTAGGTGACGGTAAGACATCCAACTTCTGTAGATAGCTGAAGTGTAACAGTACAGCCTCTGCGTGAAAGGCGTGCTGAACCTCTGCTGGGCTGCATTAGCCCCTTCCTCGCCATCTTCCCAGGGAGACCCCGCCAGGCGTCTATCTGCCCCGGGCCCAGTTCCCAAACCTTGGAGACCCTCGCAGCGAGTTCTTGCTGGCTCCGCTGACAGAGGCGGCCAAAGTAGCCCACTTCCCCTCAGCTGGGCGTCCCAGTCAGAAGCAGAATTTAGGAAAAAGCCTAGAGGTGACGTGTCCTCATCAGTGTTACGGTGGGTTACGGCGGGAAATGGAGGGTTATGGAGGGCAGGAAAAACGGACTGGCTCCGAGTGGTGTGTTTTCGTTGGCAGGATGTGACCTGCCTGACTTTATAGCTGCATTAATTTCTACCCGCCCACCTGTCCATCTAAGGGTACAACAGCGCTGTCAGTCGTCCCTCTGACCTCAGCTCAAGGAAACTGGCAACCAGCTTAACCACAGGCTGGGTCCAGTAGGCTGCAAGTGTAGATATCATTGGCAAGCTGACAGGTGGGGGGGCTCAGCTTTAGGCATAGCATCAGTTCTGTGGCCAGAAAGGGTTAACATGGACCGCCTGTCTGTGAGATTGTTCCTGATGTTCTCCTTGCAGAAAGGCGGACCGGGCCAGAAGCACTTCAAAGCGTCAGCATGAGGCAGGGCAGAGCTGCCTTCAATCTGGGCCTTGCTCCTCCGGGTCCGTGCTCAGCGTGAGGCTCTGGGATTCTGGATTTCATTAGGGTCGGTCCATTTTCCTATCTCCCCATATCCCCCCCACAAAGCCTCCCAAGGCCCATAACCTTGCTGTGAGTGATCACAGTGGCCGGGGGGTAGGGGGTGTGTGAAAGCAGAGCCAATCACACTGAAGCGGAAGAGAACTTGCCTAGATGGGTGTGGTGGTCAGTGGTTAGGCTGGCACACAGGCAGCAGGCACAGTGCCGTGTTTTAGCGCCACCTGCAGGCCCCAGGCCCTGCTCATGGGACACGTGATGGCACCCCCCTAAAAGAATATCTCCTACTCCACCTCCAGGTTCTTTAGTCCAAAAACGTTTTAACGAATCAAAACCTAACCCTAACCCTAAACCTAACCCTAAACCTAACCCTCCTGCGCTCTTCTTAAAGCCACCTCCTTCCGCCATCTCTGGGGGAGCTTGTCTGGGCGTCACTCCTGCTCAGGAATGGAGCTACCGGTAACAGCTATGTGCCGCTTACACTTTACCTGTGAAGATGTATTTTATTGAGACCAAAACGTCACCTTACCTGAGTAATTTCTGCCTTTAATTCGGCATTTTTTAAACCGCTTATCGAGGACTCGCCTTCCCCACCATACGCGCCTCTGTCAGCGACTACACTTTAGTCCATTGGGGGGGACTTTGTGATGCTGGTTCTGGGCCCACATGGCTTTGCTTAGTAGGGTGGGGGTGATGCAGGGGGAACAGCAGCACTGTCAATCCTGTCAGTCTTCAAAGTGCCTGTGGGGAACCGTCACGAACTGGGGGGGGGGGGGAGTCACACAGACATTAGGATAATATGGTTCAGTCCTGCTGGCAGGCCTTGAAGGTGTAGGTACCGGATGAAAGTGGGGCGGGCAAGCGAGTGAGTGAGAGGGGCAACGGAGCCTGCAGAATTATTCCAAGACACTTGCTGTTTTGAAACATGTGGCAGCACATTCAGATCCCTGAGAAATATGTGAGTGAAGGGATTACGAATGCAGCTGGATGGGGTCTTTCAGCATGGCAGCACACGTTATCCCGAGGGGGGCTCTAAAACAAGAACGTGGAAACGTTATCCCGGAGGGGGGGGGCGGAGAAAAGGCTCCATCACTATCCTCCCGCTCTTGATGGGTTGCTGGGTTTCTCCAAACCC
>JAODKE010000001.1:53007103-53018136 GCA_026779605.1 Mormyrus hasselquistii
ACGTTATCCCGGGGGGGGCGCTTTATAACAATAATGTGGACACGTTATCTTGAGGGGGGGGGCTCTAAAACAAGAATGTGGACACGTTATCCCGGGGGGGGGCGCTTTATAACAATAATGTGGACACGTTATCTTGAGGGGGGGGGCTCTAAAACAAGAATGTGGACTCTCAGGCTGGTGTCTTGCTCTGAAACGTGTCATGCCAGAGACCTGCCCTCACCTGAATGCTGCCAGGTACTCCACATCTCCCATGGGGGGCTCCAGACCACCAGTGAAGGCCATATTGACATTGAAGCCCTCTCCCGGTCCACTGCCCACCTGTAGGGGGTGGCAGTGGGTTAGTGTTGCAGGTGGTAATTGTGTAAGACTTGCACATGGAGATGCCTTTCCTGCCTCACTGACCTCATCAGGGGCTCCGCTCCCGGGAAAGAAGTTCCCATCATCATAGCGATGGAGGGAGATGTACAGCACGCTGGGGTCATCGTAGAATGCCTGCTGGGTCCCATTACCATGGTGAACATCCTGAAAGAGGTGACCGGGGTGGGCTTGGGTCACATAACAGCCCCCATCGTGCTGCTCTGACTGTTGCTGGTTAATCTAAGGAGAAGCTAAAAGCTCCACTTAGGGCACTTCTCCTCTGTACGTTTGGTACAGAGTCAATACAAAAATTGCATGTAATGCACATGTAATTCTTATACTGCTATCCAGCTAGACTAAGATAAGGCTTTTTCACATTATGGTGGCTAAACTTTAGCTACATTATTTTTACTCTGTTACTCAACAAGCTTTGAGATTTTAATTCCTTTTATAGAATATATGTTTAAATCAGTGTAAAGTTTACATCCACTGCTTTTGCATGAGCGCTGCATGTGATCTCCGAGATGATCGGAACTATTTTCTTCCTTGATGGTTTAATCATTCAAAGATGGGTTTGTGAGAAATTTCTGAACAACTTCTTGCTTTATAAATATGCCAATATTTTTACAATAAAATCACACGGCCAGGGCAGCATGCTATATGCGAGCTGTTGTATATTAAACAAATTACTTTTCAAATTTCTTGTCATATCATCTTGATCTTTTTGTTGTATCAGTTCTTCCATCCAGATCGCAATTTGTTTTTTACTTTGTTTATCGTTTCCCAGTTTTCAAGGTGGCGTCTGTGTTACGTTTCAGAGGCAAGCTATTTGCATAACCAACAGACAAAGAAAGCATTTCAAGTCCCGCCCCAAAGTAATGAAGTACCAAAGAATTACCTCAGCTGGTTTGGAACTTTTGGTATAGGAGCTTTTGTTAATGGTACTCGACCAGAAGTCAATGAAAAAGTTCCCTTATTCTGCAAAATTGGGGGTTGCCAGGAGCATTTATAAACGCTATAAAGGTGAAGCAGTCCCCTTCCTATAGAGGTCAATTCAGAAAAGACTGATGTGAGAACATGGGAGCCGGGGGCCCGCATAGGTATGGGCCCGGGGACCTGTGGCCGCATGCGTGCTGTTGCCATGACAGTCAGGGACAGGCCCCGCTCAGGGAAGGCGCTGGGAGAGGAACCCACCCAATCGACGATGAGGATCCGACCGACATTAAGCCTCAGCTTCAGGAGACGGGCTGCGATGGCCACTGAATTAAAGTAGCAGAAGCCCCTGTGGGACAGGAAATAGAGAAGGGTGGCGGTGGATGGGAGGGACATAACGGGACAGAGGGGGGCATGGAAGGCAGGGGGATGGGGGCCGTTAGATGGGAGAGAAGCGATCAGTGCCAGGGGATGGGTAAGTCAGTACGAGAGGGTGAGGCCTCATGGAGCAGACCTACATAGGCGTGCTGTCCTCTGCGTGGTGTCCTGGGGGCCGCACTACTGCAAAGCCGTTCTGGAAACAGGAAGGGCAGACATTAGTATCCAGCTAAAGAGCCATTTAACACTGTAACGGACCTGGAACAGAAATGGAACTGACTTTAAGCTCTCTGGTTGCCACTTTGAAGACAAGCTCAGTGACGGACCCCACAGCCAACCGGGTGGCGCCGGATGAGTGGACCTCGTTCCAGAAAGTGTCATTGTCTACCTGTAACACGCATATTTATACAGAGCCTGTCATAATGCATGGTACCATTGCATGCTGGGAGAGAATGAGGGATGCGGTTTGGAAAAGGTTGGAGGAGCATGTGGGGCTCAGGAAACCCAGGCCAAGAGGTGGGGGGCAGAAGCTAAGAACAGCACTTTCACACGGCTGGGATATAGAGTGTCCTGGGGGGGTGGGCTGTGATCATTCAACCCCCCCCCCCCCCACAAACCACATGCTAATCTGCCACGCACACACTCATTCTCAAATCCCCCCTGGGTGCCGGGCACACAGAGTGGCCAGTGCTGGTGCCCCCCAGCCCCCCCCACAGAACCAGGCTCCCCCTGATAACGTACAGGCACTTCATGGGAAACATCTGGACACTATTACTGAACTGGAGCAAAGTGGGAAGGAGACAACCTGAATAAAGTTCACTCACTCCGACTCCGCCACAGGGCAGCCTCATGAAGACGGGGGGCGTCAAACCTGGGGGGGCAAGCAAGAGTTAAAAGCCCTGGATGTGAGGACAGGTGAGCCCCCCCCGCCAAACAGGGCCTTATGACCTGGCAGCTTTTTTACAGCTGGGCTGTAATCAGGTCCCGGGGGGGCGGAGCAAGCCGATTAGGCTGCAGCATGGGAAAATGCTATGTAGTCCTGTGGGGGGGGGGGATTTACAATGATGGCTTTGCGTTTGTTCGTTTCTCTGAAAGGTGGTTGGGGGGCTTGCTGTTAGGGTGGTGCTGCAGGGGGCATTGTCTACGACGGGGTCAGGAGGCCCCCTGGGCAGCCTTAATGTAACCCCAGTTAAAGTCTCCATTAAACTTTACAGTGTACGAATGGGAAGGGTCTCTGGGATGAAGAGGGATCCTGAATGGCTGTGAGGCTCAGCCTGCCCCTGTGGGTGGGGGGGGGGGGGTAGGCTGTCCCCCCTCAGTGGTTACGGAACTGGGTCTATGACTGTGGTGGGGTGAAGCCAGGCGGTTGCTTACCGTCCAGCTTGTGTCTCAGTGGGTTGGTGCCGTACAGCAGCGTGTGCGCCTCTGAGTGGACTGTCTGCAGCTCCGCCAGGCTGGCCTTCTTCCCCCGCACGTGCTAGATGGGGGGTGGGGGGCACATGGAGGTACGTGGGGTCATGTGGGATCAGATCACTTATACACTACTCAATAGGCCCATCTCAGAGAGGGGTCCTGCTGGACTCTAAGCCATGGTAGATGCACTGGTTTCCTCAGGTTTCCGGAACACATTTTGAGCCCTTTTACACCCATGGCAAAATTCCTGTTCCCTGCAAGCAGCCTGCAGCAACAATGTGAGAAGGAGCAAAAGTTGGGGGGGGGGGGCGGTGAACAGGAGCATCTCCTCTACCCCCATCATCGATTATTTTCAGACCAGCACCACATGGACCCCTTCATGTGGGACACAGGCTTTTGGTGAATGAGCAGAGATGCTGCTCGATTGGCGTGACAGCACCCTCTGCAGGACATAAAGTCTCCCCCATTTGGCCAGCAAAGGCAGGAAAAACTGTGCTAACCATGTTTTCTTGTAGAAACGATTTCTGAAAACACTGTGAATAGCACACAACCAATTGGAACACACCGGAACAAGGTGGCATCCAACGGAAACAGAGGAAACATGCCTGAGATCCTTGCAAATATGCAGTGTGTGCTGCTGGGTAATTCAGAGAGAGAAGATGCCAGAAGTGGCCCTGTCGTGGCTCCTGGCCATACCTCACATTTGGCACGGAGGCCGGTCTCCTGCAGCCGGGACCAGATGCTCTGGATGCGACCTGCATGCTCGGGGTGATTACTGGTGCTATTGCAGACACACTGGTGTTTGAGCATCAACGTGTCATACACCAGCCCTGCGGGGAAGCGCACACACACACACACACACACACACACACACACACACACACACACACAGGGACAGTTATGGAGTGGTCACATACAGTGCTGCCACTAGGGGCAGCATCAAAACAGGAACAGCAAACCCTCAACAGAAAGTCAGAAAAGTCTCCTTCAAACAAAGATGTGATGGCAAACACAGAGAGCACTTTGCAGGAACCACAAAAACAACCCAAGCGGATGCATGGGAATCACCCCGAGCCATGAGAAGATTCAAACAAACGTAAGAGAAGTTTACTGTGAAGGTTTTGAGCTGTCTGGGGCAAATGGCTTCGTGTCGGGTTGGGGGCTAACTGCACTCTGCCCATGGGCGGTGGGGTGGGGCTCAGTGGTAAGAAGCACACTACAACTACACCCCTGCTTTACTCCATCTATTGCTGTACCTGCTCATCCAATTCAGTGTCATGGAGAGCCTGGAGCTTATGCTGTAGACTATGGGTGCATGGCAGGGAACAACCCAGGACGGGGTGCCAAACAATTGCAGAGCACACTCACACACCATTGATTCATTCACACACATCCCATGACGACACAGGGGGAACACGCCAACTCCACACACAGAGTGGCAGAGACTCAAACCCTGGTTCCAGAGGTGTGAGGCCTCAGTACTAACTACTGTGCCACTGTGGCGCCCATCTGCTTTATGCCTCGATTATGACTATGATTATGACTATGATCGTGATTATGATTGTGATTATGGTTATTATTTTTGTGGTTATTGTTGGTAGGTTTGTTAACCCGCTGCGCTGTTCTGGGGAGGCAGGGTGAAAGGTTAAGGGCTCACCTGTGGTGAAGCGCAGTGTGGGCGGTTTCTCGGTCACAGGCATGGGGAGGGAGGTGGGGGCGGAGGCGGGTGAGGACTGAGCCCGGGACAGGGGGCGGTGGGAGCCCAGCATGGCTGCCAGGCTAGCTGCCTCCATGCCGGCCTGGTAACTACGCAGCTGTGCTATCCTCTGCTGCTCCAGGAGCAGGGCCTGCTACTCGGGGGGGGGGGGGGGTGGGCACAGAGAGAAGGAGCAGCATCATACACTGCCCCCCCCTCCACACCAGCATTCACACACTCGAGCTGTCTGACACTCCAGCACAGATAAAAGTAACAGATCAGATAAAAGCAACCATCGCATGACCGTCTCAATCATACAAACTAATTCACATTGAAGGATAAACAAAACAAACAGAAGCAGATACATACACACACACACACACACACACACACACACAGGGCCAGTTTAAACTCGACACTTACAATGCGGTTGCTTAAATATCATGGTCTCCACACATTTTCCGCATTCATTCCACATGTTGTTCGTGTACCTACGCAAGGAATTAATGCTACGTGTATGCAAGATGCAGTACGACCAATAATCTTGGGGGCAGTGTGGTCACCTTATGTCATGGGACTATGTATTAAATATGGTACAGTTATTATTGAAGTTGCATCTGATTTTTTTATGAATGAGTTGCTGGATGATATTCAAAGCATTAAATATTTTCCGTGGCAAGAGAAAAACATATTTCGAACGTTATTGCGTGCTTCCGTCATCAAAGTTTAATGGCAGTTTAAATTCTGCTTCCGAATTTAATCTGCGCTAAGAAAGCAGTGTCATATATACCAAGTACACTGTATAAAGTACAATGAAATCCTCACTTGAATGGCTTCTTCATAGACTACAGACAATTAACAAGACAGTGCGACGTTACAGTACAAAAAATACTAAGTAAGGGTGGGTGATCTGCAAAATTAATATTGACATCTAAAATTATGCACATACAATTCTCACACTGCAGTTGAGTTGAGATCATGCTTCTGCATACCTTAATGCTGTACAAACATTCGGTGGTATAAAATATTTTCATAAACAACGTTATTTTCCAATGCAGTTCCAGTGTTTAGAAAATCTTGGTGATAAACTTCGCCAAGAGTGGAGGGTTTAAATTCCACTACAACATTAACTGCATATTCTGTTATAGGTAAAAAAAAAAGTTTATTTTAATGATCGTTCCTTTCCAAGATAATCTACTATATGTTTAAAATTAAAGCTTACCACAGTTACTTTTGCATGAGCACTTTCCGGGCCAATCAGGATAATTTTTATTCTTGCTGTTTAAATTAGTTATAGACATGTTTATGAGAAATTGCTTGAACTCCTTTTTTGCTTTATGAACATTGAATATTCATTGAAAAAAAAATTGAATTTTTCCCTATATCACTCAGCTGTAATATTAAGCACAAAATATGAACTAACACCATATAATGCAACATTTAACATGGGATTATAAAGTGATACGTGTCAGTGCAAAGTACCAATATGAACTGGAGCAGGGGGTAAAATGTAGATAATGCCTGCAGCAGCATTACAGCATCAGCAGCTTGCTGTGAACAGACAACATTTCATGCCACAACCTCATACAAATAAGACTGGAAATGAAGGAGCTGGTCAAGATGGTTTTCTTGCACTGCCCCTGGTTTATCCTTCAGATTTACATGACCTACGCATGCTAGAATGAGCAGCACCTCTGCCTGCATTGCAACAGCACGCCTAAGCACACACATTGTAGGCGTGGAGAATAAACCGGCCCATACACACAGATCCTCAGCTGATAATCATGTGTTCACTAACCTGTTTGAAGAGCAGCTCGTGCTCCTGCTGCTCCTCCCCCTGGAAGTGGGCCTCCTCCTCTTCTGCCTCCTCCAGGGGCTCCTGTTTGATGGCAACACTCCGGGCCGGCGCCTCGGTGGGGGGTCTGGCCTGGTGCTCTAGCAGCTGCTCCTCGGTCTCCTCTGCGTGGCTCTGGTGCTGTCGGCTTGGGTCACCAGCTTTGCCTGGCATCTAGAGGAATAAGTTCAAAGTTGCTTTTTGAACTGCTTCTTGCTTTAATTACACAATTACTTAATTAGTCAGCTGATTATCAGCTCAGCACAGGTCTTTAAGGGGACTTTTAATAATGGGCCACCAGGAGGCAGCACCGAGAATGCAGACAGATGCACCTGGAGCTCCTGGCTTCTGAGCCAATGAGATGGCAGATCACAAACGGAGGAAATCTCCAGAGAAACCCGGATGTGTATAGGGTCAGAGCCTCATGGGTGAACATATGACATTTTAGCAGTGCAGACAAGATGTAATTAGAAAAAACCTGCAGGGATATAATGTTTATTAAAAACTAAAAACATGACTGAGGATGACAGAAGCAAAGTGATTTATTATCCACAGAAAGTGGAGAGATTCCCTAAGGCCTTTTGGAAGTAGTGAAAAACAAGCGGCTTCCCGCCAAATTCCTCTCCAAGCAGCAGAAATTGCATCGTCACCATCACCTTGTGAAAACTCCCGCGTTCCCTCCCCTTGTGCCCTTGCTCCCCTGCTTTCCTCCTTCTTGTATCCCCACACTCCCGCGTTCCCTCCCCTTGTGCCCTTGCTCTCCTGCTTTCCTCCTTCTTGTATCCCCACACTCCCGTGTTCCCTCCCCTTGTGCCCTTGCTCCCCTGCTTTCCTCCTTCTTGTATCCCCACACTCCCGTGTTCCCTCCCCTTGTGGTCCCATCCCCATCTCACCTTGCCAATGTGCAGGTGCTGCTGCTGTTTGTGCTTCTCCAGAAAGTGCTGGTGCTGCTGTTGCACCACCAGCTGCTGCAGCGCCTGGGCACTCTGGGGCAGGGGGGCTGACTGCGTGCGGCCCAGGGGGCGCTGTTGCTGCAGTTTGTGGAGGGGGAGGGTACCCAGGCCTGAAACACAGAGGGATGAGGGGTAGGGCATGTCACGATGCATAGAGATCCACTCTGAAAATGTTATTAACCGTGTACACTCCACAAACTGGTCAGCAGGTAGCGTAGCAGTCAGTGTAAAAAAGCCTATTGCTGTTTCACTGTAAGTCCGGAATTGCAGTGAAACATACAGACTGCTCTAGAATACTCTATGGCACCATTTGTATGCAGGGGAAGGTGTCATAATGCAATTCAAAGAAGGCAGCATACAGAGACAGCCAGCCTGGGATTCACCCACCTGTGAGCACGGGGCTTGGTGCCCCGGACGGCCCCAGCAGGACCATGTGCTGCAGCAGGGGGTTCTGGGCCGGGCCTCCATTCTGCTCCAGAACCGAGGCACCCAGGTAGGACGTCAGGTGAGCCCCCGCAAGGAAGGGAGGGGGCACGGCCTGCAGGAGGGCGGCATGTCATCATTTAAATGAGCATTACATCCTGCTTGCAGCACGTAACCTAAGCGAGCACTGCAGCTGGCAGGCAAATTGTCTGGCATGTAAACAGGTAACATGGTCACCATGGCAATAATGTATGTAAACAGGTAACACAGTGATCTCTTTAAATCATCGTGGCTATAACGCAAAGCGCTGTGGGTAAGAGTGCGGGCTAAAACACCATGAATGGAAATGTAATGGAAATGAGACGATATGACTAAGTGTGTGTGTGGGTGGGTGTGTGTGTTTGTGTCTGTATTTGTCTGTGTGTGTATATTTGTGTGTTCCTGTGTGTCTGTGTCTGTGCATGTGCAGGAGTGGTCCTCACACTAGAAGGGGCATTGGCTGGCAGCCCCAGGGTGATGTTAGGCAGCGAGGGGGACGTGTACAGGGACAGCTGGCTCATCGGGGTGTCACAGCTTGCCAGCCTGTGGGCCAAAGAGGGCTGGGACAGGGGGGACATAAGCTGGGTCAGAACCCCAGTAACACACAGGCAGACAGCTGCCAAACGACGAGGACGGTGGGGGAGGTTACCTCCCGGGGAGTGCCAGATAGTGCGGCTCCGTTCTCAGTGCTGTTGTTTGGGGAACTGGGCCCAGAGCCGGGGGCACTATTACACGAGTCTGAGGAGCAGAACCAAACCATCAGGACGGTGCGGGACATTACGCATGCCTAATGGCGACTCCCAGGCCACCTTGCTCTAGTGGCGGAGGCCTGGCTTGAGCTCAGCACACGCATACCTGCGGCATCCAGCGCTCGCCTGTTAGCGCTGCCCAGTGGCCCATCTCTCCGGCGCCGCAGCAATGGGCTGCTCCGCCGCTCCACCACCTTCTGCTTCAGTCGGGAGCGCAGCTTCAGGTTGGGTTCCGAGGCTGAGGGCATAGGCCGGGAGCACTGTCAGTCACATGTGACAGCCAATGACGTGCTAAGCTGCATCTCGAGGATCAGAGGGTTCCTGGGTCAAGTAGGTTCCTGGGTCCATGGTCAGCAGAGTAATTTGCCCACAGAGCCTCTGAGCAAAAGGCCCTTAATCCCCAGTCGCTCCGGGGACTGTTTAACCTGCTTTATTTTTTTTTTTTTTTAGTAAAAGCACATGATAAATAGATAAAATGCAAATATTATCTCTGGCCATCCTTCACCTGTTATTTCAAGCAACTGTAATCCTGCCTACTACTGCAGTTAAATTTACCAGAATTAACCCACCACTACCTACCCGTCACCCTATCTAACAGCAGTCAGACCTCAAGCTAACCCAACCGTTGCAGTTATTTCTTGAAATTCTCCATTTGACTCTTCAGCCCATTAACTCCTTCTTCATGTGGCCCAATCAGACCAGCCATCTTAGAAGACCCACCCTCAGCATCACTAACTCCCTCTTCATGAGGCCCAGTCAGACCAGCCATCTTAGAAAACCCGCCCTCAGCATCACTAACTCCCTCTTCATGAGGCCCAATCAGACCAGTCATCTTAGAAGACCCGCCCTCAGCATCACTAACTCCCTCTTCATGAGGCCCAATCAGACCAGCCATCTTAGAAGACCCGCCCTCAGCATGTCCAAATCCCCCTTCCAGGTCCATACCCGTCTTCCGGAGTGGGAAATCGTCCTTTTCGTTGTACAGCCCAAAGACCGGGTGGCCGTAGCTGGCTGTCAGACTTGTCTGAGGGGGTGAGCTCTGGTCCAGAGAGCTGTGCTGGGTCTTTCTACAGTGAGACAGAGACAAGTCATTACCTGATTGGTTGGATAAGAGCAGAAAAATCACCTATTAGGCTAGATGAGAAAATAGAGATGCCTCATAGGCTGGATGGGGAAAAGGGCCTTGCAGGTCCTGCCTCCTGATGATCCCCAGCCTTACAAGGGTGACTGCACTTCCATCAGAGCCCGTATGACGCCTGCAGCTAAACACCTTCAATGTGTGTGTGAGCGCATGTGTATGTGTGTGAGTGAAAGACCATGGTGAAAAAAGTCAGCTAAGCCCAAACTGTAACCACAGGTAACCTAAAGGATGTAAGGTCACATGAGTGTTTACCGTGTCTCTCCACACTGGGACATGATTTGATGGCAGTGTGACCACCATGTGACCACACACACTCACGTGTACCACAGACGCGGGTCTCCAGATATGCAGTGGCTGAGTGTCCTCTGGGCCAAGGTCTTCTTCTTATTCAGCACGAACTCTTGCAGCTTCATCTTCACCTCTGTGCTGGCGATGGCACCTGGGCTCGGGAACACCAGACTCAGGTGAAGCAGGCTGCCCCCATGTTCACCATGCCCCACCCTCACTACACCCCCTGACTCAATAACCGTAGCCCCACCCCCATATCACAAAGCCCTGTCCCTCATACTGACTCTCCTGGCTGCGCTCCTTGTTCTTCAACTGCTGCAGCTTCTGATCCCTCTGCTCCCTCTCCAGCTCCTCCTCCTGCTGCCGCTGATGGTCCGCCTTCTGCTGCAGTTCCACAAGCTCCTGCTGATGCCTCAGGGCCAGGAGCTCCTGCTGCTGCTGGGTGGGGGGGAGCAGAAATGCAGTCACACAGCCATACATTCTGGTATTCATGGGGTATCAAGCAGCCGGTCACTTTATTAAAAGGCTCCATGGTCATGATGTAAGATGCAGGCAAAAGGAACGGGTAGCTGGGATGCTCAAACTCACTGCTACCTGAAGGGAACCACACCAGACTTAGGCGTTACAGGGGTTCACCATACTGCCCCATGCTGGCTTTGTTCCCAGCAATCCCGCCAGAACCTGAAATGCACCGTAAGATCAGCTAGCCAGGGCTTTCCGAGTCAGCATGTGGACGTGGGGAATGTAAACAGAGCAACTGGCCAGAACCAGGCTTTAATGAGGTTAATTGAGTCTAATTTAGAGGTATATTTGTATTTCTCTTCTCTTG
>JAODKE010000001.1:53043497-53062595 GCA_026779605.1 Mormyrus hasselquistii
ATTTTTTTCTAACTAAAGTCCCATTAAAACACCAGTTCTCATGTATTTTTTTCCATAATTAGTGAGGCCACTCTGGCCTGGAATTCCCAGATAACAGAGCTTTAATAAATTCATTTATGCTTTCTGGCACGTGGAATGAAGGCTTCAGATTTAATTCTGTGTATAATGAGCTCAGCTACCGGCAGGAATGAGGAAGTGTGTATGATGAAGACACAACAGGCAGGGAGACTGACCCGTTTAGGCAGAAGTCCTCACACCTGGGATCAGCGATGTCATATATGAAGCAGAGAAGATGTTTTGCATTTCTAAATACTTAGTAGTTGGTACTTTTCAGATAGGCACATATCACAGATTAACCTGGAGTGGTTCAGGAACTGGGTGAAGTGGTATGAGAGGATCCTGTGTGGTTCTGAGCAAGCAAAGGCACAACGGTGCCCTCGACTGGCTCAGCATGGACGAGCAGCTCAGTGCGAAGCTCATCTTTGGGTTTTAAAACATTAAATGAATGAATAATGAATCATCAATGAGTCTGTGAAAGAAACAGCCAAAGATTTGCCAGCACTGCTGTGTATCCCATTTAGCCAATGATATGGCAGCACTGTGTTGTAGATCTTTATCTTTGGAACACGGCCTTTTGCTAAAAAACGTAAGTGTGCAAACTGAACAACATCTTGGTTGTATTTTTCCATCCTCCAGCTTGGCTCACCTCAAATCAGATCACATCCTTTTCCAGAAATGATCAGGTTTGAGGAATGCAAGAACCAGAACAGCCTCCGAAAGCAATCAAAAAGAACGAATAAGGAACTATCCAGACAGACTGTCAGGTTCACGCCGGGTGGATAACCGGCATTTCCTTCTCGGTTCTTTGTGGCTTCCTCTTTGTGTGTTTACAGCCTGAAGTGCATGTTAATGATGCAACACTTACTCAGAACTAGTCATCTCTAAATAAATGACAATAAACCCCACCATCCTGAATCTGCTAGCATAGCATGTGAGGATCTTGATCTGGAGTTGGATCCTGCAGGAAGGTTGAAGTCCTTTAGTTTAGTTAGTTTAAGTAAACCTTGAGTAATCTGGCTAGTTTTAATAATCCTGCTACACGGGTCACTATCTGAGTGGCTCAATTACTCATAAATTAATGCTGTCATTTTAAAAACGTCAAATGAATGGAATTAGTTATGGGATGGCAGCAGACCCAGGTAACACAGGGATGGGAAGACGGACTGGGTTTAACAAAATGGTTAAGTGGTTAAATGGTTAATTTTCTAAATGCCAACCAGGTACCAACTTGATGCACATTCTGGGCTTCAGAGAAAAACAGAAACGATTTTAATGTGATGGTGATACAGGGGATGTGAGCAGATGTCCCCGTCACTGGACTGAGGGCCACCAGTAGCCTTTTCCCAGTAGCCTTTTCCCAGTAGCCTTTTCCACAGCATTTGTGGAGCTGCATAATGTCCAGCTGGCCGCCCCAGGCTCGGACCGCGAGCCGGACCGCTCACGCTGAACACACAGCGCCAGTGATGGCTCTGATCAAAGGCATTACCCAATGTCGCATGGGAGGGGGGAGAGTGTGAGACACTCACAGGTGCTGCTTTTAATCAGCATAGCACTCGCCCCATTGCCTGTGGCAAGGAGAATGACATGCCCAATGGAATGCTGGGTATTAGGGGTGGGGGTTAGGGTTTAATAAAAATGACTGAAAGGTGGGCTGGGAGACGATGTCCCACATGTGGGGGGGGGGGGGCATCCCTGAATCTCATTATAAACAGCAAGTGACATGCAGCCAAGGGGCCCCTACAGGTGTCATCCTGCTTCAGCAGTGATAAAGAGAAATGGCACATGTTTGATGCGACTACATGCCCTGAAGTCAGAAGGGGACACAACCCCCCCATTCTGCTCGGAATCCCCTTACAGACTGGCCAGGCCCCGTGCTAATAAACCACAACACCCCAACCTGGGTCTTGCCATCTCAGGTTGTCATAGATACCAGAAAGAGAGAGATGTTCTTAGCAGATGCCATTCTCCATCTCTGATTCAGCCTGATTTTGACTCGTGGGGTGCTGTAGGTCCAGATGTTCACCTGACATCAGATCCCAAGTATGAGGTATCTTACTTTTCTTCTGACCTCGGAAAGGCCTCCTGACCTGCTCCTCTTTATCCTTTATCCCAGCGCCCACCGCAGCCGGCCAGCCATGGCCTATTTGAGTAATATTCACAATTTAATTAATATTTGTTCAATCGATGGATGGTACTGCACGATAAGGCCCCGATTCTGTTGAGAAACAACACATTCTCTCCTGGGACTTTGGGAGGGTTTCTTAACTATCATCCCACTTGCTGTTAATGGAGAGAAGAGTGGATCCAGGCAGAGCAGCTAGCTGTGCTACCTCTTTCACAAGCTGGCCCAGGGCACACCAACTCAATCACTTTCACAACATTGCCATAGTGGACAGGCTTCAGATTACTGTAATGAAGGGTGCGACATGAAGCCATATGCAGTTACAGCAGTGTCCCAGGACAATCCTTCTGGGACGCCCGGCTGATCCTTCTGCTTACAATATGCACGAGGGGAAGCGCCCTGACCTGCTGGTTAAACCTGGTTTGGTGATCAGTTTGGGGCTCTGCTGAAATTCCTCAGGAATGTGAAGTGGACGCAGGCCAGGCGATGCCCTGTTATTCCTGCTCCGGCTGTGTGTAAAACCCCCCTGGATTGTATGAGTGTGGGATATGAGTGGGGGAGTGGGCTTATAGGACCAAGGACGGCTTCATTAAAACACCTGTCAGGGGAAAGTACCACCCCATGGGTTTCTGTTTACTTTGGGTGTGGCATGCAGCCATTTATATAGAGTTATGAAGGAACAACAGGCGGCACTGGGCCCTTGACACATTACAAGCTAATCTATTATTGATAACTCCTGCCACAGCAGAGCGAAATAAACCGTCAAACTTTTTTGGAAGCTGCAGGTGAGTTCCCTTCAGGAAGAGCGTTACTATGGTGATGGGGTGGAAGTAGCCACATGGAGACGCATGGGCTCTCTGTAGGATGCTGCCTCTCAAGATGATGGCTTCAGATCCCCATGTCAAACAGCCTGTATTATTCATGCTTATAAATCATTTAAGTTGCAAGACCAGGGAGCTGTTTTTAACAGCAAGGCTCCAGGCAACTCGACGCTAGAAATAGAAAGATTGTGCCATAGCCAGAATGAGTTAACGCACTCGAATAATGAACAGGACAATCCGAGTGTGAATTTCAGCAATGGAAGTCTTGCAGCTGAAACATTTTCAGTCCAAATTCTGTACTGTAATACTCTTGTGGTACTTAAGCTAACTGTACTTAGTTAATGATCTCTGCAGAGGGTCGGCTTTATGTTGCATCTTATGGACTTTAAAAAATGTTCAACCTGCCCATCATGAACAAGAATAAAGTGGCAAGTATGCTCATCTTGCCACCTAGTGGACAAGAAAGTCTCATTCATTGTAGAAGAGAAACTGACACAAAACCTATTTTTATATAATGTGTCATTCCAAGCAGAAAGAAACAAAATGCCTCTATTGTGCATCATGAAAAAAATCACAAAAATCTGCATAATCCACATAGAATAAATGGTGAGCTGTGGACACTGGATGAGAGACGGGGGTAAATAGAGGAGGACGCAATCAGAGACGGGGGTAAATAGAGGGGGACGCAGTCAGAGATGGGGGTAAATGGAGGGGGACGCAGTCAGAGAAGGGGGTAAATAGAGGGGGACGCAATCAGAGATGGGGGGTAAACATTTCTGCCAGTCATTATAAAAACTGCCAAATCATGAGCGTTGCTCTAGTGGAAAACTCTCCATGTTGCCATTTCGGGTTTTTCTTGTCATCTTCCGGTAGTGATATGCCACCAATGCCAGTGCCACAACGCCAGCGATGGAAAGGCCAAAGAGGACGTAAAGTGCCACCTCGGCATCAGGGGGTGACACCACCCTGCCCAGAAAGTTCACAGCTTGGTCCCCAGGGACCGAGGTGGTGGTGGGCACGGGGGCGGGGGCAGTTCCTGCAGGGGAGGATCAGAAAATCTGTGATGCGACGGCTCGACACTCAGATTTCATCGGGGACCGGCCCCTTCAGAAAAGAGATCTCTTTCTAAGTTATATGTATAGTAGGAAGGCTGTGAGCTACCATTCATGGAGGAACATCGAATATAAAAAGCCCTAAATGAGAAGGCAGAGACAGACAGAGACTGACTTAGTGTTTGGTCAGTTAATTTTGCTGGCACCATGCTAACATGCTAAGCTACACCGGGGTGCTGTTGCTCAAGATGCCCATGCGGTTCCTATACCTTCAGGCTCTGGAGACAGACACTCATGGGGCCCCAGTGCTGGATCTGGGAAGCCGTTACAGGAGATGATGCTGGTGTAGTAGGCAGCAGATGCCTTGGGCACACGGGGCAGTGTGGGGTCTGAGCGGTTCACGTAAAAGAGTCCGAACCGCTCTGCAAAACCTGTGGCCCACTCCAAGTTGTCCATCAGGGTCCAAGCTGTGAAGCCCTTGATATCAACACCATCCAGAAGCTTTGCTAGATCAGAATCACGGTCACTGTTAGTGAGAGTCATTAACTCCTTTTGTGTTTTGTGTTGTCACTGACACTTGGAAGAGCTGGAAAACTAAAAACGGTACCCAAAGAAGGATCAGGACCGTAAGTGGACAGGTCTGAGCTACCAGACTAGGGATTGTTTTGGTACACTGTAAAGTGGCTGAGAAAATTCTGTTGTACCATACAGGTTATAAAGTGCCGTACCTTTCAGGGCCTGGTTGATATAATGCTTGTAGTAATGTATCCTGTGGGTATCGTTGAGATCTACAGGTCCTCGCTCAGAGATCCCATTCTCAGTGATATAAATTGGAGGATTTCCATACTCCTCCTTGATGAAGTTGAGAATCTTCCGGAAACCCGGTGGGGTTACCTTCAGCCAGGCAGAGCCTGAGTCAAGCCAGCTTCTATCTGAAATTGTCCCAGCTCCCCTAACATCAGAGCAATTCTTATTATTTATTGACTTCCAATGACTTCTAAGCTGAAGTACGAGGAAGGAAATTTATGAACCTCAAGATGTATCAGGAAGTGTTTCAGTATAATGAAAAATGAGGTAAGGAGACAAAAATAGAAGACCTACCTGTCTGCATCATAGTGCTGCAGATTGTGGTAGTCCAATTTGAAGGCCAGAACGGTGGTGTAGTGATTGAATCCAAAGTAATCATAGGTGCCTTTGATTCTCTCAATTTCATAAGGAGTAAATTCTGGAAGCCTAACCGCAAACACAACAACCTGTCCTTTATCCAGCATGTAAATATTCGCCACAGTAAACTCTCAGAAATACTGAATGCCTCCATTTCGTGCTACTTTCTCCTTCTGAGCACCACTTTACAATAAGGCTATAAATGGCAATAACTCCTTAATAAAAAAAAAACTGTTTAACTTGTTTATAATTGTCTATAAATAATTTACAAAGTGTAACCTAATTAATAATCTGATTATTATCCATCCATAAACTCTTTATAAGCATATTCCTATTGTAAAGATAGTGCCCCATTGTTATATAGTGTCAGATCTGACAGTGAAGGTTAATATGCACAGAACATGTTATTGCCACCATGATATTTCTTTAGCAACCTCAGGTAATGGGCTTGGAGATTCCTACCGAGATCTTGTTAGACCAGCAGCCAGACTCCTCTCTTTGATGATAGTCTTCATCACATCATTATAGTCTCCTCTGAACACAGGGTGAGCAAACCAGCCGATATAAAACTATAGGCAGGAGAAAGCAAAAAGACACCTTTTTAAATAAAACATCTGAATAAATAAGTTGACGTAAAACTGATGATGACCACCATTTCTCATGAAGGTAATTATCAACTAGAATGTGCCTGACACCAATCCTATTTTGAATATATCAATACTACATGGAGAGTGACAGCTACGAATATGAGTGTCCTGGTACTACAATGAACATAACCTAATCTAGGGGTGGGGAACCTGATAGATGGAGAGCCGGTGTCTGTTTCTGGGATTTTATAATTTATCTGTTAAAAAATGCCATTAAACGAGGCTAGATAGGCTGAGTAGGAGGTCACCGGCCCTCACCTGTAGAACTCGCCAGGCTGCATCGACGTCCTCCTGCTTGGCTGGGTTGCGCGGCTCAGCCCAGTCCGAGTTGATGGTGATGGAAATAATGCCACCCTGTGTTGCTCGATATTTGTCGTTGTACAAGTGCCAGGCCTCAGCGTGGGCTTTGAGCAGGTGGTGAGCGACGATGTAGGGCAGAGTTCCTGGTCTGAAGCTGATCCCTGCCAAACGAGTTGGGTTTTCTTTATTATTAGAGACTCAACCAATGCCTTGATGGTTCAATGATAAGCGAAGCTGGAGGAAAGCCCCGTACCGGGTGCAGCTGTGCCGTAACCATGGCCGATATTTGCTACATTATATGGCTCATTGATGGTGATCCAGAACTTGACTTTGTCTCCCAAGCTGTTGAATATGACATCAGCATACTCCTTGAATCGTTGAACTATGGTAACATTCTCCCAGCCACCCTCATCTTGCAGAGTCAGAGGTAGATCCCAGTGGTACAGCGTGACCTTGGGGGATGGAAAATTTGTTAATCGAGAAGAGAAACCCCTGCTAAAACTAGACGTGACATATCCTGAGAAGATTCCGTGTGAGCAGGGTACCTAAGCTGAATTGATCCAATAATAAAAGCTAAGTTGTTACGTCTGAAGGAGATCTGAGGTGCTTGGTATCATCTGAGGTTCTTCTCACCTGTGGCTGAATGTTGGCGGCTAACAGCGCATCTATTAAGCGGTGGTAATAATTCAAGCCATCTACATTTATGTGCTTTGTGGTTCCATCAGGAAGAACTCTGGGCCAGGATATGGAGAAGCGGTAATGGGTCACTCGGAGCTTCTGCAGGGCAGCCACGTCTTCTTTGATCTTGTTGTAGCTGTCACAGGCAACATCCCCGTTTTCGTCATTTCCCACTTTGAGTGGCGTGTGTGAAAACTTGTCCCAGATGCTCAAGCCCTTGCCGTCGGCTCTCCACCCCCCTTCAATCTGTGGTTGGGTTGAAAGTTTGCACAGGTTGGATGACTGGCTTTTTAGGCATGACATAACCTATGATTAGGTCACATGATTACAGAATGTAGTTAAATGCAAAAGTGTGGTCACCGCTGCCCAAAAATCAATTACATAAGTGAAAAGTAGTAAACAACTGTTTTTCCACTTGTCCAATGATAATTTTTTTTTTTGCTAGGTCTCTGATCCTAAATACTTCACTAGGCCTTAGTAGCCATTAAGCTTGTTCATTAAGATCACCTGTTGTCAACTGCAGAGCTTAATTCCTTGCCACTTCAAACAATGGGGTGCAACTCAACCACCAAGGGCTCCTCTAAGCAACTGAGTGAGGATCTGAAAATCCTGACTACAGTACTGATGACTACAGTACAAAGCAGGGGAACTGTGGGGTATGATCTGGAAGACCAAGAAAACCTTCAAAGAGCACTGGACGTAGGCTGGCCAGAAAGGCAAAGGCAGACTCTCATACAACTGCAAAGGAGCTGCAGGAACGTTTGGCTGGCACAGTAGCCATAGTTCAATGGTCCACAGTACAGCACAGGGATGGTTCTGGGGGGGGGGGGGGCAGTGCCCCTGTGACAACATGCACGGCTTTCCCTGTGCCCCCTCTAAATATGTATGCTGCTTGAGTATGAGATAAATGTATTATTACTGTTACTATTATTATTTACATTTATATATGTGGGCTAAAATGTTGTGTGCTGTGAAAAGGCGAAACACAAACGTAAGCATAATCTCTTGACTCGTAACGGGATGCACCGAGTGGTCATGAAAAAAATTCAAGCTTTTGAAAGCAAGACACTCTAAACAAGAGTTCAGAGTGAGTTATATATTTATAGAAACAGTCAAATGTAACTGCAAAACATTGCATGAATAACTTACATAATCTCTGAAGAACTGTACAGAATTGTCATTTGCTTCTTAATGCTGGCAATCTGAGAAGATATTAAGGTGAATTGCATCTGCCCCCCCCCCCCCACCAAAAGAATAACTTGCCCCAGTATGCACCCCAACCCAGACAGTGGAAATAGTCTAGAATTTCCACTGGTGCAGTGGCAACATCTCAGCAGCTGAGGTACACCTAACTGCATCTAGGCAAGCCAGAAGCCTTTTGGAAACAAATGTTGTCAGCTACTGCAGCAGAAATTGAACTATCTGAACACAATCAACAAAGGTGTGTTAAACAGTCAGCCAAGAATATGAAAATCCATCCGTCGTCATCTATTTGAAGGAACGTAAACTGAAGGTTTAGGAATGGCCTTTACAGTCCCCTAAATTCACCGATGAACATCTTTGGACATATGCTGTGAATATCTGTGAAGAATATCTGAAAATTAGAAGTCATCTGGAAGGATGAGTGGGCGAAAATTCCCACAAAAAGAACTGAAAGTATTTTAGCCTGATTCATAGGGCATTTAAAAGCTGGGAGATCTGCCAATGGACTATAACTAAATAATTTTTGCACATGCCACAGTTACTATTTTATTTGTTCCTATGTTTTGCCATCCGTGGAATATAAAATAACTGCATAATTTACAAATATGTTGTTTTTTGGCACACTGTTTAATGAAGCAGTTCTTTGACTGCTTGATAATTGACTAAATATGCATGCAAATGTAGTAGCTTTTTGCACTCCTCAAAGAATAAAGGACTTGCTGTCATTTCATCTATCCATCCACCCACCCATATTCTAAAAACACTTGTCCTATGCAGGGATTTGGGGTCTGAAGCCTATCCAGGAAGCTTCAGGCTGGAGGCAGTAAATTATACAGGACAGAGTGCCAGACAGTGAAGATGTAGGCGGTCACCTGATACGATGCTGTGGATGTGCTCCAGGCAAAGCCCTTATCAAAATACCCATACAGCAGCTCTTCTTCCTCAGTGTCAGGGAAGCCATTGTTCCTCACGATCTCATAGTAGTAGTGGGCTGAGCGCTTTGGAGTTCTGGGCCGCTGTGGGTGAGTAAAGTCCACATGGTGGAGACCAAAACCTACACTGTAACCATTGAGCCATTCAAAAGAGTCCAAGAGAGACCATGCAGTGTATCCTTTCAGATTCACCCCATCCAGGTTGTGAGCTGAAGGACAAGAACATAAAATTAATTTCTCCTTTCTCAAAAGTTTATCCCACCAATTTTTGTGATACTACCTGAAATCCTAGTAGGAAGGGGAACCCTGATCTAAAGTACTGCAGGTGCTTCTGGTGTGAACCAGCTGCGCTATTCCTAGTGCTATGGAAGATATTATAGAAGTAGGTCTATGTCTCCTGGAGCTGAGTGCTGCGCCATTTAGATACAAAATGACTGCAGGATTTCCTTCTGTTCCAAGTTGAGTGAGTTCCATGAGTTCATTGCTTACCTTTCAAGGCTTCGTCGATGTATGTTTTATAGAAGAAGAACCTCTCTGTGTCATCAACAGTAGTCTTGGAATTTGTGGCCACACCATTTTCTGTTATAAAAATCTCAGGGTTTCCGTACTCCTCCTTAATCCAGTTCAGGAGTCGCCTAAGTCCCCAGGCAACAGCTCTCAACTCTTTCATGCCTGTGCTAGGGGAGTTACTCACATCAGCTTTGCCTAAGTCTTGATCATACTCATAAGATTGTGGAGAGAGCCTGGTAGTTACATGGTGGACTACTACTGTAGTGTAGGTATTGATGCAGAACACATCAGCAGTACCCCGAATGTAAGCCTTCTCTTCTTCTGTGAAAACAGGCAGTCGGGATGTCGGCAAGCCCTGCAGCTCACTCTTGTTGCCCACCATCCACTTCATGGCATCCGGGTAGTCGCCGTTCTTAAAAAGCGGATGTGCAAACCAGCCTAGCTGAAACTGTAGGGCACGATCAGCAGCCTCCACTTCCCGAGCTATATTGATGTCTTTTGGCTCCACCCACTCAGCATTGAGGCTGATGGATACCACGCCGCCTTGGATTTTCCTGTACTTCTCATCGTATGTGTGGTAGGCTTTAGCATGTGCTTTTATCAGATTGTGAGTGATCCTGTATGGGGCATTACCTGGGTCCTTGATGTTAGGGGGAAACATCCCAAGTCCATACCCAATCCATGCAATGACATAAGGCTCATTGAACGTAATCCAGAACTTCACTCTGTCTCCAAAGGTGGCAAAGCAGAAGTCACAGTACTCATTGAAGATGTCAATCATTGTGATATTATCCCAGCCCTTGATGTCCTGCAATGCTTGAGGAAGGTCCCAATGGTGAAGTGTCACCATAGGAGTTATATTATACAGAAGCAGACTATTAATGAGTCTGTTGTAATAGTCTATACCTTTTTGGTTTAGAGAATTCTTTGTACCATCAGGAAAGATCCTGGGCCAGGACAAGGAGAATCTGTAGGTCTTAACCCTCAGAGCTCTCAGCATATAGAGGTCTTCCTCCATCTTGTGGTAGCTGTCACATGCTACATCCCCATTGTCATTGTTCGCAATGCTGCCAGGCTTGTGGGTAAATGTGTCCCATATACTTGGTCCTTTCCCATCTGCATCCCAGCCACCTTCCACTTGGTAGGCTGAGGATGACACACCCCACTGAAATCCTTCAGGAAATGACCCATAATGGTAGAGATTCCTCTGAAACTTGGTTTGGCGGGAAAAATTCTCCCAGACAGACTTGGAATTGGAAGGAACCTCAGATGGTGGCAAGATACTTACTTTCGCATCTTGGAATTGGGGACCATGATTTATAATAGGACTCTTCTCTGTCAAGCCTGAAAGTCTATGGCTTTCAATGATCTGGGAGTAGAAGTATGCTGATGCCTTTGGAGTTCTTGGCCTGTTGGGATCAGCAAAGTCGACGTAGTGCAAGCCAAACCTTTGACTGTAGCCATGTGGGCCCTCAAAGCCGTCCATTAGTGACTGCACCGTAAAGCCTCGTACATCCACTCCATCTAGTTGAATAGCTGTTTAAATTGACAAAAGATATGGTATGTAAATGGCCACTTTGTTTGTAATAAATCTGCATTGACATTTTATTTTCAGAACAGATGCTTTATCTATTTAGAATTACAGCTAAGTTGTTTGGCTAATTTTAGCAGCAGACTATGAAAACTGACCTTTCAAAGCTTCGTTAATGTAACCCTTTAGAAAGGCCACTCGCTCAGTATCATTGTATAGCTCTCCACCGGCCGGGGTAGGCATCCCACTCCCAGTGATGTAGATGGGTATATTGGTAGAGGATGTGTACTCTACAGCTATGAAATTAAGCACCCGACGCAACCCCCAGGGGACAGAATAGATCCAGCTGGATGTGGTGGTAGGCCAGGCAGGGTCCACATATTCCTGGAAGTCCCCCACACCTTGTGGACCAGGGATGCAGCCATGCTGTGTCACATTGACTAGCCGAGAGGTATAGTGATTTAGCCCAAAGAAGTCAGCTGTCCCTCGAATCCTCTCTTTCTCTGCCCCAGTAAACGTGGGGAGTACGGCTGGGGCAGTCAAGGGGCACTCCTGCTGCTTCTGCTCAACCTGACTCTTCAGTTTCGGTGGGTAATCACCATCCACGAAGATGGGGTGGGCAAACCAGCCGAGCATGAACTGTAGGTAAAGCTCCGATGCAGCTATGTCTTCAGGCTTGGAAGGGTCCTGGGGTTCTGCCCAGTCAGAGTTTAAGGCAATGCCGACCTTTCCTCCTTGGTCCTGACGATAGTTATCATTGTAAATGTGCCAGGCCTCAGCATGAGATTTCAGCATGTAGTGGGTGACCTTTCAGATGGAACATCAGACAGAGAACATCAGAGTACAAAGACTTTCCTTATATGATCCCTGTTCTTTTACTCAACTTTAATTCTTCATTTGTTTAGTCATTGTTTCAATGAAGCAAACTTAACTCTGAATCCCCCTCTCTAGCCTCCAGCCTCTAATGAATAATGTTCAATGTATCATTGAAACTGCAATGGGGAACCAGCATCAGACAATTGTAATAATATTGAGACAAACCTTGTAGGAGCCGGAGATTGGGTCTTTCAGCATGGGGGGATGTTCTCCTGTGCCGTATCCAGCATAGCTCACCACCCATGGACTACTGAAAGTGTTCCAGGTCTTCACGCGATCTCCGTATCTGGAGAAGCAGAAGTCAGCAAAATCTCTGAAGGCTTCGATAATGGATGCATTCAACCATCCTCCATTATCTTGCAACTCTTGGGGCAGGTCCCAGTGGTGCAAAGTGACTATGGGCTGAACCCCAGACTGGATTAATGTGTCAATCAGCCTGTCATAATACTGGGCCCCTTTCTCACTCAGGCTCCCCCGGAGGCCGGAGGGAAATACGCGAGCCCATGAGATGGAGAATTGGTAGGTGTTGACGAGGAGTCCCCTTAGGAGAAAGGCGTCATAATCTGCCTTGTGGTAGCTGTCACAGGCCACGTCTCCAGTCTCTCTGCCAAAGGCATGTCCATCGTGTGTGAAACGGTCCCAGATGGTCTCCCCTTTCCCGTGCTCGGCCCAGCCACCCTCCACCTTAAAGGCTTCACTTGAGGTGCCCCACTGAAACCCCTGTGGAAAGGAGTCCAACAGATACTCGTCTCTCTCAGATGGGGTCTGGTTGGCAAACTTGTCCCAGACTTTTTGGTAGGAGGAGGAAAGGCGGGTGCTTCTTGTTTCAGCCAATTCCCCTGCTTGGCTAGAGAGATCGATAGAGTAATTTGATGATTATAGAAACAAAGTGGTATTCAGTCACTAATAAGGAGAGAGTGAACCAACTGCACAGCCTTCATTTTGAGTTGCTGGCAATTGTACAATGAGCATTGCAACACAACATCTAACAGGTTAGCATTGACAGCATTAATAACATGCATATTCTAGGGCAATGAACTTTACCCATCAAGTACCTTTTGGGCTTTTCATCAATACTTAGCTGGTCAAAGACCTCAACGATGTCGCAGCCTAGTATCTGAAAGTCCGAGTTCTTCAGAGCTGCAGAATCACACACACACACACACACACACCCACACACGCGCACACACACACACACACACACACGCACACACACAATGTGATCAACACGGCAAATAGTTATCCTGAGGGGTTTTAGATTATCTTAATGGCTTTTAGATTAGCTGCTAGTCTCAGCACTCATTTCTTATCTCGTGCTTTTATTACACTTCTGCATATCTGCGACATGGCCTTGGCCGTTTTGCCCTTGCTATAGTTATATAGTTGTTATACTGTCACTTACATAAGGATAGATATGAAAGTGTAACCCAGACAAAAGTACTTTTGCTTATTAAACTTTCCAACCCACACATTCTACTACAAAAGAATAATTGATCTGCATGACAATTTCCTATTGTTTGATGTTCACTCTTCACCTTCCTGAGCCAATGATTTGGGAAGATGCTACCTTGAAGAATGCCAGTAAGAGGCTTAAGGTTTTGGCCTCTTTCTGATGGACAGTTCTGGATGTCCAGTTGGTAGATTAGAATGGGCAGATTGCTGATCTTCTGGAGAATAGATTGGGAGAGATGAAGATTACTGCATGGCCAGTAGTTAAGGATCTAGGCATCTCTTAACTAGGTGACAGGTGTGTGGTACCCTTTTGATCTGCACCTGAACAACAAACTGTTGTGATGGAAGAATGATCAACCAAAGTGGTAGGGGTTTTTGGGCAATATGAGATACTGTTTGGTCAGGAATGAGTAGCAGATGTGGCTGACTGAATAGGGATGACTATCCTACCCTTCTTGGCTTTCAAAGTGCCATGGGTTCTGTCTCTTCTGAAAGGTAAATATATTATCTGGTTTCTTTCAGTGCAATATGTCCATTGCAAGGATTATTAATGAATTAAAACTGTAACAAGTTCCTCAGCTGCACATAAGACTCAGTAGGGAAGCAGTATTCAGTTGAGGGGGTTGGGCTCTATTCACTTTATCCTTGAGGAGTTCAAAGCTATGGAGTCACCTGAAGGTATCTTAGTCCATCTAGACTCTGCTGTGAGCTGCAGTCAAAGCCAAGCTGCACAGACAGGAAGTCTGTGTCCACCTGATAAATGAGAGAAAGACAGACAGACAGACAGACAGACAGACACACACACACACACACACACACACACACACACAGAAGGAGAGAGAGAGAGAGAGAGAGAGGATTCACCTGAGCTGCACACAATGAGCTTGTAAATCAAAGCTGTTGAGAGTTCTGTGCTCCATGACAGGATATATTACTTGTGTGCATAAGAGAGTAATCCACAGAACTGAGAACATCTGTGTTTAGCATCCACCCCAGACGGAGAACTCTGAGGATACTGTGTACACATGGGGAGCACATGCGTACCCCCTATACAGAGCTGCAGCAGGGAGCAGCACTTCACCATACCACAAAATAAGGACATGAGTGTATATAGTAAATATGGTGCCATATAAAATGTTCCCTTTTGCACATATTACATACAGGCATGTCCCTACCATTGTGGTGACATCACTGGGAAGGAGGTCTAGGACAGCTTCAGCATTAACACCAAGGCCAATGCGCCCACCTGAAAGGCAAGAACCAGGCCAAGGTGTCAAGGGAGCAAATGTATTCCAATGAAATGTAAAGGATCTTTATTTCTCATTTCTAACGAACAAGTGCAGGTAGGGTTGCCACCTGTTCCATATAATATAGGATCATCCTGTATTGGAACATGACATACTGTGTCCCATATGTCCATACACATTGTTTCATATTGACACTAGCTCTTCAAAAAGCAGAGAGTAAAAACAAATAAAATCAAACTAGTTACATAAGCAGAGTGAGTAAGTTTTTGTGGCTAATTTTACAGACCGACAAGCCACAACTGCTGTATCAGACTGCATGACATCATAGCCATTAACCCTCCAGCAATGGCTGCCATACGCAGCAGAAAATCGGACCCCAGTTGCTGTTTATTCTATTTATTGATGTCTGCCAGCCCTAATTCAAGGTCGGCAGTTAAATGCAAGTAGCTGCCAAAGTATACAGTATATGGACAAAAGTTCTGGGACACAGGGGGGCAGCAGCGGCTCGACTTTGAGCCCCTCCTGAATGTCTGAGCCCCTCCCCCTCTCTAAGGCTGAGCCCAGACACCCAGACACAGCAACACATCCCCCCACTAGGAGAGGGAAATCCACCCGTTTTTGTCAAGAACCATGGCCTCAGACCAGGAGGTGCTGACCCTCATCCCTATTAGCCTACAGCTATATACTGCTGAGATGCGATTATTCTGCCGAATACCAGATTTGAATGAAGCGTGTGAAAGATTGTGCACGTGTACAATCGTGTGTGGGTGTGTGTGTGTGGTGGAGGGGGGGTTCTGGGCTCCTGTGCATCTGGCCCAAATTTTGAGTACCTTTCCACGTGTAGACAGCATTTATCCATATGCTCAGGACACACCCAGAACCTGACATGCAATGAAGCAGTAACCGTCCCTTTATCAGGTGAATTAATCAAAAGAGATGCCCAGATACTCCAGGTCCAAAGGCTGAACACTCATATGCCAAGATAACAGCTCAACTATGCTGGCTGGTGATCAAAATATCACAAACAAATTTAACATTTGCATTTTTAATGATTAAAATGTAGCTTCTGCAATAAAACAACAAATCACAGCTGATTGAGTTTGAGGATTGTTATGCATTATGACTGAGCAAATTGATGTGAGTCTGGTAAACAAATGCTAATATTCAGGGATGGATATAACTGGAATGCTGGAATGCAATCACCTTTAAAAACGACACGCGCGATAATCGTTTTTTTGTAAAAGCCTTGCATTTTAACTTGTATACCGCAAATGAAGTACAGTTAGCATATAAAGATTAAAATACATTATATTTTGTTGCCATATCAGCGTAGATGCACATAAAGAAAGTATGCACAATCGCACGTATCGTTTTCAAAGGTGAATGCGTACTTGCGTACCAGTTATGTCCATCCGTGCTATTAACAACATAATCACATCTAATGGGTGCTGCTATACCACAGGGATAACTTCTTTAATTAATTAATGTTTTCTCAGTTTAAAAAAATTATGTCGGAATATGAACTCTGTAGCACTCGTGACACTTGGAAATTAAGGCAGAATTTTGTCTGTTAACTGCCACAGGAAAATATCCAGACTCACAAACAGTTTGGATCATACTGGATTTAAAAGAACCTCCTTTGGTGGACAGTATGTGTCTGTCAACTGGCTCGGGCTCTTACCCGGGTACAGCTTGTGGTAGGCTTGATGCACGGCCCAGTGATGGCTAAGGTCATCACGAGAACCTCCGGCATAACCTGACGTGACCCAGGTGTCAGCAAAGTCCCCAAACAAGAAGAAGGCGAACTGGGCGAAGGGCTGGAAGCGTCCAGCTTCATTGTGGCTGCCCTGACCCGCCGTCTCTGCTTCGCTCAGCACCATCAGGGGTGTAAGGTTTGCTGCAGTCAGCCTCTGCAGCAGCATTCGGTAGCACTGAACGGCATCCTGGCTGGCATCCTGGCTGGCCTGCTCGGGGTCCTTCCCGGGCAGGAGAGCCTCCTGGAACAAAGGCACCTTAAAATGGGTCACACCTCTGGAATGCAGGTACTGGAAATACTCTGAAATTTCAGGAGGAAGGGGATGCTGGCAGCTGAAGACACCCAAATCCTCTCCGCGGCTTCTTGACGACAAGGCCTGACCATGGGTCCCCCACCAGCTCGAGTCCTGGGTGAAGCCATTGCTCAGGGGACCAGCGAGCAGCATGAAGTCCTCGCTCCCTCTGCTCCGTCCCCACAGGGCCCCCTCACTGCTGTGGGCCTTGCTACAGAGTGCCAGGAGAAGTATCAGTCCACAGTTCAGTTTCATCTTCACCGTATGGAGTCTGGGACCAAAGCGTGCCCATTTAAGCCCTGCTAGGCTGCTACGCTCACTTTGGCCAAAGGGCATTGGGTAATAGCTCTTGCATGCTGCAGCAGCCTGTGAGACTCTGAGCCTGTCACCTTACCCTTACTGCAAATAGAGATAAAACCCAACCCTGCTTCCCCTGGTCATGGGCCACACACATGTTGTTTTCACACATGCCCCTAGGGGGCAGCTGGGTGGTTAGGTCGCTTCGAAATGCAGACCAGGCATTCCGAGGCTGCTCTGTGTACAGATGCTATTTAAACGACGCATCTCTGAGAAGATTTCACTTTAGCTTATACTGTCTATTTGCTGAGACATTTCACAGTGAAAACTTTCTATAGGGTTCTCCTGATTTGTATGCAAAATGGGGTAGACTCTCGTTCCCATATTTTTTATATTATTGCTTTTAAAAAACCCTGAGCTCCATTACATTTTGCCATTGAATGAACATTTTAATCTTTATAAACAACAAATTATAAATTCATGGCCTCCAAACTGAATGAACAAGCCAGATAAGACATGGCTGCTATAACCATGGAGAATATCGGCAACAAACCGCACGGCTCCCTCCTGGAGGAGTACCGTAAGGCACTTGCTATGGAATTTAAATGTACTTTTTCAGCTCTCCCAATGGCAAATGGCTAAATGTTAACAAAAGTTACGGACCTTGAGTCCCGTACCCTCTGCAACAATATCAGAATAGTTAGCCTACTGGAATCTATTGAGGGCCCTCGCCCCACAGCTTTCTTTCCAGGACGGCTGGTGGATATCATGGGTGACAATGTTTTGCGCTCTCCATGGCTAAACCCAAACCTGGAGAGAGGCCAAGAGCCATTTTCATCTGAGTGCACAGGTACCAGCAGATGGAAAAGAGCATTCAGGAGACGCGAGCCAAGAGAGGTATCTACAGTAAGTACAGTATGGAGGCTGGCTGCCCCGTCAGCGTATATGAAGATTATGCTCCCGAGGTGATGGAACAATGCCTCAAACACTGTGAAATCCTAGCAGAACTTCATAACCAGGGTCTGGCCAGTGAGTGATTGAATCTCTATGCCTGTGATGAGATTGCCCTCAGCAGAACTGTCACATGTGCATGGGTCCTTGAGTACGGCCCCTAACCCATCAGCTCCAGGGGTGCTGCACGTTAGCTGACCCTGTCTTGTGACCCCATAAACTATGGAGAGCAAGATGGGTCTGCAAAGAGAAGCATTCCAATGTACCTGTACTTGTGCAAATGGCAATTAAAGCATTAAACCGGATTTGCTGTTTCATGCTAGGCTAACCATCGCAACGATAAAGGGAGACAGGAAAAGATTTTCTTTGATAGTAGATGCCAAAGCCAATATAGTGCCTGTGCCTTTTCCACCAGTGTCAGTTTATTACCTCAGACTCAGCCTCCTTTATTTCAATTTTTTCTGTTACTTATTATTAGCCAACTGATAATTACCAAAAGGCTTGCTAACCATTGGAACTAATTATAAACTATATTAGCTGTCACTGGAAGGCTAAATATTTTCAGTTTTCTTTCTACCTGATTACTTAAATATACTTCAAAGTTCTTGCCTGGGCATGAAGGTATTTATAGTTTATTTATAGGTCATAAGTTTCTAAGCATTGTCTTATCCACAGTTAATATGTTTCCAAATTCTACGAATTCTAAGCCAAAGTTTACATATGTCTGCTTACGGCCAAATGCGGATGTATACATATATTCCTGCGTAACAACCAATAGTGTATTATTGAGGTTTATAATCACTGTGTCAATGCATAGAGATGGTGATCCTCTGTTAACCTGCTCTTCTTCAGTTTAAGGGTTTTTATGTATTGTTCTATTTTCTATTGTTAATAATGGAGACAAAATGCTGGAAGACAAGGATAAATTGTGATTTTCAAATTGTGGTCATTTCAAGGCATAGTGCTTAAATTGGGATTTCATAAAGGGTGTCATTCAGAATACAACCACAATTGGGATTATGGTTGTTAAGGCATGGCATAACGGAAAGATGATCCACAGTGCAGGTTGGTAACAAGAAGGAGTTTTCTTTTTTCAATAAACTAAACCAATACAAGAAACAAAGGGACCGTGAAGGGTCAAAATCAAGGTTGGATGAAAAAACAAGAACTAATGATAGCTGGCTAAGAAAGAACTGAACCGGAATGC
>JAODKE010000001.1:53062695-53075462 GCA_026779605.1 Mormyrus hasselquistii
ACATCTGGCGCGGATGCCTCCTGGGTGGCTACCCGGAGAGGTTTTCTGTGCATGTCCTACAGGGAGGAGTCCCCGGGCCAGACCCAGGACTCGCTGAGGGATTATATCTCTTGGCTGGCCTGGGAACGCCTCGGCGTCCCCCCCGAGGAGCTGGTAGAGGTAGCTGGGGAGATGGAGGTCTGGGTATCTCTCCTGAAGCTGCTACCCCCGTGACCCAAACCCCAGACAAGTGGTAGATAATGGATGGATGGGTGGTTAAGGAATTCTGTCAGGTTACTTGAGATTCAGACCTGTCATTAACAGGAAACATTCAGCATCTAGTAACCTCTTTGCCTTTTCTACATGGCAGGCATGTATACAGAACAGTCATGTCTGGTTGCTTTCTTTGAAATGTACATTTAAGAGGACTTTTTTTGGTCAATATATCCCATAATGTGGAAACAAGCTTGCATATGAGTGGACAGTTAGGTGCTACTGTTACCGTGGTAATGACTTTTATAAAGTCATTTCCTATCTGTCATCTTGATGTGTGTGTGGATGAGTAATTTTATGTAGAAATCAACCACACAAATTCATGCTTTCAGATCTGTGGGGTACACTTTCTTCACATCTCATCGTAATCCAAATAACCACTTACCTGTTTGTGGCTAATCTCAATGAACTTATGCATATGACTCTTACATTTTCCTGGCATTCATTCAGAAATGCAACCGTTCCAGTCATTCGACTGTACTATCCCAGCCTAAGACTCAAGCCCTTGAGATCTGCTGTTTATTTAGTGTTGTGTGATTCTCTGGACTTACTCATAACCTTAGCTGCCTCGCAGCCTCTTTTTGTGCATTATACTGACTGGAAATAGTAAACAATCACTTTGTACCAAAGATTTGTTTGAACTAAACACAAGTAATGACTGCATATGCAGCTCCCAAAAAGGTGTCATGGTGTCATGGAAATCTCCTGCTTTGTACATTATGCAGCCTTCAAACAGTACTTTGTTTAACATTGGGGATTTGTGCTTTAAGTGTTTTGATTTTTTTTTTAACTTTGAATGGGGGAGTTTGCCAAGGGATTCGGGAATCAGGATACTTTCATTTGGCATGTGTGGTTCCAGTTGCTTTTTCTCACACAGGACTGAGTGGCTCACAACCCCTCCAGTGACGTGCGAGGATCCAAGCTGGATGCCTCATTAATTAGCCTGCTGTCGTCCATCATAGATAAGGCACTCGCTCTTGGTAGTCCGGCTAGTGTCGGAGACATCGTGTGATAGATGTGTTTGCCTCGGCCTGTTTGTAGGTGAGGCGTCTCAGCCTCCCTGATCCTGTCTGACCCGGCTGATGTCGGTTGTCAAGATGTTTCTCTCATCACTCACGTCTCTCCGGAGATAGTTTACCCATCATTTAGCGTAGCAACAAGCCCTGACACACAGTATCAGTGTAATATTTAGTGTAATAATCCACCGAAGTTGAACGTGCACAAGGGGCAGATGACTTGGGCAGAAGCGAATTTAGGAACTATGGGAGCCCCAGGCAAAAAACACTCCATGGGAAGAAACACTCCAACTCAGCACATGGTAAAATTTATGAACATTATTTAGCTTGAAGTCCAAATTAATAATATCAATAAAGAGAATTAAATAAGGCAGTTCCTTGGTTAAGAACATCTAACTTACAGACTTATAATGACTAATAGACTGCTACAAATGCTTCATAATAATACTTTGTGATGCTTTTGAAAACATGCATGATGCAAGAAGTAGTGTGTCAGCTTGAGGTACAGTACAGCACTATATGTAGTTACTTTTATCATTACTGTATTATTGTTATTATTATAATAACATAGACCATATCACCTCGCCTGAACTGGGAAGACCGAGGCGAGCACCTGGTGGCTGGGCATAGCCTAAATGGATAGCATGGATTTGCCCTACTGTGGGCATACTGCCTGCAGGGGGAACCATGGCGGTGGGGTGGAATGTAGATCAGGTGCCAGTCAAAGGCAGGGGCCTCGACAAATAGTCGGGGCTAAAAACTTGCTTTTGGCACAGGGAACATCACTTATCTGGTGAAAAAGGAACCTGAGCTGGTGCAGAAGGCGGAGAGATGCTGTTCATGTATAGTTGGGCAAACCTCAATGCATGGTTCGGACTGTGGAACCAATCTCCTGGAGCGGGGCTGGAGTTGCCCATCAGGAGTGGCGCCAGGTGTCAAGTATCGGGAAGGACGGAAACGAAGGCAGGCGAGGGGATAACCAAAGGGGGCTTTATTTATACAAAACACAACAAGTAGAGCAAAAGGAAAAGGACCATGAGGGGTCAAAATGGTGCAGGGTGAATCAGGAGAGAAGACTGGGCACCGGGTAAACTGGGGAGCACAGTCAGGCAGCAATATCACACATGGAACAATACAATGACCAGACTGGGGAACTCAGGACGAGGAAGCACTATATGCAACATAGATGAACATAAGAACAAAAAAACATAAGAAATTTACAAACGAGAGGAGGCCATTTGGCCCATCAGGCTCGTTTGGGGAGAATTTAAGTAATAGCTCAGAGTTGTTAAAATCTTATCTAGCTCTGATTTAAAGGAACCCAGGGTTTTAGCTTGCGGTACACTAGTAGGAAGACTAGTCCAAAATCTTACACGCTGTGTAAAGAAGTGCTTCCTCAAAATTGTTTTAAAATGTTCTCCCGCTAATTTCCACTTATGGCAATGAGTTTTAGTATTTAAACTAATATTGAAGCAGCCATTTGGCTGAATGGTATCCAGATCTGTTAGAATCTTATATACCCGGATCATGTCCCCCTTTAATCTCCTTTGCTCGAGGCTAAACAGATTTAGCTTAGCTGACCTCTCCTCATAAGACATAAAGAGGAAGCAGACGAGAGGCACCTGGGGATCATCCGCATGAGGGCTGAAATGAGAGGCAGGGTTAAACGAGGAACAGGTGTGGCTCATTAGTGCCGCACCGCAGGGAAGGCATGCGAGGCGTGACACCAGGCAGGGGTGGGTCTACTTACAGCCCCCTGGTTCAGTGCCAGTATGTTGGAGCACACCCCAGTGAATGAGGGGGTTGCCTCCTTTCCACTTTGAATTGGGGGATGGGCTCTGACTATTGTCTGTGCTTATGTGCTGAACACCAGTCCAGAGTATCTAGCCTTCTTAGAGACCTTGATGAGGATGTTGCAAGGTGCCCCTTCTGCTTGTTCTGTTGGGAAACTTTAATGCGCATGTGGGTAATGACAGTGAAACCTGGAAGTGTGTGATTGGGCCTACCTGATCTGAACTGTGCTAACCACAGTTTGTCCATAACAAACACCATCTGCAAACACAAGGCTGTTCATAAATGCCTGTGGCACCAGAGAACCCCAAGCCGCAGTTTGATGATCGATTTTCTAACTGTATCATCAAATCTGCTGCCACAAGTTTTGGATACTCAGGTGAAGAGAGAAACTGATGTCTCAATTGATGACCGCCTGGTAGTGAGTTGGATTTGTTGCTCGATAGACCTGGTAGACCCAAACGCATAGTGAAGGTATGCTGGGAGCATCTGGTGGAGGCCTCTGTCTGGGAGATCTTTAACTCACACCTCTGGCAGAACATCTCCTGAACCTTGGATCCAGGAGGAACAGTGTGGACTCCTTCCTAGCTGTGGAACATTGGACCAACTCTTCACAAGGATCCTGGAGGGTTCACTGGAATTTGCCCAACCAGTCCACATGTATTTTGTGGATTTGGTTTGGGGCAGTATCGGCAGTACTGTAGACATTGTACCTTTCTGCTATGGTGAAGAGGGAGCTGAACCAGAAGGTGATGCTTTTGATTTACCAGTCGACCTACATTCCTACCTTTATCTGTGGTCATTAACTCTGACCATGATCTGACTAAAACAATTAAATATGAATACAAGTAGCAGGAATGTGTTTCCCCCACAGGGTATCTGGGCTTAATTCACTTTATTAATCTCACTTGGGAAATTGTCTTTATACCTCCCTCAACTTGCTCGTTTGCAGAGTAAGTTGTCTGTGAAAGGCAGCTACCTGTAGCAGCACCCAGGGAGCTGGGAGTTAAGGGTCTCGCTCAAGGACCTGTAGATGCACTGAGGCTGGGTTTGAACCAGTGACCTTGTGATTACAGGCACATAGGCTCCGCCCACTGAGCCACACGCTGTCCCCCAAGGCTCCGCCCACTGAGCCACACGCTGTCCCCAAGGCTCCACCCACTGAGCCACATGCTGACCCCAAGGCTCTGCCCACTGAGCCACACGCTGTCCCCAAGGCTCGGCCTTAGAGAAACGATGAGAAGCTCAGACATTTAAGGGCTCAAAGTAGAGCCGCTGCTCCTCTGCACCAAAATGAGCCAGTTGAGGTGGTTTGGGCATCTATCTAGAATGCCTTCTGGATGCCTCCCTGGGGAGGTGTTTCAGGTTTGTCCAACCATGAGAAGGCCCCAGGGCAGACACACAACATGCTGGAAAGATCTCATGGCTGGCCTGGGAACGCCTTGATATTTCCTTGCTAGAGCTGGAGGAGGAGGTTGGTGATAGGGAGGTCTAGGCGTCCCTGCTTTGACTGCTGCCCTCGCGACCTGATCCTGAATAAGCGGCAGATAATAGATGGATGGATTTTGTACTATTTTATTATTTTTCTGACTTACCTGCAGATTCAACTTAAAGGCAGAATTGCATTCATAACCTGAGGACTGCCTGTGAATACAAATTCTTTATTTTCAATTCATTTTCACCCTCATCATCATCATCATCATCAACACCATCATCAAGTTTGCTGATGATACCTTGTGGGCCTGACGAGAAGGCCTACAGAGAGGAGGTGAGACTCCTGGCAGAGTGGTGCCAGGAGAACAACCTCTCTCTCAACGTCAGCAAAACCAAGGAGATGATTTTGGATCTTAGAAGACAGGATGCTGCTCATCCCCCTATCTACATCGGAGGGGGGGGGGGGGGTGCTGTGGAGAGGGTCAGCAGCTTCAGGCTCCTTGGGGTCACCCTCAGTGCCAACCTCAAGTCCTCAGTCCATACAGCAGCGGTCACCAAAAAAGCCCGACTTCACTTCCTCAGACGCCTAAAGAAGGCTGGGGTGTCCACCTCTGTCACCAGCCTTTACAGGCGCGCTGTGGAGTCCATCCTCACGGGGAGTGTTGTGTCTTGGTACGGCAGCTGCACTGCTCAGGACAGGAAAGCTCTACAGAGGGGGGTGAAAACAGCTCTAAGACACACCACTCGCTGCAATAACAGACATTTACAACACGCGCTGTCTCAGGAAAACTAAGAGCATCCTGAAAGACCCCAACCACCCTGCACTGTCACTTTTTACTTTCCTGCCATCAGGCAAGAGACTCAGGATAATTCAAACATGCACAACACGATTCAGGGACAGTTTTTGCCTCAGTGCCATCAGGCTATTCAATACACAGTAACTGTAGTTCTCTCTCTGTGCAATAAATTTGTTTGCATTGTCACTTTACACTTTATGCACATTAACATTATGCACTGACACTTTATGCACATTCACGTTATGCACTGACACTATATGCACATTCACATTGTGCAACTTAGCCTGTGACTATTATTTATTATTTATTGCTGCTGCACCACTTTGTCTTCTGTGTCTTTGTGTATCATGTCTTATGTTCTGTCTGTGAGGGGTTTTCAAGTAAGAATTTCCTTGTGCTCTGTACGCTGTACATATGACAATAAACTTCAACTTTCACTGCAATGTACAATGTAATCAGCCCCCCTTGGGGGCCCCCTCCCAGCTCGGGACCCTGGGCAATTGTCTGCCTTGCCTGTCCTGTAGCAACAACTCTGGATTTGGGTAAATTTAGAATTCCCCACATAGGATGAAATGGGGAATCTGTCCAGTGCTTTTGATCACATCATTCACTGCCTCCGTCCCTCTTGAAGCACAGCCTAATTTGTGTGTTTAATAAGGAGATAAAATACGCAAGTTTCCTCCTAAACAAATCTTATGTCCCGTGGGCGTGGAACCAAATCATATCAGCTCTGAAAACGGAGGAAGTTACCGTGTTTAATCGCTCAAGACGTCACAATATTAAAAAACGCGCACACCCCAAACACTCAGATACACGCGCCATAATTCAGCAGATCGGATGTGCATACGAAGCTGTATCTGTAGTAAAAGGTAGAAAAATGAAGCTTTTCTTGATAAGTCAGATCTGAGGTCGTTTCATTTTCGATCTAATGCTTTATTTCATATTTTTCTTAAATTCGCCTTCTCGCACACGCCCATGACACAAGATAATCATAAGTCTTTACATATAACGTATTTTGGTTGTTTAAATGTTAGATTAAATGTATTTTCAGTTGAAGACGAGCAAATTTAACTTTGGCTTTTCATCGGTAATTCTGCGGAGATTTGGCAGAGCGCCGCATTTGTCCAAGCGGGACATTAAACAGTCATTAGTAAGGGCATTGTCTGATCATATGTCATTTAGTTTCGTGCTAAATACAAACGGCACAGTGTGGGTTCCTCGGCGCCGCTGAGGCGCAGACGCAGCGCCCCCGGCTGTCTCCCCGACCTCTATTGCGTCCGCTGCATGGACACATGTTTCATGGCCGTGGTACCGCTGGGACGCAAAGGAGATAGCGGACCTACAAGGAACAGGGCGGGTCAGAGGACCAGTCACGGGAGGCAGTCGCTGACCGGCACCAGAGCAGCAAGACGCGCCAGTTTCTAAGGTGAAGCCTTTACCCCACTTTACCGTATTATACCGCGTGGTCTGGTGCTTGATTATTTGGCATTAGATTTAAAAAAATGTGTCCATCAATTTGTCCATCCAATTTCTACACCCGCGTCGTCCTAAACAGGGTCGCAATAGTCCGGAACCTTTACCAATACTAGTGCAAGGCAGGGAATAACCCAGGATGGATCAAACAAAATTATTAAAACAGGTTACAAAAAACGTCTTAATTGCGCTATAACGGAATAAATGTTATACATCTCTCCGGTTGTGGTAACTTCTTTTCGTGGTGCGAAAAAAATGATCCACCGACTGAAAATGTTTAATACTGTTTAATATTTATTTTACGACGTTATATAGGCAATCCTAGCCTCTTATACTAGCATCTTAGTATCATTACCTAATCTCATAATTTTACTAACGTGACATGTGAGAGAGTAAATTCTTTCGTGCTGTAAATACCAAGTGCGCACTAATGAAACGCATTTGCCTTTATGAAGTAGTGGAGTAGATGTAGCGGTTGTTTTCCCGTTGTAAGCGCCAGCTGCAGGACGGCTGGCCGTCAAGCACTTTCTTTGCCGCGGTGCGCTCGCTGAGAACGCAGTGTGAAACTCTCGGGTCGCCTTTTAATAGCTATGCACAGTTAGGGCTGTCTGAGCACCAGTGTCCCACTGCTGTTTTTATACACATAGGCTTAAATAAGTCAAGTTAGATGCCGGCCTGTTTTTTTCCAGAAGTCTGCTGAGGTTAGTAATGTATTGTCATATCTTGCCTTCTTCTCCCCTGAAGGCAGCTCTCCCTTATCTGACCCACCCACCCCGGCAGGTTGGTTTCGGCCCTGACGCCCCCCCTCCCCACCACCCAGTCATGGGATCCGGGGCCTCGGCTCTGGATGAGGGTCACCTCATCTACAGCATGACAGTGCCCCTGTCGACCGTCATCATCCTGGCCAACCTGCTCATCCTGCTGGGAATCGTATGTAACCGGCAGCTGCACAACACCCCTAACTACTTCTTCCTGAGCTTGCTGGTGGCTGACCTGTGCACGGGTGTGGCCCTGCCCTTCATCCCCTGGATGGGCCTCAACCGCGACCTGGGCTTTGATGCCTGCCTGCTTGTGCACATCTTCCCCAACTTCCTCTTCCTGTCCTTCCTGTCCAATCTGGTGATGGTGCATTATGAGCGCTACGTCTGCATCGTCAGCCCGCTGCACTACAGCCGCTTCTGGGCGCACCGTTGCTTCCCGCTAGCGCTGCTGGTCGTTTGGGTGCCGCCGCTGCTCTATGCGTCGCTGCCTGCCTTCGGCTGGAATAACCGGCGAGACGGTGGGGGTGGGGGCGGCATGGGGAACGCCAGCGTGGCTTTCAACGACACGCCGGCCCACTGGAACGTCTCAGTGGAGGAGGAGGCGGTGTACTCGGCCGAGGAGAGCTGCTCCTATCGCGTCATCTTCCCCACAGACTTCATTTACCTGGAGGTGTACGGCCTGCTTGTGCCGGCCATCATCTCTGTGGCAGCTATGACCGCACGTGTGCTGATCATTGCGCGCCGGCAGCTGCGCAGTATCTGTAAGCTGCATCGCGCAGCCGGCCAAGCCGCTGCCTCTGAGGCGCAGCAGCGGCTGAACTTGCGCTATGCCCGCTGCGTCACCGCTGTCTCCCTCACCTTTTTGGTGTGCTGGGTGCCCTATATCGTGTATCTGCATGTGTCTGTGGCCTTGCTGCGCCGGGACGGGGGCCCGCCTCTCGGACCCACCATCCACACCGTGTTGTCCTGCACTGGCATTGGCAGCATGGCTATTATCCCGGTGGTTCTGGGCTTGGGGAACCGGCAGTACACCGACCCGGCGCGTGAGCTCATCCGCAGAATGCAGGAGCGCCGGGTGGGGGGGTGCTGTAGCGGGGGCACTCGGACAGGACGGGGCTGAGCCTCATTGTCAGAGATTCAGACAGAAGCTTTATTGGATGGAAGCAACGGAAATGACGTGTCCCGGATTCACGGGAGCTCCTGGAGGAGATCCTGTCATTCCCGGATTCACAGTGGAGACCCTGCGGTTCCCAGATTCACTGGCGCTTCCAGGGGAGACCCTGTCATTCCATTACATCCATGGTTTAGTTGAATGTTTTATGTTTTTGGGTGTCTCAAATAAAACACTGTGTTTTAGTTTTAATGTAATATTCCCTGTAACTGACTGAAAAGCTGTTTCCATGTGTAACTCTGCTTGTTCTACTTATTCCAGTTGTTGTTTTTCCAGCAGTTTCCGGCATACTGTTTGTAAACATCTTGGCAGTGGACTGTGTTCCCAGCAGCCCCACCTGCTGGCTGCGACCTTCTGTGCAAAAAATGGAGGAATGATCATCCGTGGGATCCCCTCGGCCTGAAAACAGCCCCCATTAGTCAGACACGATTCCCATGTCACTTTTGTTCCCAGGGGCACTGATCCGTATCAGCATTGCAGTGTAAACAGGAATACAGATGAAGCCCTCTAGGGTTTTTTTGGAAATGTCACATTTTAGTCGTCTTCAGCTCAGAACATCTGACAACTTGTACTTTTACAAGCCTCCAATGAGAGATACCTTCAGAAATTGTAAGTTATTTCCAGGGATTTTCCATATTTCTGCAGTCTCTGGTATATGTCTCCCACGGATTTAGCAGAAAATAGATATCACAGCGATGAAGCCCTATGTGCACTAGGTCTGTATGGGAGTGATAACCCCAGCATTTATTTTTCATACAGACACATTTCAGATCAGTCAGTTTTTGGCAGCACCTACCCAGAGATCAGAGGTGTCTGCAAATTTGTGGAGAACATTTCAGCGTCTCTCACTGCCATAGGAAAAGATGGATATCTTCATAGGTCATGGTTCACTGCCATAGGAACAGATGGATATTTTCATAGGTCATGGTTCACTGCCATAGGAACAGATGGATATCTTCATAGGTCATGACCGTGTGTTAGAAGCTACCCCAGTAGATGTCGGCCCATTGCTTTTCTCTAAAGAAAACTTGAGGTTGATGAAATTACATGTGTATTTCCCCAGATGTTAAGCTTAATTATATATAATCATTTGGTGGATTGGCCATAACTTGCTGAATTATCAATTATACATTTTTCAACATGTGTTGCTCGACCATGACTGACTCGGGGGAAAAAAATCATACAAATATTAATATATCATCTTAACCGGCTCGTCAAGTTATGAAAAATTGTATAAAAATCATTTTGGAGATCGTGTCAGAATAAAGCTGTTGTGTACTGAAAATACCAAGACCCTAAACAGTCCTCTGCACATTTGGCCCTCCTGCTGTGCATTTGGCCCTCCTGCTGCGCATTTGGCCCTCTTGCTGCGTAGTCTGCCTTCCTGCTGCGCATTTGGCCCTCCTGCTGGAAGCAGCACCGAAGGGTGTGCTCTTAATGCACAGACACCGAGACCCTAAACAGTCATCTGCACATTTGGCCCTCCTGCTGTGCATTTGGCCCTCCTGCTGCGCAGTCTGCCTTCCTGCTGCGCATTTGGCCCTCCTGCTGGAAGCAGCACTGAAGGGTGTGCTCTTAATGCACTGAGGTGGAAGTCTCTCCCTAAAGCAAAAGCATCTGATTCTTCTCTATGACTGACCCAAACAAACACAGGAAAACCAAATCAGGTCATTGGCTCATGAGCGTCACCAGCATGATCCTCTGGGGAACATCTCCCCTGATATGTGCCGCAGATAGGAGCTCTGTGAAAATGACTGACTTGGACGGTTTGCATTTAGTTGATGGAGTCAGTGCTGCCTGATGTAAACTGCTTCAGTGTCACTCCTTAGGATGTGTGTGAAAGACAAGGTATTCTTACAAAAATGCGTTGTGTACTTACATGCCACCCACAGATCCCTAACAGTTCAGCATTTAAGTTCTCAAGTACCTTCAGCTCTTGTCTTACCTGACCAATACTGCATCAATGTTTGGCCAAGTCAACCATGCCCAGCGGGCTGACCAATCAAAGACAAGCCAGGGCCGTTTTACACAGGGGCACAAAAGTTTTAAAAGGGTCGGTCCCAGTTCACCCTGGACTTAAAGTGAAATGTGACAAATACACAAACATGGGACACAGCTGTGGTAACGTTGTCCATACTTTCTGAGGTATCTTGTAGCAACCACATATCAGAATATAAGTTGGGAGTTATATAAACACAAATAAAAGCATCACGTTAAGAGAATATATATTTATTTTGACAGAGTAGAGCTATTCTGGAGTAACAATTAATTAAAACTTCACAACATAATCAGCAGGAAAAAAAAAAAAAAACTATGAACCAAATCCCAAACCCCACACATCCCCCGCAAAAGCTAAAAACACCATTCAGAAACTACTATCAAGGCAGAATTCCAATTAAAATACTTCAGAACATTCCAGCCACTACTGACCGCATAAAAATGAGCAAAAGGGCAAAATCACTGAGCTGAGGTGAATATGGGGAACAGGTGAAGTTCAGGATAATGAGTGAGGACAGACAAACACTGGCTATGGACAGAAACCTCCTGGGGACAGTGAGTGGCAGCCCAGTGAGTGGCAGCCCAGTCTTGCTAATAGTAGTTCATGGGGCGGCGCTGTCTGAAGAGACAAAGAGAAGGAGAAACTCAGACAGGCACGAGGCGTCTGCCAAACGGGGCGTCTTTCAAATAAACATGCACACGAACACCACTGCATAATCTAATACAACAGGGAATGAGCAGTGTGGTGCCCCTGAGTGCTGCTGCAGCCTCACGCCTCCTGCCCGTGTGTCAGGAGTTTGGCTGAACAGTGTCTGCTAGCTGCCTGTAAGCCTAATTGCATGCTGGAGGAAACAGGAGTACATACAGGAAACCTGTGTGACACGGACTAAACTTGAAAGCCAGAGTGGAGGTGGAATTTGAGCCCCCGCAATGCACTCTGCCATCAGTAATCATATTTGTGATCTCTAGGTTGTTACCTTATTCTCTGAATTGGCTTACCTGAACTCCTCTCCATCCAGAAGCTTCTTGTAGGTGGCGATTTCAATGTCCAGGGCCAGCTTGATATTCATCAGGTCCTGGTACTCGCGCACGTGCCGTACCAAGTCTCGCTTGGCCTGGCTCAGCGCGTCCTGCAGGTTGGCAATCTGCTGGAGCGCCTCTTCATGGGCCTGCTGACCCCGGTGCTTTGCCCCCGCAATGGCTGCATTCAGGTTGTCTCTCTGGGGGAGGAAAGGGGGTCAAACAGGAAAAAAATGGGGAGAGGAAAGACCACATGTGTGCAAGAACAGGAGAGAGCAATGAACAGAGAAGACGAAGGGAGAAATGTGAATTGATGTGACGGAGGAGGGCGGAGACAGAGAGCAGCCTCATGGAACAGACATGAGGTGAATAAGTGCTCATTCATTTTTGTACACCAGGTTTTGTGAGCTTGGCTGGGCGATATAAACAATGTATCTTATCGTCATATAAATGATAACATAATAAATCATTATCACAGAAACAAACACAATTCCCACCAATCTTATTGCTTTCTCTTAAGAAACCTCCGCCCAACAAGCAACAGCAAGGATGGTTAAGTTAGCGTCTCAAACCACATGCTACTGTTCTGGTGATATCATGGAAGAGATGAACTCTCCCTCAGAAGAAACTTTAAGGGTTGGTTAAGAAAGTGACAGCTCAGCAACCACTACACCTTTTTAAAAAAGAGATACTGTCAATAAACCACTCCCTCGCTGGAATACTAACAGGTGAGTCTCGTTGCAGTTTCAGTTTCACTAAATGCTGGTCTTGTATAACTGGTCTAGCTGGTTTCCTCTGTGTGAGGTACTGATACCGCCATGTGATTCCATCCACGTTTTCCGCATCAGAGAAATCATAGAGCCCCACATATTACCCAGCCCTTACAGCCTCTATGTAGCCTTTGTGAGAGAAGAAAGAACTCGTGGCCATAGGTGGAAATTAGCGGGAGAACATTTCAAACTAGATTTAAGAAGCAGTTCTTTACGCAGCGTGTAGTCAGAGTATGGAATAGTCTTCCTGATAACGTAGTGCAAGCTGAATCCTTGGGTTCCTT
>JAODKE010000001.1:53100666-53117068 GCA_026779605.1 Mormyrus hasselquistii
TGTGTGTGTGTGTGTGTGTGTGTGTGTGTGTGTGTGTGTGTGTGTGTGTGAGAGAGAGAGAGAGAGAGAGAGAGAGACAACATATTTTTATATATTTGGAAAACAAAATATTTGAAATGCTGTCAACCAAGGGAACCAAGATCATGACCTAAATATAAAAAGAACCATTGCTGTGATTTTGCTGCTTTGTTTTGCTCCTGAACTGAAGGCTGCTGTGATGCCTGTGTACCGCTGGGCAAGGAGCAGGTCCTATCCAGTAATACCCAGCCTGTAATTTATGCAAATGTCCGGCTTTGTCTTAATTAACAGACTATTAAAATACTCCCAAGTACTAATGAATGTTCTCCTCTCTCATTTTAATGGGCTGTACAGTGCTGTAGTCTGTCCACACAATCCCCCAATTCCCCCCCCCACAAGTCTACACCAGCAGCCACCCCAGATCCCCCCCCCCGCAACCTATATTGTACGATTCTCGTTCCAGAGATACAGAGAACCAAGTCACTGCAGCTCAGAGCCAAAACCGGATGTGAGGCGCAGAACTCAGCAAGTACTGTAGCTGGATGTATATGCAAAGTCGCAACACTCAGGAAGTGAACACAGGGGTCAGTCTGCAGCGGGAATTTTCAGAAGATATTTCCTTCTGCTGCTTCTGTCCCAGGCAAAGGGCAGATGTGAGCTTTATCTGAAGTATTACTGTAATCACACGGCTGGTATTTACCGGACAAAAGTGACCTTTAGACCTCAAAATGAAAGTGACTTTTCGATGACATGACTCGTGTTATGAACACCACAAGCACACAGCACTGAAGACACAAGACAAATTTGTACAGCGCGTACCATGTAAACCAAACTACTATTATGATGCTGCACCGATAGAGTGACAATGCCACAGTGAGAAGGTGCAGGGGCCTCTCTCTCTCCAGGAAGTTTCATGATAAGTCAACACATCTGTCCAGCTTCCTACATACTGGCTATCACACTCTTCAGGCATGCACTGTGTTCGGTACCCTGATGGACTGATAAACGCAGCTGTTACCTGTAGACGGAGGCCGTTAACATCCAGAGAAAGCGTAACTGGGAGCGACATGCAACCTGTGACTGTTAACTGGAAAGTGGAACTGCAGCAAAAAAAGTCCCCAGAAGTATGATTTACTGGAAAACCATTTTCACCCTAGTATGTCAGGAGGTTTTCTGGATTTCTGTGACGTCATGGGACTGAACTGAAACAAGAGAAAATAAGCTACAGAGCGTGCATAAATGATAATCAAATTATTTATGTGGTTTTAAAAATAAAAAAGAGCGTTTAAGGGTTGAGCTATGCTGTTCCGAGTGACTACTGCTGTCGGTCGTCGCTGAAGAGCATCCCAGTGTGGCATGAAGCTTCATCTGTGGTACTTGATGTTTGGAAGATTATACACCAGAAAGGGGTACCAACCTAAACTCAGCATGGCGCCAGGTTCTGGCCACATGTTCAGCATTCCCAGGGCCGACCAGCAGGTGGAGCAGCATATGTATTTTCCAACACTTGTTCTTCAGATTTCATGGGTTCAGGTCAGTCACGTGCTCATACAGAAAGCATAAAGAGCTGTGCTGCCCTTGCACAGATCATTGGGGTAGTGACAGAGTAAAAGGGTGGTGGGGGATGGGGGTTGGGTGAGTTGGAAAGGAGCAAAGTGAACTGACCCAAAAGTAATCAGGAATCAGGTATCAGGGCAGTGGTGGCTTAATGGTTAGGGAAGCGCACTTGTAATCGAAAGACTGGAGGTTTGAATTCCAGACCAGCAAGGTACCGCCCTCAAGCACCGCTCCCCGGGCGCTGAATTAGCTGCCCCCCTGCTATGTCACAAAAGTCACATATGGGTTAAATGCAGAGAAGACATTTCGTTGTTGTGTGTCAACAGCAATGACCACTGATCACTTAAAAAATGAGAATCAGTTGAACGTGTAAGGAGCCTGTCACACCAGCTGACATCGAGGGGTGGCTGGATAAATTCCTGCATGATTTATCCAGAGCGGAGGTATGCCATCTGAACATGGCTCAGCTATACCCCCTCACACACTGTGATGCTAATGAGTTTCCTGCCTTTTCCGTTTGTTGATATTGAAAGAAAACAAAGCGAATGTAGGAACATACATCACTGTTAGGTGATATCTGTCATTATATCTGCTGTGATATTGACAGATATGTCTTTCACTATCAGAATTGGTGCCTGTTTGGCCCTGTCCCACATGTCTTGTCCTCATTTGGCCAGCAGGTGTTGCTGGTCTGTTCCCTTCTCTGTCTTGTAGTCCATCAGACTCTAGTGTGTTTCCCTACTTCCTGGGCTGCTGTGTAGCATAATGGGCTAAGTGGTTGGCTAACATCCACATTCCGTTTTGTTGTGGGTTTGAGCAACTAGTTGTTTTGTTCTGTTTAACCTTTGGTACTTTATGTTCTCTTGGTTTATTATGTGCATATATTCCAGTTACGGTCCCTTGTGTTTGGTCTCTGTTCTCTGGTTATATTATGTTCAGTTTTCCTTGCTTTAGTCTTTCTTGCTTTTTGACCCTATACTCCACATCTTCCCCTTGTTATCGGTGTAGTTAAGTGCCTGCTTTATTTTCAGTCCTCAATCTGTCATTGCAGTCGTTGCTCTGTGTTTGTACCTGTACTTGTTTCCCTGTCTTGCTCCCTGTTTTTTTGTGTTACTTTTGGTTGCTTCTTATTTTTCCTGTTTTGTTCTTTGCCCCTCATAGCCCCTTTACTGGTTCTGTTTTGTTAATAATCCCTGTTTGTTGTGAGCCTCTCTGTGGATCATCCATCTGTCACCTTCTTCTCCATGCCCCACCATAACATTTTATGATATGTGCTGTTACATATTTGTACATATACTGTAAAACCAGGTTCCTTGGAATAGACCATGACTGCTGGCTGAGGTTGTAATCACAGAGGAGACATATGAACATGGCTCTGCTGTGAGGGACTTTCAGAGAGAAATTAAAGGCGTTATAGCTTGGGCCAGAATGAGTGTGACAGAGGTAATGAAGCTGAGAGCCAGGAAGGACTTTCTGAGATGACGTTGTGGTTTCCCTGGCCGGCATCATGCATATTTGAGGTGTTACAACGATATATTTCAGAAAGAACCACGCTGCCTGTGGTCACATGTCTGTGAAGGCTGTGTGAAGAAAACTTCCTGGAGATTTCTCATGAACATTTCCCATGGACTTCACCCTGCTGCCTTTCACGCTGTCATTTCAGATGATTACCCTGCATAGTACAGATAGACAGGATCCCTTAGGTCTACAGCTTTTCCAGCTCTATCACACTGAGCTGTCCAAGCAGAGCAGGTTTTTGCACATTAAAATGAACTGAAATGAAGATCCACTGCTAACACTTTACCTGACCAGGCACAAATACTAACTAATAACTGTTACTACTGAAGTACAAATTATGAATAAATCATGATCAAATATACTTACAACTTGATCATAATTCCTTAATGATGAAAAATCAAGAGATCAGTATTTCACTTATTTCTTGTTCCTTAGTAGTTTCTTCAGGAGTTTGTGGAATCAAAAGATATAGTAACAAATGTAGTAACTGCTTACTATAAAACATGTGATTCATTAATGATGAATTATCATGCGAGTCTGTGCTAACAAATGTGGCTTTTATCGCAATAATCACTAGCAGGCCAGCAATCTGCCCTGATTGGACTGATGGCATGTAAATCATGCAGAAATCAGCCTAGAATTTGTTCAGCACCACTGCTCGCCTGAATGATAGAACAGGGCCTGAAAGCGTCTGTGAGCGGAGACTGGGGAGTCGTGGGAGAACATGATTGGGGTGGAACCCTGTAGGACAGGGCCTGAAGATGCCTGTGAACGGAGACTGGGGAGTCGTGGGAGAACCCGATTGGGGCGGAACCCTGTAGGACAGGGCCTGATGGTGCCTGTGAACGGAGACTGGGGAGTTGTGGGAGAACCTGATTGGGGTGGAACCCTGTAGGAAAGGGCCTGAAGGCTTCTGTGAACGGAGACTGGGAAGTCGTGGGAGAACCTGATTGCGGTGGCACCCTAGATGTTTGGGACTGTGTTGTGGAAACAGGGTGTCAACAGGAAATAAAGGCCTGCAAAACACTCTCATTCACTGGGCACCTTCTTGCGGCGCCTTTCCACTTCGTCAGGTATTGTATTTTTGGTACTTACAGTAAGAACAGTTCCAGAAGTCCAGTACTTCAATTTGTTGGTTTTCCACTGGCATAAAAACTGGTACCATTGCTGAATGACACCACAAAGCAAGGTGGAATTTTTTGTACTTATTTCAAATAATGGCTGTAGTATAGTAGGCAGGGAGTCACATAACTGGTATTCAAGTATTCATTCACATTTAAAAGAGATGTGTGCGGCCATCATTGCAACAATGCAAATGCATTTTAACCTTTATACCACAGATGAAGTATGAATTTGCATATAAAGGTTAAAACGCAAGATAATTTCTTGTCATATCAACACAAATGAGCATAAAATACATACATAATTGTACAGTTACAACAATCAATTGGCACATGCATAGTTTTTAAAGGTGCATATTTGCGTATCAGTTATGTACATCTCTGACTATAGGGCTGGGTGATATGATATTAATACCAACATCGCATGTAATGCACATGCAGTTCTCACATCGCAAAGGCCACAGCAATCAGCTGGTTTGAGATCAGGCTTTTTCATACTTCATTGTCAAAGTGCAGCAAGGCACAGGTGGGAAAAAGGTGTGAAAATCCACTTGCAAATCCACAAAACAAAATAAAGGACCATGAGGATCAGAAAGCTATAACAGAACTTAAAACTAAAACTAGCTACAAAAGCCACACACAACCAGAGAGCAGGGCAACACCACAAACAGGAACCAGGTACAAGAGCCAACGCTCGAGACATTACGATGGCAGACTAAATACAAAGACATCTAGGGAAAATGAGGTACAGATGTAACTTAATTAATGAACCAATCAAGGGAGACACAGGAGCAATGAAAAACAGGTGGACACAATACCCCTAAGAATACAGAGAACTAAGAGAATTAACAAACACTAAAGACTAAGAATCTACAGCAAGTACTAGGGGAAATACAACTATAAAATATTAGAAACAAGAATATACAGAAATACAGGTTTTCGCTGCAACTCCCTAATTAGATTACTAATTAGAGGACTGATTGGCTGAAGAGTCCTCACACCTGGGTTTGAACAGCCGACCTACAGGTTATCCCAAAAACACCGCATACACGGCGACTCTTTGCAGATAAAATTGGTCACCCCTGATCTAACATATGCGTAACATTTACTGCTGCTACTTTTGCATGAGCTCTACGTGTGCTTTCCAATCTTTATCATCCTTGCAGTTTAAATCACTCCTAGACAGGTAGACAAATATTCCAGTATCATGTTCTGATATTAAAATTTTTCCCAATATCGTGCAGCCCTAGCAAATACTTTTTATTTCTTGTTATGACGTTCAGATTTTCTTCAGGTTCTTCCCACCAGATTGCAATTAAAGCTTGGGTCTCTTCATTTGTCCACACACATATTATTATTATTATTATTATTATTATTATTATTATTATTATTATTGCATAGTTTATTTTATAACTTTTTTCAAGAGGTAAGATGTACAGTCAGCCGTCGTGCTTCGTGATTTGCAAATTCACAGATCTGCTAAATTTTCGTTTTACTGTTTTTTATTAAATATTTTTTTATGTATTTTTATTCTCTCTCTCTTTTTCGTGGTTAGCGCACACATAGTAGTTTTTCAACTTGTTATTTCTGTACGTATTTATGTAATTTTTTATTGATTAAATACCTGTACACTGTACATATAGTACATGTTTCCTTTATGGATTTTATTGAATTGTACCATGGTTACGTGTATGACTTCAGTCAATAGGTTTACAGTCCCGTTCGTTTACTGAATGTTAACCTTACTGTGAATGCATAGAAAACGGCAGCTAATGGCGTGTTCTATGAATCAGTAGGAGTAACATTAGTATACTGTACTGTAAATGTGCTACTGTGACAAATACCCATTTTTGTGTACTCTGTTTTTGTTTTTTTAAAGGTAATGTAAGTTAACTTTTAAATGAAATTAAAGTGTTTTGGGGTCATATTTAGTGTTTAAACTATAGAAATAAGCATATATTGCCATTTTTAGTTATTCTTCCAAACATCCTCCTCATTTGCGGCGGGTTCTGGAACCTAACCTCATGAATGTCCGAGGTCTGACAGTATTGTGTATTGTGTTTTATGTATGCGTATTGTTTTTCAGAGGCAGGCTATTTGCATAATCAAAGAAAGTGTTTCCAAGTCTCACCAAAAGTATCCTAGGATCAAAAAAGTACCCCGGCTGGTTTGAGACTTTGGGTACTGGTAATTTTGGTACTGCTACTTGACCGGAAGGGAAAGTACCCAGTGCAATGAAAAAGCGCCAGGGAATGGTTTTTAGTACAGATGATATTTGCTGGAGTCTGGCCAGCAATTTCCCGAAGTGCTGCGATTTTACAAAGAAGTAAAAGGTGGCCCAGCCTTAACACTAGTTTGGGTTTCAGCTGCGGCAGGAAGATGAGTGTAACCCTTAATGATTATAACCCTTAATGATTATAACCCTTAATGATCACAATCACAATTTATTTTTTCATTGATCATTTTCTTAATTTCATAGCTTCAGCGATTGCAATGATACTTCTGTGTAATTTTCTCATCTCCCCCGTAGATCCTCAGCATGGTGAAGCTTCTCTGCTTGTTAGCTATACCTGGCTGTCCACCCTCACAGAGGGAAGGAGGAAGTGTGGCAATCACACATTGCCTGGCAGATGGCATATGGATGACTGCTTTTGCTATTGTGCTTGTCTGCCATTTGTTCTCCTTTTTTTGTTTTGGGTCGATGTGCTGCCGTTTCAGTTTCTGGGAAAGCATTTCCTCCAGGCATGTGATAACACCTCCTTCCACCAAACATGAGAGTGTTTCCTCTGAGCACACACCAAGTGAAGAACCTCATTCTCTTTTTTGTGGTTTTAGTGATCAGAAGAAGCTGAGACAGATCCTTTAACTCCACACGAAAGCTCATTATTTTTCTTCGGTTTTTAAAGAATAAGTTTGCCTTTGTGATGACAGAAAATAATGTCACTACAAAGGCATTTAACAAGGGATGCCAGCTGTCCTTGGAACAAGAAGGTAGACCTTTTTTGTGAAACTATCTCTCCAAATGAGGGCTTCAGCAGGTTCCTGGCAATCCCACACCGCTATGCGGCTGCTGGATCATCAGCTAAACTAAAGTATTGCAGGCTAATTTCCTGTTAACCTCGATTACATTCTGACAGCACCGGCTCCCAGTCCAGGGCGTACCCACATCCTGGTGCCCTCTGCTGCCGGGGGCACAACTTGCATCAGCTTTGTATGTTTTTTTTTAATGACAACTGAGATTTTAGGTTTATGGTCAGCAGATACGAAAATAAAAAAATTCTAAATTTGGCTTAAATTTGATTTATGAATTATACATATAAATATATATTTAACACATCACTTTTGAAATGTTAAATGAATGCAAGAGCATTTTGTGTCAGAGGTAGATTAATACTATTTTTACTTTAGCTGGCACTTGCTTTTTATTTAAAGTCTGAGATTTATTGTTAGGATTCCAGCACTCATGCTGCCCTTTTTACTTGGTGGCCCCAGGAATCGGCTCTGCTGCTTGGGTCCCTCTACACCATCATGGGAGCTCAGTCCCACCCTTTTCTGGTGTTTATATATGGAAAGTGACTCAGAGAAACAGGCCAGCCAAGGAGGAGGCCTGCATGTGGGCCAGGGTAGGCCACACATGTATATGTAGGACCATCCTGAAGATTCTAAGTAGCAGGCCTGCAGCTGGCAGCATGGGTCCAGGAGAAACACAAAGACATGGCTAAAGGACAATCGGAATGAGCGTGATATGGGGAGTGTGGCCTCAATGCTCTGTCACTATCCCCCCCCCATCCCACTCAGACCTTTCTGAATGGCTTCCTGTCTGCAGGCTGCTGGGCTGCCGCTTTCCTATGGTGCCGTTCGCATCTCGCCAGGCCACAGCTGGGCACCGGCTGGTTCCACTGAACTACTATTTGCAATGTTCTTTTCCCTTTGCTGTTCCTGCCCATATCTTGCACCCAGCAGATTGTCTACAGATATAGATTAGTGCACAGTAGCCCCCTGTGAGTGGGGTTTGAGGGGACATGCTGTGGTGATGGGCTTAGGGCTACGGGGAACCCAGAGGAGAGAAGGCTTGTCTCTGTGTGGTGGTAATCCATCTCTGTGCCTATAGGCCTGGTCCTAGAGAGTGGCATGAGGGTGGAATGGTGTGGAGAAGGCTGACAGGGCATGGGGTCATAGGGTGTGGGAAAAGCTGGTAGGGCACGGAGTCACAGGGCATGGGGAAAGCTGATAGGGCATGGGGTCACAGGGCGTGGGGAAAGCTGGTAGGGCATGGGGTCATAGGGCGTGGGGAAAGTTGGTAGGGCATGGGGTCAAAGGGCGTGGGGAAAGCTGGTAGGGCATGGGGTCACAGGGCGTGGGGAAAGCTGGTAGGGCATGGGATCATAGGGCGTGGGGAAAGTTGGTACGGCATGGGGTCATAGGGCGTGGGGAAAGCTGGTAGGGCATGGGGTCACAGGGCGTGGGGAAAGTTAGTAGGGCATGGGATCAAAGGGCGTGGGGTCACAGGGCGAGGGGAACAGGGTCTATCATGCTTGATTAATATGCTTGGCCTCAGGCGCTTTTTTTGGCACTGTTTAAACTCGGCTGCTCGCTCTAGATGATCTCACAGGCTTGGATTTCTGGTGCCAACAAATGTAAAGCGGAAAGGTTCAGCATGTATCACATGTAACTGTCCTAAAAATCTGAGTTTTCTGTCAGTCTGTACACACCGTGCTTTTCTGGCAGTCTGTACACACCGTGCTTTTCTGGCAGTCTGTACACACCGTGCTTTAAACAGAGATGGCGGTTCCTCATCCGGTCAGCATAACTACATTAATCTTCAGGTGCCTGTCCTAAGATAAAGAATGAAGGAAGAATTAATGCGTGATGTGGAAACAACTCAAATCAAATGACAGCATTGTGTGATCATTGAGCCATGACCGCTCTTGCCGATAATCCCCTTTAAGTTACATTCCTGTGTCTGATAGCCCCAGCTGTAAAAATGATCACGATTTTATAGCTGTTATGTCATGTTTTGAAATCCCTGAGCGGAGCACTCTTACTCACGGTTCTCTTCTCTCGTCAAAGGGGCCTGTTTCGTTATTTCACAGAACCATGAAGACTCAGGATTTCGCTTTGTTAGCAGGATCTAAAATGCTCACACCCCTCATGACCCCCATGTCTTTCACTGGACCAGTAATTTAGGCAGAGGAATGGAGAGACCTGGCCCTTGGCAGATTGCCAGCAGGAGGCCCCTTGCTTTGCCCAGAACACTTGGCTGGCAGTGGAAGGCCCCACATTCTGTGAATGATCAATGTGTGAGTCTTTCTATCACATGTTAGTCAAAACAGTTCCACCGCACTCAACACAACCCATAATCTTCACACTACAGAAGAAGGCAAATGAATGGAGTTACGCCTAAGTTAAATGCCCCTTCGATGGCTAATGCCAGTCCTTACCAGATGACCCCCCAAAACTGTCAGGATTATGCACGTGTGCTGTTTTTTCCACTTGCCTTCACAATGAAACTCAGCCTGCGGGCCAGGCCAGCTGGGTCCCTCAGCACACTCGCCGCCGAGGTCGGGAGGCGGTTTGGGTGTGAGGAGGTGTGAGCGCTCCAGGGACAGGACCCCCATCCCAGGCCTCGCCTGGCACAGTGAGAGGGACCTGGTCCTGTCCAGGGGAGGAACCTTGAAATGAGCAGGATAATGCTGGGCTCACATGAGCAGATGTTCCTGCTCCTGCCTGCCGGTGCTGATTTGGTCTGACTGTTGAATTGACCTTCATGGCGGTTTTGTAAAGGGCTTCTTCAATTCAAAAAACGAAGCGGTTCAGGCATCAGATGTGGATGAGCTCCTTTAAGAACACGGGTTTGGGTGTGATGTTTGTTGCTCATGTGACTCCATTGAGCATTGTGCATGGAAAGGGGCATTAAGTGAAAATCTCTTTACGTGGTCATTTTTAAACAGAAACATGACAGGCTGAAATCCAGACAGCCTGATTCTCCGAGAGTGTTGGACGCCTCTCTCCTTGGGCTGAGATCCCAGCCTTATTTTGCTGTTCTGCTGGAAGCTGAAGCCTTGAGCTCTGCTCTCCTGCTGGAGTCACTGGGAGCTTATGGACCACAAAACTAAAAACAATGGAAAACAAAAATCTGTGTGTTGTACTGCTCCCTCTGTGTCTACAGCGCAATGAGTACCGCAGTTCAAACGAGGCACCCTCGCTTGGCTTGCTTGAGCTGCTTAGCTGATCCTGAGCTGTCATGAGCAAGACCGCTCAGGCTCTGATTTAGAGAGGAACCGCTCATAGCCAACCTGATAAGAATCCAGAACGATAGACAACAATTTCAGGTTCTTAGTGCTTTTGTCATGACATGCCACATGCTTAGTGCTATCGGCCCCTATTGTTTTTGGTAGGATTATCATTGTCATTATTATATTTAATATACCAATGAAGGCAGTAAATATGAAGAATCTTCAGCCTATACTATGTGGGAGTACAGTAGTATTGTATTTTGTGTGTATATACAGCATATCATGTGGTATAGGAATAACTCGATATTAGGGAACGATCGGCCATGTAAGTATTACTCTGGTTACACTGTGGCGGAAGGGCTACAGGTGATGGATGCAATAACGTGAGTGTGTAGAAGAGCAGCTCCCAGTGAAAGTGCCCTGCTGGAATTGCAATTGTAATGTTTTTCCGACTCCTGCCTAATTCTTTATGAAGCTGATCCCCTGAGGTCACCAGAGGGGATATTTGACTTTGTCTGGCTCTCCGTTACCCCTCCTAGGCCTAGGTGGTGTTTTCTGTGAAATTAAAGATTGTCGCCTGAAGTCAGATTGTCACAACAGTTGCTGCTGTGCTGTACCTGGGCCAGCATCCTCCATCACCATGCCATGTGACATCAGCAACATACCAAAACACCAAACCGCAAAGTGCCACAACAGGTGGGTCCTGGGCCTGGCCTGCAGCTCCAATCGGAGTTATTGAGCAGCAAGCAGCACATGGTCAGGGTTTCATTAATATATAATTTTTAGCAGTGAGCCTATGCCTTTATTATTTAGAAATGTGACCAATAAATTCTGACCAATAATTTCATATTTAGATTAATATCCCCTCTCTAAACTGTTTCTTAAGGGCTCTCTGTCTACAGTTATCCATTGCTGTCAGTGGCCAAGTCTCTGCTGGTCTCTTGGCCAAGTCTCCCGTGAGTTGGAGGCATGTCGCACTGTGCTGCAATAGGGGTGAATTGTATCATATTGCAATAGTAGTTGCCTCTTGTGTATCCTTAATTTATCAAATTGTTGGCAATGCATCAAGATGTGTATTGCATGGCTTTAGAGATTCACATCCCTAATACTCACTGACACTCACTGACACCCGTTAACACCCAGGGATTCCGTGACTGAGGGTGAGTCAGGGTGAGTGCTATTCGTGTAAATGCGCCGCTTGCCACTGCAGGCTACGTGGATTCAGGACTGAGCGAATTTCATAGGGTGAGGGTGGCTAATTAATGAGTGGGCAGGGCAACCAGTCAGGCAGCCAAGCAGCCAATCAGCTGGGCATCCGAGCTTTCAGCCAGAGTGACGGCCTCCGGAAGCTTCTTACCTCCAGCCGACCTTGATGCTCCGACTGCATGACTGCTCTCAGATCAGATTATATGCATCTTGTTTATTGATGAAGAAGGTCAGCAGAGAAGCAGCTCAGGCACCATCTGATTGTTATTATGAATGTTTCAGCCTCACTCACACTGCCAGGTGTTAAAGGACTCCCCCCACCCCCATGATCTTCTTCAAAGCACGGCCGTCACATGGGTCGTCTGATTGTATTGCAGGTCATCTTGTTTCACCTCCTGAAATAGACTTCTGTGAAACCATGTCCTGTGTTGAGACAGCTCCGTATTGCCTGGCAGCTGGTGAGACATTGTGGGAAAACACCAGTCTACCTAGAGAAATAAGGGTTGAAAAAGCAGATGACAGGGGCTGCAGCGTCCCTCCCCAAAAAAGGTAAAAAAGATGTAGCTGTTTGTGGACTGATGATAACTTGCCCTGCCCTGGACCACAAGGCGCCCATGGAGACTGCAGTCGAATGTTTATTTTCCAAACTTCTCATTCCATAAGGCAGCTGGTCTGAAAAAGATCCTCACAAAACCATATAAGCCTCAGCTACATCCCTGAAAGGCAGGAGGAACCAGGAGACCTCAGTGCTGAGAGGACTATACTGGGTGGGACAATAGGAGGTGATAGAAGACACCTCAGGGCTGGGGACCAGTAGTGAGAGGCCATTTGGATGGATCCCCCGTTTAGGCTGCAGAAAGACCTGGAGCTATGAGGACAGGTGGCTGTCTGAGGGTGGGGGTTGTGAAGGGGGCAGTAGATGAGACCGTGAGGGCATTTGTAGGAATAGCATGCAGACTGAGGAGGAAGCCACCGTCGGCCAATCCCATAGCGGAGAGGAAAGGAGAGAGGGATGGAGAAACCAAAGAGCGAAGAGGCTGGGGCGGGGCAGGGAGTGAAGGAGGTGAAAAGGGAGCAGAGCACATGGTTCAACAAGGGGGGGTATTTTTTAGAATCTTTTAGGTAAAGGCTCCTCCCCTTCCCTCCTTTGGAGACAAGTATTTGTCAGTATTCAGGAGGAGTGACCATAACGGCGGGAAAACAAGTTATAGGAGGAAGAGAGGGAGAGAGAGAAAGAGAGAGAGGGAGAGAGAGGAATAACTGGGCGGGGGGGGTGTGTGCCTAAATAAAAGAGCTGAAGTGAGCGAAGGAGTGGACAGTCATGGGCAGCGTGTTCAGCGCTCTGGTGGAACATGGATGTGGGGCGTGAGGAGTGGGAGTGCAGTCCCCTGAGATCCTGATCCGCCAGCATGCCATCTGCCTCGTTTGGCCTGCCGGCGGCGCTGGCGGGCCGCGCGCGCACCTGGGTCTGCCTCTCCTGCATGTTCTGGGTGAGTGCCTCAAGGTGGCTGGGGGGGGATGCATGGCAGGGGAACGGGGGGCATCCACCCTGCGTCAGATGCCCTGCGAGACCCCCCCGAGACTCCCTCCCCTGGCCGTCTGACTTTGGCGTGACCAGCTTGACACTCGGCTATTTCTGTCATGCCCTGTATAATTTAATCTGTTGCTCTTGTGCCGCTGCGGATGCTGAGTCCTGCCTGCGCTGGCCAGCTGTGGCAACCCTGGCTTCACCGCTCCTCCCGTTTAGATGCAGTCGAATATAAAATTAGATTTGGTTCCAGTCACCAGGCTCAGGAGCTTAGTGTGAAATGTCACCTCAAGGCAGTGTCACTGCCTAAGCTGAGGGTAAGCTTTATAGCGTATGCCTGTGTGTTTTTAAAGGCCAGATTGTGTGAGGGTGTGTCTTTGCAGAAGCCTTTCCTCAACCTTATAATTGAAAAAGAATAAACTTTCTTTTTTTAGGACACTTGAGCCCACGAGCAAATGCTGTGAGAGGATGGCATGGGAGATAGAGCAGGAGGAATCGGGAAAGCTTGGTGTCCTAGAGCCCGTTGGGTCTCATGGTGCCTCATGCGTTTACTAACGGCTGTGGGCCGTCTTCACAGAGTTAATGAGGTACCTGTGTAAGCACAATGGGTCTGAAGAGCAGGACAAGGAGCGACATCCAATCCTGGCTGGGGGGGTAAGATGGTACCTCCTGCCTCTGAATTATAGATGAGATCATGATCACGATGCCATTCTCAAGCTTTCTGCACATTTTGTTGAGATTTGGGAATCATCAAAAAAGAAAGGTCAGCTCTAAGGAGGTAATCCATCCATCGGGCTTTTTGTCCTTTTTTATAATGAATGACTTGACAGAGGTTTATGAACGAGAGGAATTAAGTGATTGGGGTGATGAAGCTGCCAGAGAGGTTGTGTCATTTCGCTGGATTGCGAGGTGTTCAGGCGACAGTCATCAAACTACTAAACCAAACCTCACAGCTACATCTGCTAAACAGAAATAAGTATTGATGCCCTGTGATCAATGCCCATTAGTGTCATTATGGATCCCTGGAGCAGTGAGGCAGAAATTGTTTAAATGCACTCTGCTGTACAGGCTGTGGTCTCCATGCGCATTGAGATACGTTATGGTCCGGCCAGAAGATTCAGTCGGTCCTTTATCAGTGGACTATTGTTTAGTGCCGGGGACAAAGGGAGTGGGAGGTGTGGCACTAAACACTGACACTGGGCTCAGGCGGGGCATCCCTCTGATCTCACTCTTGATTGGTTACTTTAAGCACACCTCATTTATTCATCAAGTAGACCTGTAATTGAATTGTAATGTTCATACCTGATCAGGCTGTGTTAGGTGGTATGGTGGTTTGTGTCCCAGGAGTGGGCTTGCATTGTGTGTATGAGGTGGGGGGGCTCGTTCCCTTTCTCTGATGAGTATCCGGCTTCATAAATGGGTGAAGAGCCCGATATGAGCTATAAATACAGCCCGGACAAAGCTGTGATCAGAGTGGATCGAAGAGAAAGCTCCCGGCAGTTACTCAATATGCAGCGTTTTCAGTGAAAGTCACGGCGCGGTTCTGCAGCTCTGTGACCGCCCCCCCCAGCCTGAAGGTTGGGCTGAGTGGTGGAGCTGAAGGATGCAGTTCAGTGATGGAGCTTGACTGAGGGGGTCACTGATCACTGCTGCCGCTCTCTGATGCACAAATGAGGAAAGTCATACCTGAACGCTCACAAAGGCAGGGAGCCACATGCCGGCCTCCCCTGTATGCTGCGCGTTCAGGGCCGGTCATCTTCCGAGGGCATGGTGACTTAGAATGCCATTGGTGCCAACCCAACCAAACCCCCTGGCAAAAAAATGCCACACCCGTTAAATAGAGCTTGGTCGATGGTCTGCACTGAAAAGGTCGAGGTTAGAATGGTGGGTATGGGGAGGGTCTGTAATCTGAATCTTCTTCTAGGCAACTCAGATGAGTGGCTCAGTGAAGCACCCTGCTTTTTAAATGGGTAACACTGCTAGTTTGAATAAGGATAACTCTACTGACAATGGCGTAATGAGGGGACTTCATCGTGATGGAGTGCAAAAGTAGGAACAGGGATCAGGGGTCACATACGATCTATATTTAAAGTGTCCTAGGTCTTTTAGAATGGGACCATTTGAAGCTGAGATGTTTGTTGCTGTGATGAATTACTGAACACCATTAGGACACAAGTGGCTTCCTTCCCTCCGGTTGACCTGCTTTGAGTGAGACTGCAATGCTCAGCACAATTTTCCTGAGCAGGTTAGTTCTCCCCACAGTGTGAACTATGCACCTCTCCTCTGTGAAGAACACTTAGTTTAAAGTGGAGCAGATGATGAAGAGCCTGATTAGCTATGATATTTATTGCTGCGGGCTTTTTGTTGGACGGTGGAATGATGTAACCTGTCGTAGTCATTGTGAACTTGAGATCTGAGAGGTCCTCAGACCCCAAATGGACCACCTGACTCACCCTGGGATTCTCTGGGCTTTTTGGTGGACGGTGGAATGATGTAACCTGTCGTAGTCATTGTGAACTTGAGATCTGAGAGGTCCTCAGACCCCAAATGGACCACCTGACTCACCCTGGGATTCTCTGGGCTTTTTGGTGGACGGTGGAATGATGTAACCTGTCGTAGTCATTGTGAACTTGAGATCTGAGAGGTCCTCAGACCCCAAATGGGCCACCTGACTCACCCTGAGCTTCTCTGGCACCGATTAGTTAGATTATGTTGCGCTCTCCAGCCTTCTGGGTGTCAGGTGCTGGAGTATGCTATATGAAGACATGAAGACCATCAGTGGAGAAGCTGGAGGAGACATGCGTGCTATCTCTCAGTAGCTCAGTATAACTACAGAATGTCATTGCTATGCTGGTGATGGATGCTACAAATGTTTTTTTTGGATCAGCCCTATTCCTGGGTCACTGGATGACTGCTTCAGTTGGGGCCATGAATGCTCAAGGTGAGCGGCCGCAACCAGTGTTTGGAATGCCTTGGATAATCTTGTTCCCAAATGAAAACCACTGATTATCCTTCGTGAGAAGATTTGGTTACATTTCTCCAACTGGTTTACACTGCCCACCCTCTGACCCAAATGCACTGCTCTGCCCAGGAGAGGTGACACCACACGGGGAGGGAGGGATCTCCTTCCTGTGGAAGCGTCATAGTAGGAGCTTTAATTACCACTTTTGAATAGAATCTGCCAAGGACAACGATGCACTGCCCCCCCTCCCCCCCCC
>JAODKE010000001.1:53133951-53144869 GCA_026779605.1 Mormyrus hasselquistii
CACATTTCCCTTCTTCGGAATAGCAGAGGCAGACTGACAGATGAGGCAAACGCACTTCGAATATGACATGGTGAAAATGTGTGTGTGTGCGTGCGTGTGTGCGTGTGTGTGCGTGTGTGTGTGCGTGTGTGTGTGTGTGTTCGTGTGTGTGTGTTCGTGTGTGTGTGTGTGTGTGTGAGGATATCCATATGCAGGTGCCTCAGTCTACTTGTTTGTACCCTCAGCACGTCTGTGTTTTTAGCGTTAGCTTTCTAGCCCCCAGGCCGCATGGCGTTCTCCATTGTGTTAGGATGCATCTCCAGCTCTAGCAGACCCACCATCTCCCAGGGGCCTTGTTTGTACTTGTGGGTTGAAGGACAGTGGTTACAGAATGGATCACTGCTGGATCACTGCTGGACTAGGGGGCATTCAGGTTGAGCATTGCTGATACCTGAGGAGGCGTTCTGCCACGCTTGCTGGGTCCCGCCTGGTAGCAATCATCCAGCTCCAGTAAGGGAGCATGACCATCAGGTTGGAAGCTGAGTTGGTCTCTGGCCAGTAGATGCGATCTGTCTCCCCCAGTAGAACTTCACCCGAAGATTCTGGACTGGGGGACCCATTAGAGAGCCCTCTCCTTAGCCGTGGTTCCTCAGGACGTGTGAGGCCCCCAGCCCATCCTCTGACTCCCGAACACTATGTGAAATATGTGGGTTCTGGCCCAGTCTTATCGGGCCCTGTCTTCCTGGTAGGATGTTTGGGATATGCGGGGCCCACTTTTGTGCTCCCTTGCTTTCACCTCTGATTTATGTCCCAGCTGACATGATAAAGCCAGGACACAATGCAGCCTGAAACACTGAGAGGTGGGCTGGAGAGATGTGGGAGGGGCTGCAGCTGTAGCTGGGAGCTCTTACACTGAGCCACTCCTCTGTTAGGTCCCTTAGCTTGGCCGTAGCATCAGGACCTAGTCCACCTCCACTTTTGGAAGCATTTGGTCCTCATCACTTACAGCCAAGTGAGGTTTTGTTGCTTGTGGTGTCTAGTCCTACTAGGTGCATTCATCTCATCTCTCTGGCAGCTCTCTGTGTTTATTTTTGCTAAAGCAAAGCTCCTTGCCAGCAGACCCTCAACAACACACTTCAATCCTTACATGGCTTTTGTTGCATTGAAGTATGAGAGAAAACATTTTCAGAAATCTAATAATGTCTTACTCTGTCTCAAAAAAAAGTACCAACAGAAAAGTGCTGTGAAGCTTATCAAATGCTAAATATTTACTCTGGAGTCACACTCTGTTTTCATTCTTGTGTTCCACACCAGTGGATGCCTTTTTTGTAGGTTTGAAAGGTTCACCACAGTGAAAACATTCAAGCTGAGCATGGAGGATGTGCCACTAGGGACTTTCACACCTAAGTTTGGGAACCTGGTCCCGATTCTCAAGTTCCTGGGCTGTTTGGACTTGGAACTTTTGAAGCTCCTGGCCAGTTTTGTGTGTGAAGTTCACATTGAACAATAAGAACTGGGACCTTTAAGCTAAATAAGCATGGGAGACGCAAGAAGTTTGTAGGTTATACCTCATGCATATTTTTGTACAACACTACACCATTACTCCAAAACAATGGAGGATAAATAAGTTGTTTTGTTAGTTATTTGTTAGTCATTAGAGGTATTGATCACATTCAAAATGGGACACAGCCTTCAATTTATATTTTACTTATATGACTGCAACATCTTCATGATTCTTCTTAAATTTGCCTGGCAGATCCATCTTTTGTATAGAATAGTATTTAAATGTTTTAACGTTATTCGAATGATATTAGACTGAAGTATATTGGTTAGAGATAGAATTTTCAGTTGCAGAAATATAGAGATGCAACCAAAAATGCATTATTGAAGCATTAAATGTAATTGGGGTACAAAAATAATTCCATCCACTCAATTTTTTGCTCTGCTACTCAGTTCTGTGTAGCTTCCAAGTTAGCTCCAGTGTTTGTGGTCAACCAATTAGCATATTATCTCTCTAAGCACCTCGCCATAGTTCTTGTTTGAACGAAAAGTACCTAGTCCAGATAGGTACTAAAAAAGGGTTCTGGAACTGTCTCTGACGAAGTACAATGGGGCCAAGTTCCTGTGGTGTGAACATTATTCCAGAAAAAGAGTTCAGGCAATGTGAAAGCAGGTTTGGGAACTCACTAGAGGGAGTCCACCATCTCACAGGTTTACCTGAAGCAGGACTATATGTCCCATTAGTATTCTCTGGACAGGCAGTATGTTTTCATCTAAAGCAGTGCTGGCCTTTCCAGGTTGCCAGGGACCAAGTTTTCTTCATCTGTTCTCATTGTGAAATGTCAACTATCATCACCCTTGATGTGTGATGTCCTTAACTCCTTGGGAGGCTCTGGACATAGACACATTTCCCGATGTGTGTGCTGTCAGAAAACTCTTCCTTTTTGTCATATAGACTGCTGGTTTAGTAAACAAAATAACCTGTTACTGTAGAACAGCTGATGTGCCTGAGTGGGTACTGAATCTGGTTTGACTTGGGTTCCAGCGAAGAGGCCTCAGCTCCTGAGATGTGCTTCATGTGTCCCTCTGGCTGTAGGGACTCGTTTCTGTGCTTCTTCCCTCTTGTCTTAGATTGTTACGCAGCCCTGAGCAGCGCTTACAGTATGAGGCATATGATCAGGAGCTTCACTCACTCACACTCTGAGAGCCTTGGTTTAGCCTTCTGGGACTTCTGTGGTTAAAGCTTTTATTGTGTCTGGGGAAAAAAACTTGGTGTGTTACAAAGAAAGGGAGACAGGGAGAAAAGGAACATTTTACATGCTTTTAAAGAGCATAAACATGGTAAGAGGTGCAGCCCATGACTTCATTCCAACCCCACTCTGTCTTTTGGAACAAGACCCTCCGAAACAGGAGTCCTTTTATGGTAGAACTTTTCTGTCTGAACTGAGAGCCCCTAACACAAGTAGCACATACAGGGGGAAGCTTTATGATTACTGTAAGTAAAACACCTCCTTTATGAGAAGGAACAGAGGATGATGTAAAGGAAATTATTTCAGGTTTACTGAATCTTAAAGTGTTCTTTAGGTGTTCTTCACATGTTTCTCAGATTTGTGTTGGAATGGAAAGGCTACAGTGCTTGTAGATCTCACCAGGCTTCCCTTCTGAGTCCATGTTGTTTTATATGTAAATGGGCTCCAGGAAGGAAAAGTAATTTACAGCAACAGGAATCAGATCTGTGAAGCAGAGACTGCAGACATGAGCACCTAATGTAATGGTTCACTTATTCTTCAAAGCTTCAGTAAGACACCCAGCTGTTTAACGAAATGCTGTGATAATCTAACATTACAGTATTAAGATTAACTAGATATGTTAAAACGCTTGTTTAAATTATGTTACAGCTGCACTTGAAATAAATATCAGCAGACTTTGTGGCAGCAATAGTTTATTAAGGCTCTTAATTAAATGGCAGCCCAAGTTAGACTCCAGAATCATTCCACCAAAGATATCAAATATATAAAGTTCCTGGTCTTTTGACGACCATGAGTCAGTACTGAGTCATATATCAGTTACCAATGAACAGGAGCATCTTCACAGATGCCCAAGCTGGCGTCTATGGTACCAGTCCCAAAATTCCATTGCATCCGATTAAATCACCCATGAAAAGATATGAAAAACAGCCAGGATCATTACTGCTCATTATGAAAGAATGAACTGAACTTTCCTGTCCTGGAACTTCCATATTTATTAAGTATCAGTCAGGAATGACAGCGGATACCTGAAAAAATGCTACAAATTTGGTATGCTTGCATTTTATAGCCCATTCAATGGTGGAAGTCAGATTTAAAAATACAGAATGACTGTAAAATGCCAAGTTCTGGCAGGAGAGATCCTGTGGGGGGATGCACTGGTTTACGTGCTCAGTACATTAACTTCATGACATGGCAGTCCCCAGATCCACAGGAAGTGATTCATCTGGACGTGCTGATTGCAGAGACCATCATTATCTGCCTTTATCCTGTTTATTCAGTGCAGTCCTCAGCCTTGTTGGCCTCAAAAGCAAGCAGCAAGAGTGGGTGCACTAATCTGTTTATGCTGTTTTTGGAACACCGAGATCACCATAAGATCCAGTGGCCTGCAGTCGGATCCCCAAGGAGAAGTCAGGGATGTGAAATGTGATACATCAGCAGACTGGTGATGACACGAAAAAACAAGCACTATCACAAAAACAAACATTATCATAGATAATGACTTTGAACATTATGGATTACTTGGTGTCCTCAGCAACTAAGTGAGCATTTATTTTGTTTTTAGCCAAACCCAATCAATGTTTACATCGATGACTGGTAGTAATTAATACAATGGGAGATCAGCACATATAGTCATTAATACTTTGAGAGACCAACACATGGCCATTAATACTCTGGGGGACCAGCTTGTGGTTATTAAAACTTTGGAGTACTAACTCATGGTTGTCAATACTCTGGGGGACCAGCACGTGATTATTAATACTCTCGGGGACCAACATGTATTAATTAATACTGTGCGAGTCCAGCCCCTGGTAATTATAACTCTCTCAGCTGCGCTCTCAGCTCAGTTACCTAGAGGAACCCAAAAGTGGCTGCTGAGTGGATATTCAACTAAAAAGCTGACCGTCTCATTCCTCTGCCTTGCAGGTTAATGCACCCTGTGTACCGACTTCTAACTATGAGCTGGTAAGAGACTTTCATCCTGTCACTTCTAACGTTGCTGTTTAACCTCTAACAAGCTCTTGTGTTACACAGGGGCTGAGCTTGTGCTTTCACTCAGCCACTCGCTTAGCATTCTGAGAAGTCTCTCCTCTGCAGCACGTGCCACCATGCATGTTCGCAATGGGAATAGCTTGGCCAGGAAAGTCACTCAGCCCATCCTGAGGGCGGGGTCCCAATCCCTGCCGGACTCAAGCGATGCATACGGCAGAGGCCCGGCCTTTTTGGGCTTGCTGCGACTCTCTGGGCTTTTCTCATCACCTTTTTATGTTTATGTTTGTATCTGCCAGAATAAGCTGCTCCTCCTGCTGCTGGCCGTCAGCAGACCAAGCTGCCTTCTTCAGATGGATTCCTGTGGCTCATGTCCAGGAACATGCAAGGCCTGTTCTGTTGTTTGTTGTAACTTAATTATTAGGCACTGCCGAGATTCCATGAATAATAAACAAAGGGTTAGAGCAGTGGTGGTTGACAGTCTTTAGGTTGTCCTTGGCAGAAGCTCAGCTTAGTGTTCCATGATCTCTGTGCTCTTTATTTTATGAAGACACTGCTTTCATCAATCCTTCCATCCATCTATCAATCCATCTGTCAGTCCATTTATTCATTTTTATTGTTAATACTTATTCAGTTAGGATCATGATAGTTCAATATTTATGTGGCAGATGAGGTACAGACACACCATCACACATTTAAGAATGGATGTCCACTCATTTATGAGAACCAACCCTCATTTCCTGCTTCAGAAACCTGCTGAAGATGGTGCCCAGTGGTTCCTGATATCTGAGTGTAGAATGTGTCTGACTGTGACTGTCGGTGTTCCTGGTAGCTAGGTTCCTGATCATGTAGATGGTGGTTGGGATCCTTCTGGCTGGGGTCCTGTCCATGTGTTGCTGTAAATACGGATGTCTCTGACTTCACGTGCTTCACTGGTTTATACAATCAGGGTTGGAGTACAACATCACCACATTGGATATTATCGCTTTCGAAAGTATGTGATCTTTATCTCATGTCCCTAGGCATGGATATGCAATAAAACCTCATCTATTTCTTCCAAGCACATGAAACAATTTGTAGCAGTATGTAGTTTCACCAGTGGGGTACCATGCAGCCAGTAGGATAGATGGAGGGACTCTAGCTGTGTTTCTCTTCCCAGTGTCTGTACAGTGGGGACTGGCCAGGAAGATGCAGGCAGCACACTTGAGACAGCCCTGCAATTCAAATTAGCTTGTTTATTGGCTGTTCCACAGTCAGCCTGCTGAGGTCTTCATTGGCCAGCTGTAAATCAGCCCTTAATTGGTTTTGAAGAGGCCAATGGTCTGGATGAGGCAGCATGTCACGTGTTCAAATGCAGAGTTCTGCCAGACCTGTGCGTCTCTCATTTGTCCTATAGGGGGTTATGTATCCTATCTCTCTCTGACAGACCTGTACCTCACTCCTTTGTCCTGTAGGGGGTCGTGTGCCCTGCCTCTCACAGCCAGACCTGTGCATCTCTGTTTTGTCCTGTAGGGGGTCGTGTGTCCTGCCTCTCACAGCCAGACCTGTGCATCTCTGTTTTGTCCTGTAGGGGGCTATGTATCCTGTCTCTCTCTGCCAGACTTGCACCTCTATCCTTCATCCTGTAGGGGGTCGTGTGTCCCGTCTTTCACTTTTTTTGACTGACTTTTTTCTGTTACATTCAATACTTACAGTATACATTTAAAGAAATACCACAGAGATTGGAGGAGGCGAATTTCCAGTAAAAGCTCATAAATTTAATAGGAAACACATGGTTGTTGATAAAAGTGGTACGTTTGTGTAAGGTTTGTGGAATTTTGATTGCGGTGTAAGCAGGAGAACACTCTTCTTTCCCGCACTTTAAAAATGCACTGATTTATACATTGATTCATGCAGTCATTAAAGTCGGTGTCCTTCTTGTAGGCGGCTGTGTGCTGGGATATACAGGGGGGATTCTCTCCATTTTAGAAATATTGCATGAGGCCCCTCCCCCTTCCTGCCTCGCCCATATTGCACCTCCTTACCCGATGCAGAGGGAGTGTTTCTCACTGATGGAAAAATGTGAGTGAAACTTCTGAGTGCATGAGATGCTGCGGTTCTCATGTAACAGGTGGCTGCAGGCAGCTTACAGTTTTAGTCCATTTTTACTGCTGGATATTTTACTGCCGAAAATGCAGGTTAGGAACTTTTCTTAAAGGCTCTCCACCTCCTCTCCTGGACTCCTTTGACTCAGCTCCTCCTGTCACCAGTTGTAGCCACGATCAGCCGCTGGTCTAAATATTGCTAATTTCCTTCCTGTGGAGGACAGTGACCCTGGGCGGGAACAAGGCTGCACCAGAACGTGCAATGCTAAGTGCTAATGTGCTACGTGCTGGTCCCACAGCTGCTCACTATGCTGTGCTGCTTTTTTTTGTACTTGCCACAGGATATGGCTCAGGAAATGATTTGTTGTGTTTTCTCTAAGTGGAGGAGAAATGAAAGGGGGAGGTTTTTACTGGAGAGCAGAGATCTGTGAAAAAGACTCCTTTCGACCCTGGTTTTCTGTGTGTAGGTGCACATGCTTTCTTCCTGAGTAAACCCTACAACGGTCCTGGCACGCTTCTGCTGTTTCACTGTGCGTCAGGCCCGGGGCATTCAGAACCAAGTCCAGTGTTGTGCTTTATGAGATGTGTTTCAGCATCACTGATCACTCCTTGGTTTTGACATAGTGACCTGCAGCTGCTTGACCTCCTGTGCCCCAGTAGGGGGCGCTGTGCTCTTGCTGTCTTCATCTTTGCATGGATGAGCACCTGAATGTCTCACCTTTGCTCCTTCCTCTTCTCCTCTCTCCAGCTTGCAGGTCACCACGTTTCCTTGAGACATGCCGAAACCATGGTAAGCACTTGTCACCTTTGCTCCTTCCTCTTCTCCTCTCTCCAGCTTGCAGGTCACCACGTTTCCTTGAGACATGCCGAAACCATGGTAAGCACTTGTCACCTTTGTTTTGTTTGCTGAACATGATTCTAGAAGATGTTTTGTGCTCTAAATATTTTTTCTCTTGATTCTGGGCTGTTTTTTACTTCTCTGGACAGAACATCTAACCAGCATGACATTGTTTGAGTTATTTTGAGAATTTTGTGTCTATCTGGTATTTAATATTTTCCTGGTCCATAGCTTATTAATAGCATGCTTAAGCCTTAAGTCAAAACAACTCAAAAACAGCTTTTATAACCAGGAGCGATATAACCATCAGCTGATTCAGTTTTCCATTTGGACAATATGAAAAAAACAGTTATTTTGATGTATGGCCCATTTTTTCAGTCCCTAAAAGGAGAAAATTTGTGACTGCAATAAAAAAACTAAAAATGCCAAAAGTCTTCTATTTTGTTTGATTACTTATGGTTAAGGTTAGGGCTGGATAGGGGTTAAGGTTGTCATTTTTGGGATTAGGGTTATGCCATAGAAATGAATGGTTCCCTTAGAAATGAACGGTTCCCACAAAAATATGAATACAAACATAGATATGTGTGTGTGTGTGTCTGCACATTTCCTATGAGAAAATGATTTTCTTGTTATTGATTTTTGTTGGGATTCCTTTATAATGCTCGAGAGTCACTGTTAAACCTCCACAGTGACTGTGTGTGTGTGTTTGTATGTGTGTGTGAGAGAAACAGAAAAAGAGAACGAGAGAGAGAGATTTTCCATATCCTGCTGCCTTACTGTTAGTCTGGAGTTATCAGACTTTCCTCTTGAATCACCCACCCCAAATCCCTAGTTCAGCTGGCTGAACAATGTTTTATAAAGTCCCCCTTTCTTCGGAGGAGGGGGTAAGGCCCTGGTCTAGAGAGGCGGGGTGCCCTCCCCCCATTTTTAGTCCCTACCCAACCACAGCTGCATATGACTAAGCGTGTCAATGTAGCACGTCAGGGCTGCGTTATGTGAAATTCCAGATGAGTACACATCATCGAACCAGTGGTCTCTGCAGACACTGAGCATAGTGCGCGCAAAATATGGACTTCAGCAGTCTGTCACCATGATCTGCAGGACTGAACACTAAGAGTATTCACTATCCACGCTCAACAGAGATTAATCTATATCTAGCATGATCTAATAATCTATATACGACTCATTATGGTCAGGCAGCGCATCTTTCAATAGAGCATAGCCGGACACAGATGCTGAGGCATCATGGGCAGTCATAGCTCCTGGCCGTGTTGCAGATGTTAACCTATGGTCACATCTCATAGTCAGCACAGAGTAGCAGTAACATGCAGGGCCAGAGCAAAACCGACCTTGAGCCTCCTCAGTACTTTCTGCTGAATGGGAGTCCCTCGGGCCCCCTCCAGTCCAGGGTCTGGGAAAACATACCTGTTTTCACACCCGCTGATGGCCTTAGTCACATGATCTGTTCTGCTCTTTCACTTTATTTCTTTTTATGTTTTCTTCTACCTTCCTCAGACTCAGCCTTCCAGGATATTTTTCCCCGACTTCTGAAATCACCTTGTGCATTCTATGTCAGGAGCTCCCATCATCTTCCATAAAATCCTTCTGTAGATGCAACAAGTTATCTTCCAAACAAACTCCATGTCCTTTCACCACTCTACATTAAAATGAAGATGATGATGAGTTTTTATTTTCCCTAAGTAGGAGTCAGTGTATAAGCAGGAAAAACCCTCACAAGTCCTCCTGCTGGTCCATGCTGTGGAGTAATGATAGCAGCGTCATCCAGATGACCTGAGCTCTCAACACCGAAAGCACTGAGGTCTTCTTCCAGTGTTATCTGAGAAAAGCTCTAGTGCTGCGCGAAAACTTACGTTGATGGAGAGAGGCTTTAAATAACTGCCTGTGGAGGGCTTCAGTGAGGCCTGTAATGCTGAACAGATTGTGGGGGGAGCCTGCCAAGACCGCCGCTGTGTCAGGGTTAAAGAGGGAGGGGAGTGCATGAGATGGAGGGAGGAGTGAAAGGTGGGGAGCAGAGACGCCGAGCATTACATGCCAGGCATGTGGCAACCAGGGAGCAGCTCGAGTCTGAAAACTCTGCTTATTTGGAGAGTTAAGGGGCTTTTGAGATAAGAATGAACATCAGCAGAGATCACCAGGCCTCTGCAGTCAGCTCCAGAAGCTCCCTGCCAAGTGACTTCTCCTCTCTCAAGAGGGCCTGGAGATGGGGAGGGCAGTACCTGCAGAAGGTAGGGTCCAGGACGTGGGACAGGAGTACCTGCAGAAGGTACCGTTCAAAAGAAATTTGGTTTGTAAGATGATTGAAGTTTGTGTCTGTAGAGTGTTGGATTGTATCAAGTGAAAATTGAGAAGCACCTGTTGATGGTGAGCTGTGGTCCACGGAGGTCTTTGTGAGACCATGCACTGTTCTTCTCTTTATACACTCAAACTTCTGGTTCATTTATTGCTCACAGCTGTCTTTTATAGTCGATTAGAGTGTTGCAAGCCACTTCCCCACCAGCCTTCTTCTGGAGTGTGGGGTTGAGGGTCCCTGTCTGGGTGCTTTTGTGCCAGATCTATGGCATTTTAGATGGAATTTACTTTGGTAATTGTTAATATCTAATCTAGTGTCTAATTATTTTTATTTAAACCATGTTAACCGTGTAAACAACTGCATGTATTTTTCGCTGTTATAGATTCAGTGGCTTCTGCTCAAATTACAAATAAGCTACAGGAATTTACAGAACAGTTTTAGCCAGTTACTGGTTAGTCAGGGAAGATACACTACTAACGGCAGCCAAGCCCATCTGCATGATGGATGCTAATGTGGCTTCTGTGTGCTGAAGCACAGAACGGCTGCATCTCTAGTTCATCCATTGGGTCTCTGTATGGAAAGAGGGGCACGTGGAAATGACTGTCAAAATAAACTGGCGCTGTGCAGAGTTCAGAAATGAGGAGCCTGCTCTTGGCCACATTTTGTTTCCTCAGGGCTTCCTCCGGGTTTCCTCAAGGTTTCCTCTGGGTCTCCTCAGGATTTTCTCAGGGCTTCCTCTGGGTTTCCTCTGGGGTTCTTATGGTCCCTGCTCTGCTCTTCCATGAGAGATTTCCTTTGTTTCTGTACCATTAATTGAAATGCTTCAAATCTGTTTGTTTGCAGAGTTCTATCAAGTCCTCCACCGAGTCAAGACTCAAGCCCTCGCGGTATGAACTTATGTATTAATGGTCTTTTGGTCATCTAAAGCTGAAACTAACCCTCATTCTTGGATTTTACGGGGAATTAGGGA
>JAODKE010000001.1:53145818-53163901 GCA_026779605.1 Mormyrus hasselquistii
TTTTGTTTCAGTCAGACTCGGAATTAAAGCTACACTGCGCTTTTGTTTCAGTCAGACTCGGAATTAAAGCTACACTGTGCTTTTGTTCCAGTCAGACTCGGAATTAAAGCTACACTGTGCTTTTGTTTCAGTCAGACTTGGAATTAAAGCTACACTGCGTTTTTGTTTCAGTCAGACTCGGAATTAAAGCTACACTGCGCTTTTGTTTCAGTCGGACTCAGAATCACTTTGGCTGTTCGTGGGATGTTTCTTGGGCAGTGTTTCACTCAGTAATACAATAGCAAAAAGCTATTTGAAGCCGTCACACTCGTTTATTGTACAGACCTCATACTTTTCATCTAAGCAGATTCCTGCATGTCCGAGTGGCTCCTTCAAGCAGACTGTCTCACTGAGACTCTGTTCGCTGTAACCCTATACATGAAAAAACAAAGAGATAAACCCGTACTGATTTATTGCCGTCACATCATTTAGTGGACCAAGTTTATTTTATAAGGCGTATACTCCATGAGGTACTATGGATATACATGCTGTGTATGACAGCAGATCATTCTCAGATTCTCTCTGCTTTTCTGCTACAGTGATCTTGAGAAAAGGACATGTACATATCTACCTATCTGTATGTCCTCTACAGGACACTGAGCCTGATCCAGGGAGATGAGAACTATGATGTGGACCTTCTCTATATCACTGAGAGCATCATCGTGGTGGCGTTTCCTGCCAGTGCTGAGGAGCACAGCCACAGTGCTCACCTCAAGGAGGTGGCCACCATGTTGAAGTCCAAGCATGGGGCTCATTACCTGGTAATGCACAATGACTCCTCCCTGACTCCAACCTGGCCCCGCCCTGACTCCAACCTGGCTCCAGTCTCGTTCAGCATGTCCATGTATAATACCTGTGGTTAATGCTATGCCTCTTCTCCCTCAAGCATCCTTTCAGGAGCTCAAGCTCCTCTCGTTTTGCACTGCATCTGACTAATCATTCTCAGTTGAATGATTCTTGTTGAATCAGCAGCATCTGACATGGTGAGACCACGTTCTGCTCTGTGACTTGAACATGCTCGTCTGACTTGCAGGTCATCAACCTCAGTGAGAAGAGGCTTGACCTGACTAAGCTGAACCCAAAGGTGAGTTGTGCTGATAGTGGTCCAGAAGTGGCCCTAACTGGTCTCTACTGATTTCCAACTTTTAATCATGAATGCAAAACTGTAACTTGCACACTGCCATCTGCGCTCTAGGTGTTAGACTTTGGCTGGCCTGACCACCACGCACCAGCACTAGACAAGATTTGTACCATCTGCAAGGCCATGGACACCTGGCTCAAAGCAGACCCCCACAATGTGGTGGTGCTACACAACAAGGCAAGGAGCCCAACCTCCCAGCATGCACCTCTCACCCTTGTCACTATAAAAACTTGAAATAAATCTCATAGTGTGGAGCAGGTCATGCCTAAGGCTAAAGGTATCTGTTCTTAGTTATTCAATATTTACCGTTTTTTCCCTAAGACTGTCTTTGAATGGCATTACTTGGTGATACCTCAGCTTATGCTCATACACAATACTTGACAGTAGATGGTGCTCTTGAGTCTGTTTTGAGGCATCAACTTCACTGTTTCATTGCCTCTTTATCTGAAAGGCTTCAGTGTGAGTCATGGATCTGAAGGCACAGCCACGAGATCTTGTCATTACGGTTACTATCTTAAAGTTTGTGTACACGGAGACAATGTGTCGCCAGAGAACTCCCCAGGGACTATTCTGTTGATAGTGTTAATAGCAGGAATTCAGCCAATTATTGCAAAATAACATCTGACTGAGGCAGTGTGACTTAGCTGGCTAAAGGGCTAAATGTAGAGCAATGCTGGAGTTCTAGCTGCATGAAGCTACAGGAGCTGTATCCATTAAGCCCAGTCACTGTGTGATTCTCTGCATGCTAATCAATGCTCAGGGTATGATGGTAAACACACTGTCAACATAGTAACCTGTTATAGAAAGGGGTAATTAGAGAGCATTGATACTGGCATGTCGGAATAAATGTATTTGACATGTTTTTATATTGTTCCACGTGCTATTGAAAGACGTCATTTTAGTGTGCAGCATGAAACAGCTCCTTCTATTCATAATATGTATTTATTTAATGGAAGCTTTTGTCCAAAGTGACATTCAAGTGAAGAAATCTTGGGGTCAGCCAGCATGGAGCTCCCTCTTGAGTTTAGGGGTCTTGCTCAAGGGGCTTAATTGCTATGCCAGCCAGAGGATCTGAACCCCGATGGTTCTCAATATGCTCTCTCTTTGTCCGCAGGGCAACCGCGGACGGACAGGGGTGGTGGTCGCTGCCTACATGCATTACAGCAACATGTCAGCTAGGTGAGGCTGCACCACCACTTCATCTACGTCCTCTTGTTTGTTTTGGCCAGAAGCTGATGATCCGCTGAAGTAAGTCAATAAATCATTAGTAGGTGGAGAGCAATTGGCCATGTTCCCTAAATGCTGGCTGTCAGCCCAGAGGAGTCCAATCGATCCCATACCGTGGACTAAAGGAGCTAATTCAAACTGTACCAACAGTGTGCTGGTCATTCTGTGATCATCACTATAGATTTAAAAAAAAAAAAAAGTTTGAATGTTGCTGGATGACTATAAAGTGATGATAGAAAGATGGATACAGGTTTATGTGACTTTGATGCTGTCAAAGACAAAGCAGTGTGATAGGGAACTAAAAGGTGTTTCTTCTGGAAAGCAGTGCAGATCAGGCCTTGGACAGATTCGCCATGAAGCACTTTTATGAAGACAAGGTCCTTCCTGTGGGCCAGCCGTCCCAGCAGAGGTCAGTCTCTCCACTCTTCCTCCCCAGGTATCCTAACCTTGACCCTCCCTGCTGAGGTCAGTCTCTCCACACTTCTAACGTCTCCTAACCCTAATCCCCCCAGCAGAGGACAAATCCTCCACACTTCCTGCTGCTTTCACAGGCTGATTCTATTTTCTAATGAGTTTTCCCTAAGGGTCAAAGTGTGGCATTTCTAATAACTTGTCCTAATGTTCCAAACTTTTCCTAACACTGCCTAAAGTCCCATAGCTTCTAACTTGTCCTAATGTCGTCTAATTTCTCCTTCTGCTGCTACATTCCAGGGGATCTTTTATCTCTCAATGAGGCCTAATTGCTGAAATTGAAAAGAGCTTTTATCTTTGAAAATGAAACCTTTGGTCCCATTAGAAGGGGGCTGCTTCCTGTCATCCACACGGAGAGTTTCTATATCATAGAGTTTGTGGGTGTTGATATCTAATCCCCTTTCTCATACTGTATTACCTTTTCACATGATCTTCCACACACAGAAGCTAATTCTGCTGTTACTGAAAAAGCGTGTCCTTGCCTGTAACTCCACACGGGCTCACAGGACCCAGACGGAGATCTTCTTCTGAAGGGCTGAGCTGCGGGTCATCAGACCCCTTTTGCCGTTCACAGCTGTGCCTTGAGGCTGCTCCCCATCATCACCCCATTCTGGTGTCCATGCTGTCGCCCCTTGGCTTTGCAAAACATCCCCACCCCTTCTCGTTTAAACGAGTTGCGCGTAAAGTGTTTTAAAAGGAATCTGGCAGCGAGCTAAAGTGCTAAACCTCAGCGTTGCTATTTCCTGCCTGGGATATAATTAACCAGAAGCTGGTGCCCAGCGGCATGTTGTGCTTATGGGCAGCATGTGTGATGTTAGGGCAGTGATTGCCAGCTTGGTATCCAAAGGGCCGCTTTAACAGTCCCTGTAAAAACACGTTTACGTGCCTCAGTATGAAATTGTTTCCATTGTGCGCAGCTCAGCTTGGACAACAACGTCTCTACTCAGGCCTCGTCACCATCGCAGCTTTTGGAAACTCTTGGATCGTGGCTCAATCAGGGTGTGGGGGATTTCTGGTTTCTGGTGTCTGGGGGCCTGTCCTGCTTATGCACATGATCATTGAGGCCCAATAAGGCTTCAGCAGGCAGGGGTTGGTGGAGACACTGTAGAGTGACTCATACTGTTACCCCAGAGTATGCAGTCCAGCAATAGTGGAGGCTTAGATAATGCTTAAATAATATCCTCTGTCCTTCTGTCTGGCCCAGGTACGTGCAATACTTCAGTGGCCTGCTGTCAGGACAGATAAAGATCAACAACAAACCACTGTTCCTACATCATGTCATCATGCATGGGATCCCTGACTTTGAGTCCAGAGGAGGTGAGCATGTATGCCCTGTGCAGCTCTTGCAGACATTCTGTCGGGCTTCTGTTGAACATTTGATGGTTTTTGGTCCTGCTCACATTGAACGCTAAACCTCTTTGTGCTGCTGTTCCTTCCAGGTTGCTGTCCTTTTCTGAAGATATACCAAGCTATGCAGCCCATTTATACCTCTGGCATATAGTAAGAGTGATGCTCTCTCTTCTTAACTTTGATATAGTTTGTAATCAAGAAATGAAGGCATGAGGTGTGAACGACCAAAGCCTTGCTGGTTCAATCTTCCCCCACTTGGGCTGCAGGGACCAATGGGGACCCCATAGCAGTTTCCAGAGCATCCACAGTGATTCACAAAACACTGAATCTCCACTGTCCATAGACAGAATCTCAATGTCCATTTTATTGTTTAAAAACATCATGTTCCCAAAGCACTCATCAAGACTGTTGAATTAAAGGCCCCTGCCTAAAGTACTTTGCAGATATTAGACATTTATGAGTCCGGTTACAGAAGAATTTTGCTACTTCAGTAGAGCTGACACTTACATTACAGTGGCACCAAATGACAACAAACCATTGAGAAATCTCCTAGGAAATGAAGACCTTCAAGGGTGAATGGTGAATGTGCGTGTGTTTGTGTAAATCCAGGCACAGCTGAGGTCATATCCGATACTTACTGCACACTGCACACCACACTGAAATCATTGTCTAGGCAGTAAGTTACTTTGCCTGATGTGTGGGGTGTGAATCTGATGCTAGCAGGTACCCTGAAGCACTGCAGATCTGTCCACCCCTCTGTCCATTCAAAAAGAACCAGTCAAATGTGGTTCTGCCTGCTTCTGAGAGGCTACTGACCTGTAATGATGGCTCTCGCATGCCTGCGAGTCACTCCTCCTCTCTGATCTCTACAGCAACGTCCAGGGCGACAGTCAGACCAGCATCTGCATCACCATTGAGCCCGGGCTCATGCTCAAAGGAGACATTCTGGTAAGACGCAGGTCTCCACACACTACTCTCATGTACAGCGTGCATCTGCTAATGGGTTGTGGATCATCTGCTCAACATGAAACAAAGGAGCTCCACAAAACTCACCCAACAGACATCAAGGTAGCCAAAAACAGCAGTAGAACTTGATGAAGGATCTGTGGAGGCATAATATGTGTTCAGTGGCGTCTTTATGTGTGAGAATACACCTTTGGGGGGGGGGGCGAGCAAATATACTGCATTACTTCATTACAGGTCCAATGTATTGGCCCAGATGTGTAACATTAACTGGAAAATCTGTAGAACATCTCTTCCTAGCTAGTGGTGGAGTTTCATGCACAGTTGAGTAACCTATAGTGGCTTCTACCTCATTAACCCTTCCCCCACGAATAAGCTCCTCCTCCTTAAGGAACTTCTCCATGTTCTGCTGAGTAGAAACCACATGATGCCTGTTCTCTCTGTTTCCTTTCTGCTCAGAGTAATTTGGGCTGACCCTGCTGTGAAGTATCTGTGAAAGATCCAGCTACTTTAACAGTTATTTTTCTGTGCAGTCCCTGTAGCACATGCTTGTTATGCAGAGTGTGTCTGATTGAAACAGGCTGCAAAAAAACACATGATATGATGACTGTAACACACAGCATGCATTGTTCGCCAGTAAGGTGACCAGCTTTGCGAAGCCTAGCATGACGTTCAGAATCATGGGAAAACTTCATCTTTGTATCTAGTGCAGATTATGGGACCAGACCTCGGTGTAGCACTGAAAATGAGGCTGGTATGAAGAAAGCACCATATTAAAGTGTGACTGGCCAGGCAGGAAGGCAGGAATTTCCTGTGCAGACCTTAATGGCTTCAGGATGGGCCTTGGCATGGATGGCGGTGTGTCAGATAAGGCAGCTTGGTAAGGATGGGCAGGCGACGCAGTACAACTACATGAAAAGAAAAACAGGGCGTGACGCTGACTGGGAGTAATGCGGGTCGCCATTCTGACCATCGATGGGCTTCTAATCATTCATCTCTTTGCTCTAGAGTGAGATTTATGGTGGTTGATGTGAACACCTCTGCAGTAAACAGCCCTTTGGTGGTCCAGTTTTCTGTAGGCATGTGAATGTCTGATGATAGCCATTTACCAGCAAAAAGCTAAGAATGATGCTGTGGTTTAATACAGCTGCCCAGCATTGACCTGGAATGGCCGCCTCCCACCTCAGACCTGAAGGTCTGCAATACTCGCTGCGTGTGTGTTTCCTGATAAATTCCCCATTGATTTTTTGCAGCTGAAGTGCTACCACAAAGGGTTCCGAGGCCCTGCCAGAGACGTGATCTTCCGGGTCCAGTTCCACACCTGTGCCATCCATGACCTGGATGTGGTCTTCACCAAGGAGGAGCTAGATGAGTCTTGTAGAGGTAGACTTCACAGGGGGAGTTCCTGCAGAAGCACACAGACTGCATGTGGTCTTGGGCGTGTGTAATGTTCAGACCACACCATATTATACAACCAGCTACCCAAAATAATAAAATCCCTCCTGATTGCACCTGATTGTCTCTACTGAAATTCAGAATGGGAAGCCAGGGGTGTATCGTTAATGCGTATAGCAATCATGTGACCCCCGCAGGTTGGAATAGTGTGGTTTGTGGGGTGTGAAACACTGCGGTCTTCTCCCGTGTTTCTCCTTCTTAACAGATGAGCGATTCCCTGACTGTGGGAGAGTGGAGTTTGTCTTCTCTCTGGGGCCAGAGAAAATCCAAGGTGAGCCTCAGCTGGTGTCTTTGTGGAAAGTCTCTGTGGATAGTCTCCCATGAAAAGTCTCCTGTGCCAAGCCAAGATTGGCCTTGGACAGGCCTAGAGGGGCACCAGTTTGGACCAGGGATCAACAAGATGCTTTAGCAAGTCATACGATGACCAGTGGTCCCTATGTCATCCCCAACAAAGTTCCATGAAACCTGAGAAGCTTCATAACCTCGCAGGAGACAGAACGCCATTCGAATGTTATTTGGTCACTTCGGAGTCCTCAGTGTGCATATGTGATAATCAGGTATGGAGCACCTGGAGAACGGACCAAGCGTCTCAGTGGACTACAACACCCAGGACCCGCTGATCCGTTGGGACTCTTACGAGAACTTCCACCGGCATGGTGGCGACCTGCCAGCAGGTAAGGGTGAGCACTGAGGCGGACAGCCCTATGCCTTGGCTGCTTTGAAATACAAACTTGAAATACAGCGAACTGTGATTGGAAGGTCTTTGGGTCACATCCCAGAGTGATGTCAGTGTTGGGCCCTCAGTTGCTGCCAAACTTTTAGTACCCTGCTTCCTCAAATGTATGTGACTTTGGATAAAAGTATCTGCTAAATAAAATATAAATGGTATGGTAATATATATGAGGCATTACCCCCAATCTCCAGCAGGGGTCTGGACAGTGTCCCCCCCATGTGAAAGGAAAGTGATCTCCCTGGGTGAAACTGGATATGCAGGCATTTATACATTGATTGTGTCACACTCATAGCCCGGTAGGACCCTGGGGACACTGACTGACACTGCACCTTTGTGCCAATTCCTGCAATCTCCTCTGGACTCTGCAAAGGAGTCATTTTCAGTGGAAATATATTACATGCAGCCAGTAGGAATTCTATTCGGACACTCGGACTTGCTCTTTGCAAGTCTGCTATGAGGGTCACATGTGCGAGGAATTAACGGGGCTCGCTCTGACCCCCCCGGAAGTCAGAAGAGAGAGCTAGTGGAAAATAAAGTGAGGGTTTAGCTGGTGCCTGCAGTGTGGGAAGCAGGAAGATATATGTGTGTGGGCAGTAGGTTTGGTAGGTAAGCAAGGTTTGAGGTCAGTTTACATGTCTGAAGTAATGAACCAAGTTTCATCTGAAAATAACCTGTAGATATCTAAAGACATCATTACCTCAACTGGAGTCATAACTCGAGTTAAAGGTCACTTATTTAAGGGTTCCCTACATCTATGGGAATTGGTGATGTCATCTGAGGATGATATAGGTGTGGAACCGTCTTCATTCTGGTCATTTATCATCTCAGTTACACTGATAAAGAAAAGAGAACTGTGACATAATGGCCAAGGTCTCTGATACGCTGGACGTGATGTAACATGCTGTAGTGCTGTGGCTTCGATTTTTACGAGGGGGGGATGCCCGTCATGTGAGAGCTGCCAAGCACCCACAGGGCACTCCAAGCATGCGGCTCAAAAAGCAAGATTTAGATCAAATAACACATATTTTATTTTTATTAAGGAGGACCAAGACTGAAGTGTCAGTGTCTCAGAATAAAAGACTAAAACCAGGGGCATGGTTTGTGATGACTGATTTTCGGGGCCATAGCTACATTTCATAGCTGTCAGCTTAACATCTCGCTTGTGGTAGAAAGATCTGGAAACAGCCTGTCTACTCAGGAAGCAGATGTTGGAGTTCCTGAAGAGGGGGGAGGCAGACAGTGTATGGGGGCGTGGATCGTGTATGTCCCCATGACAGCAGGGAGTTCTCTCTCTGCTCAGAAACACATTTTTGGAATAGTTTAGGTGTGCCGGGAGGGGGGGGGGGGTGCTGTCCATAGCCAGAGGCCTGGGTACCACAGAATCTCTTTAGCTCTCTCCTGCCCTCCTTTGCTGTCTCTTGCTTGCTCTGTCTCTCTTACCGGTCCAGGGAACATTCAACATGTGGGTCCAGTGGACCGGAAGACTTTTCGTAAACCGTGTGATGATATCAGGAAGCTGTGTCTCCATGCCGGTGTTATGATGGGCTCACTAGGCGTCGTCAGGTTGGGTGGTGGGGGGTCATTGCGTCGCTGTGCCTCCCTGCTGTCTTGTCGTTTTAGAGTTTGTATGGCAGTCTTGTTGTTTACAAAACATGGTGAAACACAGAGCTAAATGAGCTAAATTTGAGCAAAGATGTTATCTTTTTATAAGCTGCCTACTTTATTGTGATAATGAGTGGCACTGCCTGGGGAGTCAGCGGGCCGTTTAGATGCCCATAATGTGCCCATAAGGCACCTGTAAGGTTCAGGCCCTTCAGATGTTTGATACAGACAGCACCTAAGACAATAACATTGTCAGACCAGGAGGACTGGCCGGGGGCATACAGATGTCGGGGGGGGGGGGGTGGCTCTCTATTCGCACAGCTTTCCTCTGCAGTCTGCTTGATGTTTGTTTTTGCAGTCTGCTTGAAGCTGGGGAGGGAGTTGAGTTTCCGGGGTTGCTGTGCTCCTGAGGAGCCCTCCTGTCGGAGCGGCGGCTCTCCAGTACACTTCTGGCTGCTGTGTAGCCTCGTTATGATCCTTCATGTATCTTTAATGTTTTAAGTGCTGGGGGGCATCGACCCACCAAAGTGCCCATCTTGTCCTGCTGAAGCATCACCTTCCAAGGATGCTGACCAGCTTCCTGGCACATCACCCCATTTCAGCCCTGGGTCATAATCTGAACCATCAGTCTTTCAGTCACATGCACAGTTTTCTGGCACAGAATAGGTTGAGAGTATGACCCAGGAGAGCCAATGCCTTTATTTCATACTGTGCAGCTAGTTTATGGACTGACCTGCACTTAGAGAAAGAGCTACATACTTGCAAGTTTAAAGCCAGAAAAGGTGCAAACAATCCTCAGCTTACAGTTTGTTCCTTGCGCCTGTCATCAGATTTGAACAAGAAGCTGTCCCTGCTATAGCGATGCAGTTATTCACAGGCAGAAGCCAACTGTTCTAGCATGCGGGAGCAGTGCATGAACTGCGGGTAATGGGGCTTCATGGGGAGGAAGGTACTCTACCAGTTGCTCAGCAACAACTCCTCACGCGAGCATCTGAACATCACTGCATCATTTCAGTGTATTATCTGTAAATACAGTCTAATGGTTTAAAGAGACAATCTCCAGCTTAGGGGGTGTGGCTATGACATCCTGGATTTGGAGGGGTGTGGTTATAATTTTACTGGCTCAGGGGGGCATGGCAATGTCCTTGGTTTGGGAGGGAGTAGGTAGCATACTTACAATCTCCCTGGTTCATAGGGGCATGTCTGTAACATCCTGGATTTGGAGAGGTGTGGTTATAAATTCCCTGGTTCAGACGGGCAAGGGTATACCACCCTGGGTTTAGAGAGGTGCACTTATACTTTTCCTGATTCGGAGGGGTGTGTCTGTAACATCTTATGTTTGGAAGAGTGTGCTTAGAATTTTCCTGGGTGTGGTAATCATTCTCCTGGCTCTGAGGGGCATGATTTGTTTCCATTATCCAATGGCAGCATCCACAGCTGGAACAGCGTGAGCCTCCTAGAAAAGAGGAGGGTCTGACCAGGAGCAGGATGGAGGTGTGGAGCATTGGAAGAGAGAGAGAGGGAGGGAGGGAAAGAGGGAGGGCACTGCCTTGCCGTCAGTGATGTCACGCTGTCAGACACACAGTCCTGGGACACTCTACAAGTGGGGAGGGGGGGGGGAGCAGTACTGCTAAAGAGAGCAGCAGTCAAACATACAAGGTGCTGGTGCCCATCTGTGAGGAGCTCCCGCAGGAGGGCCGGGCGGCTGCCGGGGGACACAGACAGGTAAGCTCCTCTCTCCTTTCGCTTATTTTCTCCTACTGAAAGGAGCTATGTTTCTCTCTGAGCCTTTCCCATGAGGCCCTGAAGTCACTATTTATACTGGAGTTTGTCGCTGGTCTGCCAGTGTTTCGATTTACAATGTGCTAATGGTGTATCATGTTGGACAGTCTGGACGTGATAAAAGTTATTTGGAAATAACACACCGGTGCTTTACAGATCCCTGGGTTCAAGCTTAGGGGTGCTTTCAGCATGTTGGCATGTCAAGCTGCATTTTCCCTAATTTGAGAGGAACTTTAAAATGTTGACTTGCCCTATAGCCCTGTGGCCCCTGTACCCCCCCGCCTTTGGGCTCTTGCGATGACTCCATGGGGAGAGACCAACACGGGGGGCAGCAGGGATCTGGGCTGTCTCTTTGAAAACAAGAGGAGCCCCCTATATTAGATGTGTAACAAACTAAACTGGAGGTTGCCAGGGTAACGGTGGCCTGAATAGAGGATGGGGAGGAGGTTCAGTTTTTCCGAGTCTCGCAGCTTCGTTTAAGGAGACGCTGGCAGAGTGCCCCACACATTTGCCGAAGAGCCGTCGGGCGGGCCCCTGAAACGAGATCTGAGGGCCGCAGGGGGGTCGTAAGCCGTGGGATATCCATGTTCAGCTGGGCCCCGCCTTTCTGGCGTACTGGCCTGCCCTGGAGCTCACAGTGGTTGTTTTCAGCTTCTTTCCTTAAAAAAAAAACCCAGTGTGTGTACAGATGTACTTTAAAAACATCTGTGTGGGTGGATAGCTTGTGAAGTGCCGTGTTTTGGGAGCTGACTTGTGGGTGTGTCCAGCTGTTGTACCTTTGAGTATCACTCTTATCCTGCTGGTTGCTATAAGAAGCCTGAATAGATGGATTGTGTTCAGCTGTGAAGAAGGAGATTTGGGGAGATCAATGTCTACTGAGCAAATACGAGGTAATTTGATTGCAACTAATGCTGCCCTTTACGCCAGAAACAGCCTCACAGAATTTTTATTCATTATGAAGGGAAGATCACGTGATGATGGCATTATGGGATGTGCACAGCCTGAATAAAAGGTTACGATGGCATTAAGTTGGGGTGGGAAAGGCAAGAATGGGGCATATATATCAAAGCAGAAACAGGCATTGAGAGCCATTTCATCATCTCCGCCATACTTTCACTGGCCAGGGCATCACCATCCAGCCTGAAAGTAGAGGCGCAGTTTGCAGTAGCATCCCAGGCTGGAAGGAGGGGGGGGTGATAGGAGAAGGAGATCAGCAACAAAGAATAGGATGGAATTAGATGATCAGTGTTAACACACCACACAGTGCGCAACAACAAAATGTGTCCTCTGCATTTAATTGTGACATAGCAGGGGGCAGCTAATTCAGTGCCCGGGGAGCAGTGCTTGGGGATGGTACCTTGCTAATTCAGTGCCCGGGGAGCAGTGCTTGGAGACGGTACTTTGCTTAAGGTACCTCAGTGGTGACTTGCTGGTGGGGGATTCGATCCGGCAATTTTTCAATTACAAGTGTGCTTCCCTAAGCATCAAGCCAGCACTGCCCACTCATAGACTCAGAGGTGACACCAAGAAGCTACGCTGGTGATGCCTGTCAGCAATTCTGGATAAAATTACTTTTTACTCATCTGGATTCTTTTACTGAGATTTTTTGCTGAGAGGTGAACAATGTGCCTTTTTTCTCCCTATTTTCTGTTTATTCCAGACATCATCCGCACACAAGGTCCTCTGGACAGCAGTCTCTATGCAAAGATTCGCAGAAAGGATCCACTTAACAGTACCATCACCACAAACGGGTTGACGGTACCGGGCCATAGCCTGCCTACGGGTGACCCGACCCTGTCCGCCTGTGAAAACGCCCTCTCTGTGAGCAGCGACTCAGGGCATTCCACAGCCTCCGTCAAGACTGACCGCACCGATGAGCCACTCCAGCAGGGGGTGCTGCCAAACCAATCTCTGAGCCCAATGGAAACAAAAGACCTGGAGACGCTTCTGACGGGCCTGGAGGCACCAATGCAACGGTCGGGCTGCCCAGCAGTGCGTGCATCTGTGACGGGGCAGAGCCTGCGCCACATAGTGCCCGCAGAAGTACATGTCAATGGACATAGTGGCGCGGAGCGGGAGACAGACATCCTGGATGACGAGGTGCCGGAGTCCAACAGCAGGGACAGCCGGGGCACCCCGTCTTCCCTGGGGGGTCGGGTAACACCCCCTGAGTTCTATTGGCAGAGGGAATCAGTGATCAATGGGGAGGGCAGCCTGCACCACATGCCAGGGGCACCTGAGGTGGGCCCACGGGCCCGCTGCAGCTCCTCTGTGCTGGCACACGCTCCAGACTTGGACTACAGCCATGCCGCCATTTACCGCTCCCGCTCCTTTGGAACTGCACCTGGGCCGGATCTGCTTTTAGAGCCCACCCCCAGGGCCCCTGCCCGTGGCTCCAGCAGCCGAGATGCCGTGCAGCGTGGCATGAATGCCTGGCAACAGCAGACCCACAGCCTGCCCGAGCTGCCCCCGTCCGCCCCCTCCCAGCAGGATGTGGAGCGCTCCATCGAGGACCTCGGCATGCTCATGATGGAGCTGGATCCTGCCATCGCTCAGCCACCCCGGGCCCCCCAGGCGCAGCCACCCGCACCTCAGTCAGACTCTGTTCCGCAGGGCCCCTTTCCTTTTGGCTCTTCCCTCCTCCAGGCGTCGACGGCCCCCAAGCAGGCCTACATGGGCCATACTCCCGCACTCCTCCATCGTCCAGTAGACCCCCTCATAACTCGCTCTTTTTCAGTAAGCTATGAGTTCCAAGGGGGACCCAAAGTGCCAGGGTCCCAGTACAGTCATGGCTATGCCCCGCCTCCTCTTCCCATCGCCCCCCCTAACGAAGAGAAGAGCTACAGCCTGGAGGGTCTGGTGGCTCACCGCATAGCCGGTAAGAAGGGCGACTTAGCGGGGCTAAAGCTAACAGGGCTAAGGGTAACTGGGCTAAGGGTAACTCGGCTAAAGTTAGTTTTGCAAATGCTAGCTGGACTAAAATGTCGTATTTATTTCATAAGATTTAAAAGATTTAGTACTTATGTCAGAACGAAAGGGGGCAGCGTGTGGCTCAGAGGATTAAGCCTGTGTGCCTGTAATCGCAAAGACACCGGTTCAAACCCAGCCTTGGCCCATCAGCAGGTCCTTGAGCAAGGCCCTTAACCCCTGGGTCCCTCAACAGGAGGCTGCCCTTCATGGACAGCTTGCTCTACAGCTTGATTCCCCATGGGGATCAGTAGAAGTATCAATTAAAAACAAACTTTTATAAGGTTTAATACAGGTCTATTTTAGCACCTATATCGATGGTAAAAGAAGCAGCTCCTGTGCAGGATAGGGTGTGAATTCCCCCAAATAGGTCTGCATCTCAACATAGTGTATGAGGTCATGAGAGAACAGCCTGATCCAGGTAAATTGCAGTATTGGTTTTTATCTATGATATTATGCAGCCTTACACTTAACAATAGCTATACAAGGACTTTCTGAATGAAGCTTTCATATCTCTTGGGCAAAATGAATGGACTTCTATGGAAAACAGGCCCATTCTCAGTCCTTCTGTTTATCCACCAGGGGGAACCAGAAGCCTCAGATAATCATTGTTGGTCCTGGCTGTGTATCTCAGAGCACCAAACAGAGGGTGGCTTTCTCCTCCCTTCTGACCCAGACTTTTCTCAAGCCCCCGGCACCATAATCAGACCCAACCCAGACAGTGATGGGGTTTTCTGGCATGTAAATCTCTCCTTTCACCTTTCTTTCCATCTCTTTCTCTCATTTTGTCCATCTGTCCACTTTGGGAACCCTGTGCCCTGCCATCCTCCTCTTCTTCCTCCTCACCATACCTCCCCTGGCTGTGGGTTCAGAGTACAATGCTCGTATCCAGGGCATCTGGGAGAGCTTGACCACACCCAAAGCAGACCACGGTCGCTCCTATTCCCTTGCTGGTTTGTTTACTTGTCCTCATCATCCTGTCCCTCTCTGACCTGCCCGTACAGCCATTAACACTACTAACTGACTGGTGGTAACTGATAACTAACCAGCTACCAATTTCACAGTACATTAATGGCAACTTACACTGGCTTCTTCCAGAGATGTAGAGCTCCCCCGCTCCCAGTGTCAGTACTATGGTTGCGGGCCCCACCCACAGCGTGGCATTTATATTATAATGCTTCTGCAGGAGAAGTGGGGAGGTGGGGCTGAGGTTTGAGGCTCAGCTATGGGAGCCGAGAGCTGTGAGCTGATTGGCAGTCCCAGAACTCCTAAGACATGATTGTGTTGCCCCCTAGTGGCCCAGTCTGCACTGAAACACAACACAATGTTCTACAGTGTTTGAAGCTGCATCCTGGGCCACTCCCGTATGATTAACCCACACTGTGACTCCCCTCCTGCTCCCAAACTGACGTCTTCTGCCTGCTTGGTTCCCTGCCTGTTTGGGTGGATCTTCTTGGCCTGAGAGCCTGAGAGATCATGTCTGTGTTTGGGTGTTTCTTGGGAATCATGTCCATAGACAGTCTTAGTCATGATTGACAAGTTTGCCTGAAAGTGCTCTGATTGCAGTGCAGCAAGTACTACTCTATACATAGCAATACTAAAAGGGCAATGGACATGGTAATGCAGTGATATTCATATTGTGATGGTTTACTGTGACTGAGTAGATGAGTGCTGTGTATGGATGAACGGATGACTTTGTTTACACCACAACCCAGTACTAGAAGATGAAGGGCTAGCTATTGAAAAAGTAAACGTTTGCCAATCAAACACAGGTGTTAGTTCGCCCACACAAGATAACGGGTATCTTAACGGACGTGGCAGGAGTGGCTTTAAAGGTGAGCCCGGCTCCTCTTCAGAACCTCACCGAGTTCTTGGGGAGGTCTGCGATGGTAGGGGCACCGTTCTGAGCAGTCAGTGTTTTGATTGGCAGGTGTTCAAAGCAAGGAGACATTGGCTGACGGAGGCACCGGCTCCACACGACGCCGGACAAACAGCGAGGGCCAGTGTCTGGATGGTCGTGGCCCGGGCCGTGCGATCCGCTCACCCATCCGCTGTGTTTCCCCAGAGTTTGTTAATGCCATCGCTCAGAACCCAGGTGGACGACCCAAGGAGGTACAACACAAGGGCTCTCTGCCCTGTCCTCTGCTCTCCTGCCATTGGCCACTGCACAGATTGTCCATGTAGCTTTTTTTGGTACATTTCAGCCACTTTGGGTTGCATAGTACCACTGTTACATGGTAGTAATTTATGTATAATCGCCTTTCAAGGCAGTGAAGGGCATCTTTCAAAAAGTAAAATACCAGTGAGGGTAAAGCTATGTGTGTGCTTGTGTGGTGTGTGTACCTGTCTTGCCCCCAGGGACAGATGCACAGCTACCGGGAAGCCTTTGAGGAAATGGAGGACAGTCACATCAGTCCTCCGCCCAGCTCCGGTGGTGAGGCCCCGCCCCTGACTCCAGCATTCCCCGTCTCTCCACAAACCCCTTACTTCAATCTGTGTAAGTTCTTCTGCCCTGCAGGAAGAGGGCGCCGTGGTTCACAGCAGTCCGCACATAAGAGACGGGTTTCTCTCTAAAGGCAGAGAAGCCTGTGCCTATTAAGTCAGCTGTCATCAGTAAATTATATAGGACAAAGTTTCATGAAATATGCAGTCTGACAAGGTAATGATGCAAATACCAAAAAACACCTAAAATATGCAGGACATTGTACAGCTGCTCTCATGACATGATGCTGCTGTTGCTCATTGGCATGGTGTCTATACCAAATTTATTCTTGAAAATAAATTTGTTGTAATTTTTTTTGGTGATGGGTTTCATTTCTTAGTCGATACCATTATTCGTCCTTCTTCAGGAATCTCTGGAGATTGCATAGTTTAACATTCTCTCTCTGCACTTGGGAGCTGTGCTTTTGTGCCAAATTCAGAAAATTTAATGTGCTGCGTGTAAAGGAGAGAGAGCACTGAGCCTTTCTGCTGTCTCTGATTAGATGCAATAAAAGAGAAGCATGCATTTGTGATGTCAGATAGTTTGCTATTTTAGGGTTAACTTTAGTTGCTCCAAGAACTTTCTATCCTGATCAGAAAGGGCTCCTCCCATTCCTGGTTGTCTGGAACCCCAATTCCAGGGCATTCCTTATGCGTCATACATTTGTCTGGAATTAAATGCATATCATGGAGGTGGTCGCATGACTATGAACATAAGTGGTCATATGACCTGGTCATGTGGGGCTGGTCTCCTAGTCTAGTATGTGGAAGTGTTTCATCTTCTCAACCTTCCACCAAGTTGGTCAGGTTCTTAATTAAATGTGAATAAAAGTTAGATGGCAGAAACCCTTTGGACTCAGGACATAGCATTTCCACGATGCTTTAAGCTTTGTTTACATAAGAAGGCATCTTTCTAGGAAGCTAATACACACATGTGGAATTAGGACACCTCAGTTAATCTCAAGTAAGGGCAAAATTAGCTCATTTCATGGCTGAGGTTAATGTTTAGTTCAGCAGTCACCTGGGAATTTTCCCATAATTCCATTGGACATCTTCTGGGAAGACCTGGGAGTGGTCTCTCTCTCTCTCTCTCTCTCTCTTTCTCTCTCTCTATCATCATGCGGATCATTAAGGCTGCAGTAGAGTGACATCACCACGGCTCTCTCCTCCTCAGTAGCTTAACCCATCCCCCACTTCCCCCCCCACCCAAGACAAGCCCCACCCAGGGGGTACTTTATGCTACAGAAACAAAGAATTGTTTGAGATTCTTTGGTAAGTCGTGATCTCCGGCATCCGCCCGACATGACAGACATCATGCAGCCCAGCTTAAGGCACGGATGCTGGGCCATACCTACCTCCCACGTCGCTGGGTATTACACAGCTTTACCCCTGTGATATCAGGATCAGGTCATGTGACATGGAATTCTGGCTGTGAAAGACCCTCATTGCCCCACCTCCCTGTGTGGCTGGGCTCTGATCATGTGACTCTGTGTTTCCAGCTGCATCCTTTGTTTCTTGTGAGCTCTGAGGTCAGACTCCAGGAGCACTAACGACCCCCACCCCACCCCCCATGCATGATGCCGCTGTACAGCATAACGTACTGCTACTGGCTTCCGCACCATTCCATCGTCCATTACCTTGGGCTGTCTCACTGTGCTGTCTTGATAGCCCTCAGCTAGCATGTACCGCCTTCATGATCCCATTTTCCAATGAACATTTTCATGCACCCTGATGTCCAGTAGAAGGCGCTGTGCCTGTACAAAGGCTAACACCCCCCCCCCCCCCCCCCCCCCCAACCCCCCTACAGGCCGCCCTCCCCCCGGCCTGGCCCAGACCCCCCCCTCTGCCCCGGGCCCGAAGCCCCCCACCCCC
>JAODKE010000001.1:53163981-53174994 GCA_026779605.1 Mormyrus hasselquistii
CGGTTTGCGGCGGGTGTGGGGCGGGCGGGGGGGGGGGTTTGGCCCAGTTACCCTGTCTTCTCAGTCAATCATCACATAAACGGCATCTGCTGAATAATTGTACATTTTCAATGTCTTGCAGTTTTCTTAACAACCCCTCTTCTCTGCCATATGGGTCTTTCTCCTGTCAGAAGCAGTTCCTTTTCTTTTTTCTACAGCTGATGGCATTTTTACAATTTAATCTGAAACATACCATCTTTTTTCGAATTGGCCCCACAGCAACAGACAGCTAGCTAGTCACTCTTCCTTTTCTCTTTCTCTGTTTCCTCTTTCAAACACCCGTGTCCCCCCCCCCCCTGCTGCCAGACTCAGCAGCTAACCCTCTAGAGTATGGAGAGGAAGGTAAGACCTCCATGGTGATCAGTAACTTCACCAGCCCCCAACATACCCCCCCAGCTATGAAAGTCTCCACGGTCCCCTTCCCCCCAAACCACTGACACACCTTTGCTTTAGATTCAGTTGTTGCTCTTAAACATTATATTGCACCCCCATTTGAGGCTGGTCTCCATTTCTGTGACTCATTCATACAACTGCTTCAGTTCGGCAGGACAGACAACATGAAGAACACAAAGAGCCAAATCCCTTGGAGAGGGTCTCACATATTTCATGCACCAAGAATACACAAAACATAAATGATGATTTTGTTTTGATATCTCATCTGTACCATTTAAGCCTTTCACGATGAGACGGGACAATGAATTAGAATTAGGTGATTAGCGGTCATTGTCACCACACCACACAGTGCACAACAACGAAATGTGTCCTCTGCATTTAACCCATATGTGACTTTTGTGACATAGCAGGGGGCAGCTAATTCAGCGCCCGGGGAGCAGTGCTTGGGGACGGTATCTTGCTCAGGGTACCTCAGTGGTGACTTGCTGGTGGGGGATTCGATCCTGCAATCTTTCGATTACAAGTGCGCTTTCCCTAACCATCAAGTCAGCACTGCCATTGCCCAATGATGGCGGCCATGATACCTCTGCTGTTTTGGGGTAGCGTTACTCATCCTGCATCTGTATGCTAACAGCACGCTGTCTTTCCACAGAGCCATGTAGCTACGTGGAGTCTGTAGCTCGCAGTGCTGCTGCCGTCAGTGGGGGGAAGCCGGCAGGGGCCCCCTCAGCCAACAGTTTTGCCACTGACAGCCTTGCAAAGCAAACCACCCCCTCCTACACCATGAACCCCCCTCTATCTTCTGGTAGCTCCATTCCAAGTTCTGATGGGTAAGTGATATTCATGCTGAGTGTCCATGCTACCCACAATGCAGTATAGAGCTTGATTGTATTAAGAACATAAGAAATTTAAACACGAGAGGAGGCCATTTGGCCCATCAAGCTCGCTTGGGGAGAACTTAACTAATAGCTCAGAGTTGTTAAAATCTTATCTAGCTCCGATTTAAAGGACCTCAGGGTTTCAGCTTGCACTACACTAACAGGAAGACGATTCCATACTCTAAATACACGCTGTGTGAAGAAGTGCTTCCTCAAATTTATTGTAAAATGTTCTCCCGCTAATTTCTACCTATGGCCATCACTATTGTGGGGCAGACCTTTCATGTCGTAGTAGGTACAGATGTTTATATTGACCATAGCTATGTGCTCTGAAGCTGACTGGCTGCAAACAGCATGTGGTCATAGCCCACAGAGGGCTTTATTATAGGGACGATCCCTATCATTAAGATGTATTAATACAATCAGTGCTATGAGTTTTTTATTGAAAAACACTGATATCTTATCTGTTTCAGGATTTACCCCTTTGCTGACAGTGGCTTGTGGACTGTGCCCTCTACTCACCCCCAAGGGGATCCCAGCCCCCACCACCCAGACACCGTCTACCGCCCCCCCTCTTCTTCATACCCGACCTCTGGCTTAGGCACCGCCGCAGGCAGCTATGTTACTGCTGACTCAGGGCCCTGCCTGCCGGAGGCTGCTCCTGTCCTGGCCGCGCCTGGGAGCCCCGGCACGCTCCACCACTCAGTGGCTACAAACACGCCCCCCAGCCCTGCCTCTTGGCCCAGGCTGACCAGTCAGAGCAGCCTGACCGCCGATTGGCTTGGGCAGCCAGCCAATGGCAGCGAGCCTGTGTCTGGAGGTGGTTCTTTCCCATGCAGCTACGGCACGGATGGGCAGTCGTCATCCAGTGGCTATGTCACTCCCGACGTGCCTGTAGGGGGTACCTTCCCGAATCTGCCCCCATACATGGTGCCCTTGGGCAGCTTGGGCACGCAGCCACAACTCCCACGCAAGCGAAGCATGTCCAGCGGGTCCGAGAGACCCTCGACTATGCCCTCCTACACTGGCAAAGTGATGGCCCCCTCGCCCCCATCCAGCGGGTCCGAGAGACCCTCGGCTATGCCCTCCTACACTGGCAAAGCGATGGCCCCCTCGCCCCCATCCAGCGGCTACAGCACACCCAGCACCGGGCTGCTCCACACCCTGTCTGACTTCTCCAGACTCTCCACGTGCGGTAAGCGTGAGCGTCCTGCTGCGTACCAGCTATAACCAGGCCACTGCTCATGGCTATGCTCTGCTTGCAGAAGGAGGCCCAGAGAACCGTCTCAGCGTGAAGTTTGTGCAGGACACCTCCCGGTTCTGGTACAAGCCCGACATCTCTCGAGAGCAAGGTAAGCACGGGGGAGGAGGGCGGGCAGCAGGTTGTGAGTCCTGCTATGTTCAGGTTTGAGCAGCACTCAGCATGATCACATGTCCTAACAGCAGAAACATTTTCCTTGGACTGAGGTGACTATTAAGCAGTTTTATGTCATACCGCGGGCTCCGGCTCAGCAACCTGCCCTTCCTCCCCTCCCTCCTCTTCCTCTTGACAGCCATCGACATGCTCAAAGACCGCGAACCCGGCACCTTCGTCATCCGCGACAGCCACTCATTCCGGGGCGCTTATGGCTTGGCTATGAAAGTGGCCTCGCCCCCTCCCACTGTGCAACAGAGTAACAAAGGTGCCACTCTGCCCCTTGTCTCACAGTGTCTGTCACAATCCTTAGATCTATTTCACTATTTACACCACCAAGGATTCTGATTACTATTACTGTCTATCCAAAAGAGCATCCGGCCTGTGTCCTTCTGTCCCACAGGCAGTGACACAGCCCACGAGCTGGTGCGGCACTTCCTAATCGAGACAAGCCCCAGGGGAGTGAAGCTGAAGGGCTGCCCCAACGAGCCCTACTTTGGTGAGTGGGAGTACGGTGTCAGACGAGGAAGAACATGCACCGCCATTCACAGAATGACAGATCGAAGAACTTTCACTACATGCACTAGAATCTGAAGAGTGTAAAACTGCCTTGAAAAGATGTTTCCCAAATGTTTAGTCTAATCATCAAAACTGTCATCTAAAATCAAACAGTCAACTGCTGTTTTCAGGCTTGTTTACCATGACAGACCCCCCTCCTTGGGTCATGTGGCAGTGCTACTCCCTCCCTAGAGACTCTGTCAAATGCAGTATCTGTACAGCTACAGCTGCTCAAGATAGAGTTGTGCTTGTGGTCTGGCTGTGGTGAATTTCATAGTAACGTCCTGTCCTCTGCAGGGTGTCTGTCCGCCTTGGTGTACCAGCACTCCATCACCCCACTGGCCCTACCCTGCACCCTGCTCATCCCAACCCGAGGTCAGGACACCAGTCTGCATTGTAATCCACCATCCAGCAGTAGGGTGATAGTAGTTTTGTATATTGTTATAGAAGGTGTGGCAAGAACAGAGTAATGTGGTCAGGATGAGAGTGATGGTGTGGAATTAGGGTATTCAGTGGGTGTGGCCGAGATGACAGCATTCACCATATTGACTGGGAATAAGTAGGGGGCTGGCTGGAGTTCAGTATAGCATGTGGCTGTGATAGCAGAGGCTCAGGGTCATTCTGAGGGAGTGGTGTGCCTGAAAATCAGTAGGGGTGTGGCTGCGATGGCAAGGGCTGGGTTCCTGCTGACAGAGTTTTCATTGGGGATCAGTAGAGGGTGTGATTTTCAATGACTTTTTGACCTGTAGATTTTTCTGTGGACTGCTTGGACATGGCCTCGATTAGTGACATCACTTCAAATCTACTGAGGCAGGGTGCAGGTAAGGACCCTCTTTGTGGCTCATTAGAATTATCTGTCACTGACTAAGCCCTTCACATTGTAAATGAATTCTGTTGTCCTTTTCGAGTGAGTGTAGGGCAGCGGCCCCCAGCTGAATCCCACGGTAAACACATCTGTTTGCTTCTCCGTTTCTTTGAGCTTCTGCTCTGACCTTTTCAAAGCTATTATGCATGAGGTTCCTAACAACTGTGACCCAGGGCCCTCCTGAGGGGCCACACACACCTGTGTGAATTTTGTGACCTCTGTGTGAAAAAGGCATGAAACCTGAAGACAAGCATGCTGGTGTCATGTGTCTACTGCATCTGTGTGGAAATGCAGAAATACCTACCTAGAATGCTGTTTTATTTGCCCTGAAATAAAAAACAAGCTGGAAAAGCACAGGATCTCTGGGCTACATCATTCAGTAACATAACTCTAAAGCTGCAATTCAACTGATGGGTCATTCAGGCCTAATTCATCTAGAACAAATCCTTGCATATTCAGTGGGGACCCACTACAGCTAGACCTCAGCACCAGGCGAGCGATTACACCTCCTGCAGTTCAGAGATGATGGCATGTTAATCGGAAGGCTTTCTCGCTGTCTTTGCTGTCCTGCAGCATGTAACGTTCTGTACATAAACTCTGTGGACATGGAGTCTTTGACGGGTCCCCAGGCCGTGGCTAAGGCCGTGTCCATGACCCTGGGGGCCAGCACACTACCCACCCCCACCATCGTCCACTTCAAGGTGTCCGCACAAGGTATCACCCTCACTGACAACCAGAGGAGGTGAGTCAGGGCACGGTGACAGTGCTAACATGCCTGGGATGGGGGACGCAGTCTGGGGGAGGTGATTTTACAAGAACTGACCAGTGTCCTCCCTGATGGTATCTGTTGAATAGTTTGATGTAACTGATGTGTCACCTAAGTGGACACTTTGAAATGGTCTTCCTGATGCTACCTAACATGAGGGGGGTCATCATCTGAAGGTCACACGCCAGCCGCAAAGTAACCCTGCTTCATCTCCCTCCCTCCAGAATATTCTTCCGGCGCCACTATCCCATCAACACTATCACCTTCTGCAACGTCGACCCCCAAGACAGGAAGTGAGTGTCCTTGTGCTGGCAAAGTGCGGCAATAGTGACTCTCTGAGGTTGAGTCAGCTGATGAGGGATGACTGTGTGTCTTTAAACGCTTTTACAGGTGGAAGAGGGCAGAGGGCGGCTCTGCAAAGTGAGTCTTAATCACAGTTAGACTCCAAACATCATTTTCAGCAACCCCCTAGTGATGCCAGGATCCTCCTACAAGGACTCCCTGAGACTCATCTACTGTATATAGGAAGGAGATTAGCTGAAGCTTAAGTGAAAGCATCTCCGAGCTATTAGTTAAGTTCTCCCCAAATGAGTTTGATGGGCCAGATGGCCTCCTCTCGTTTGTAAATTTCTTATGTTCTGATGTAGGTGTTCTAATGCTTTTTTAATTTTTTAAGTATTAATTATTAAAATTATATATCATATGCTATATATGTCCCTGTCACTGGGATAAGCTGTTAGAATTTGGATGGTGGATAAATGGATAGTATGTGTGTATTACTTAAAATCAAGCACCATATAACTTTATAAATGTTTGATTTGTTGATCTGTGGTGTTTAAAGTGTTTGTTAGTAATTCTCAGCTTTGTCTTGGTCAGATTCTTTGGGTTCATAGCACGGAAGCAGGGCAGCATGACAGACAACGTGAGTCACCTGTTTGCGGAAATGGACTCTGAACAGCCAGCCTTGGCCATCGTCAGCTTCGTCTCCAAGGTCCTGACCGGTTCGCAGAAGCGCTAAGCTCCCAGTACACTTCTGAAAACTCTGACATGCTGACATTCTTTGCTTGTTGTTTCTGTTTATTTCCCTTTTTGGCTTTATTCTGAACAAGCAGGGATGCTGTAGAGTTGTCAGGTAGCAGGTGTTCTAAGACATCAAAGTAAGAGTAAATTATGTCAATCCATAGTACAGGAGGGAATATGCGTGCTAAACAAACAGCCAATAGAAAAGCAACGTCAACAGAAGGGGTTTTTAAGGGCTTTGGATTAATTCACCAAAGTAAAGAATAAATTCAAAACACATATTTATTACGGCTAAAATGCTTAAAAGACTTCTGAAGCCAAGACAAAAGTCTGTGTCTTAATTTTTTTCCTAAATGTTATCTGTCATCTTGCCACTAAGCTTATTAAAGCTTGTTAACGTTTCAGCTTGGTATATCCTCGGTAGCCATTGGCAGGATTCATGTGCAGTGAGATATTCCGGGCCATTCCAGGCTCTGTCTATCACTGTCAGTGCTGTAAAAACACTTCTTTCTTATAAAGCACACACCAAATACATTTTATGCTTATCCTTTAATTTTTCCAAGTGACTCTTTTTAGGACTCTCTCTACACTTGAGCAGTTAGTCCTTAATTTCAGCCACAAATTACTTAATTCTACTGTATCTCTCAGCAGCGAGGTTTGATTATTGCTGCCTGAAGACATTGACTGCTGGTCCTGACATGGGATCTCTGTCCATTTAGTGGGCAGGGGTGTGGGGGAGCAGGGGGAGCTGGTCAAATCCTCATTGCACAGGACACAGACGTGGGGGCTCAGGGCAGATTAGTGTCACTTTGTTAAAGCTCAGAACTTGGTTCTACTTGTTACTTGTGGTAACATCTCTGCAGACTTCATTGTCATACACGTCTTTGCTTACACAGCCTTTTGCTCCTGGTAAGGTCACACGCTGAGAGATGTTTTCATGATCTCTAGTGCTCATTAAATTAGTGCAATAACTGAACTCAGCATGACCTTTGTGGGTGGCCCACCCCAAGTGTGAGGCACACTTCAGATATCACAGTAAAACATCACCACGGAGCTTCTGCACGAGGTTGGGCTCCTCCAGCGCTGAGTAGGACACCACCACCAGCCTCCTTTAGCCCAAGCAGCTCTGGCAGCCTGCTGTAGATTTTAGAACCAAGATGGATGGATTTGTTCGACAGCTTGATTTTATAGATGGGGTTAGTGTTGCCCTAACTGCATAGATATCAGTAGAGATTCATTTTCAGGTGTACTGGAAAGAGGTGCAGTGACTCTGTGTCAGGTCAGGAGAGGCTCGAAGGGGGAACCCTGTATATGAAACAGATCTTGTTACATAACACACATCACAGAATTTCTTTACTAAAGTATTTATTTTTTGACTATGTTGCTGTGTATTAACTCATATAAACATGTATATTCCACATCATCATCATGATTACCTACAGCACTGAAAAAATTATTTTCGCTACAATTAAAAGCATTGAAATACACACACACATACCTTGTAAAATGTATGTATGGTGAAGCCTCAGTTTTTTCAGCTTCTAGACATTTTTATTTTCAGCACTTAAGAAGCTTCAGCAGTATCATTTGAAAAACACAAAGAACTGGCTTATGAGAAATGTATGAAGGTATGAAAAATAATCCATTCTTCTTAAATAATCTTTTTGCTCATAAGTAATCGGTACGGAGCCCCAATAGGTGTTATGATAGAAAAAAATATTGTCCCATAGTAATGCGTGGGCTCGAGTTAGTAATTTGTGCGCTCAAATTAATCACCACTTACAAAGCACGATTTAGTCATTCGACCGAACACATAACTAACTCAACAGCACAGATTACTAACTCGATGGCACGAATTACAACTCCAGCGTACGGATTAGTAAACGGAGCGCATCAATTAACTTAAGAGCACGCATTACTATGAGACTATTTTTTTTCTACCATAGCAGCCGTAGGAGCTCTGTAAATAGTCACTTCCAAGAGCAAAACAATTTGCTGTTTATGGTGTGTTAGCACACTGATGCACTTTTTTAGTTATTTGCTGCCACCTTGTGGTGCAGTATGTCATTGCTCATAGTGGAAGATTTATGAAGGACGCTGCTGTGGAATAGTAAAACACCATGCATATTTGGACTGCCTGCTTTTGGGCGATCCAACAGGGCAATAGATCATAATTGCCGCCCAGTGATGGTCTGTGCTTTGCAGCTTTTTTATTTATTACATTTAAAAGCACAAAGAAAAACAATTGACACTGATATTTGTACTCAGTATAATCCCTAAATCACAGTGAGATCAAACAAAATGTAAACAATGTTTTCCATGAGACCACATAAATACAGAAGGTGATATGTGTATATATGACCAGTGTTTGAAGGCATATTTCAGATGCAAACTAAATCAAATACAAAAAGCTCAAACTATGCACTGCGCAAAATGCACGCCAAACTATGCCAGCTGGACCTGTTTGGGTTTAAATATATTCCTATTTGCCAAAGATATTGAGTCATACCTAAGTATGTTTTGATATTCGATCAGCGAATATCAGCTGACTTTGAGATGTCCTCGAGGTTTGCAGTATTGAAAGCCACACATGTATGATGCTGTTTTCTGTCTCTTTGCATATGAGTCCTTTCCTTCTCTCTCTTACTTTAACTTTGAGGATAAATTCTAATTTTGCCCCAAAATCATATGGAGGTTACATACGAGAGGGAACAAAACATTCTAATTTGAAAGTAACCCTTGCTTTTTCAAATGATAGCAAGTCAGATGAATTGAGTATTTTCATTATGATACATACGTTCCAGATAATAATTAAAATTTAGTGAAGAAGGTGCACCTCATGGCCCTCTTCTTAAAACTAATTCTCAGAGCTCTAACTAACCCTAAACCTAACCCTAACCCTAAACCTAACCCTAATCCTAACCTTACCACTGACACCTTTTGAGAAATTTTCTGGCATTTATATTGCTGGGCTTCTATCTGTGATCCGTCTTTGACAATGAGAGTTATCCTACTCATCAGTATTATATCCAGCATGACAAAGCCATTTGTGTGAAGAAGGAGGAGCTGAATGGACAGTTAACACAGTGAACATGAACACATGTTCACCGCTGTTTATCCAGGTGGTTAATGACCTGAAGCATGTGAATGTGCTGCTGTGGCTGTACATTATGTTGGTCTGTGTTCAAATTACATTATATTGTACGGCATTGTTGTTTCTGAAAGATTCAAACAATAAAAGCAGCGCTGAATGACAGCTGTGTGAAAGAGTGTATCTTTTCTTTACCCTGGTCCATGTGGACTGTGGTGAGGTGCTCTTTTGTATAAGACAGATGTCTGGAATGACCAATAATTAAAAATGGTTAGATGGATGGAATATTCCTGTGAACTGAAGCTTTGCTGTCTTTTTGTCAAGAGCTCAGGAAATGCTGTTAAATAAAATCAACTTCCATTGACTTGATGTAAAAACAGAAAAAAGGTAAAGTGAGTGCATTTTTAAATTTGTGGACATATTAATGAAAATCTATCTCCAGGCACCTGACTTTGGATTATTGAGTTACTATGTCACAAAAAATGTAACCCCCACGTTGTATGATTGGACTGGAAAGATGCAATACATTAGCTGTGCACTTGGTGTCAGCGTTTGTCTTTGAAAATTGGGTCATGGCTTGAAATTCAATGCTTACTTCAAGGACATATTAAAATATCTTATTGACACTGTATCTCCCCAGTGTCACTGCTGAAATTTATGTAGAAGATATTTATGGAGAAATTAACTCTTGGTACCATTTATCTTTCCTTAGAAAATATATGTCACTGCATACTGAAACAGTTCTTGAGTCAGTTTCAGCAGTCTATCCATACTGTGAGTTAACAAGGAAACGTGCCTCTCTTGCTGACATAATGAGACATACTGTAGGAGAAAACAGCATGTTGCATTTGCATTATTTGATTCACGTAACTCATCATGTTTATTATTTTTCACAAGATATCATTCATTAAGAAGGCAGGCTGCACACTGCTGCCTAGTCACAGAGAATACAGGATGTAGAGATGCTGTGTGTGTGTGTGTGTGTGTGTGTACACGTGTGTGTGCACGTGTGTGTGTGTGTGTGTGTGCACGTGTGTGTGTGTGTGTGTGTGTGTGTAAGTATATGCTGTAACTTGGAGACCACTTTGGCAAAGATAGGGGTCCTGCCACCCCAAAGAATGCATCCCTGGAACAGCCCAAGGAAAGAAAGCTGGTGAACATGTGTTGCTGTTACTATGGAGACAGCTTTCAGAAAGCGGCACTGGGCACTTTGGTCATGTAGACGCAAGCGGTCACGCGGAACAGGGGCTGTGAGGTCCAGCGTGGGACTCCAAAGCCTTCACTCTCGCTCTATGGTACTTCTAGGGAATGCCGGCTGCCCTACCTGCTGCCAGCACAGCTTTCTTCTCCCAATTTCTGCCAGAGGCTGGAGTTAAGCACCAAGACCATTGAGCCCCACAGGCCTGGGTGCAATTACAGATGCATATGAACTCCATCACTCCAGGCCCCAGAAATAGCAGGCATAAGCTGAGATGTGTGTGCTTGATATTGGCATGTGCATGTACATACGTTTCTGTATGCAATATGCGCATCTTTATTTGTATGTTTATGTTTCCTATTCGAATACCTTCATTGTGATTTACTGTTATATAGCGCCCTTCCTTTTACATTGTGCCCTGCTCCATATCAAAGCCAGAAGCACATATATCTAGTTCCAGTGCATGTGGACTGGATTACCAGCACCTCTTTCAAGTGAATATCATCTGTGATCTGTCATTCAGCTTCCATCATGGATTCCATCATGTGACAGGAAAGGGGGGAGAGAGCCTGTAAAGGCCATACCTCCCGTTTGGTGATGGGAGTGTCCCTGGGGGTCAGGCAGGGGACCTGGATGGGGGCCTGCTGGGGGGGTGGCCCCCCTCTACCTCCCTCTATCCGTAGGTGGGGACCTCAGCTGGGGGGTGACGCCCCTCTATCTGCCTCTGTCCGTAGGTGGAGACCTCAGCTGGGGGGGTGACGCCCCTCTATCTGCCTCTGTCTGTAGGTGGA
>JAODKE010000001.1:53185842-53199408 GCA_026779605.1 Mormyrus hasselquistii
AAGTCCCCAAAGTGATTTTGGGAAATGCCTGACATGGTGCCAATCTGACATAAGGGTGGTGTGTTGCTCAGTAGGTTCGGATGCTCTGTCTGTGATCAGAAGGTTGTTAACTCAAATCCCAAGTCCCCAAAGTGATTTTGGGAAATGCCTGACAATGGATTTTGCCATTGGGGCCTTGAGCAAGGCTTGACTGACCCTGTATGTTTTGTTGGACAAATTCATCTACTAAGTAAATTTAAGTTTGTATGTAAGAACTCAGACATTTTTGTGCCGTCCCTACCGTAACATCACAGCCATTCTGGAAGTTCCTCCATGTACAGTAGCACAGACCATCCTTAGTTGATAGAGGATCATTGTCATGTTTGGACTGCTCCTATGAGGCGATTTCCCCCAGTCCCCCCTCCTCCCCCTTACACAGACACACACACCTTTGATGTAGATAATTACATACTCAGGTTGGCTTAAATCTGGTGTGGAAACAGGTCACATGACAGTTTGTGTCTGGATAACAACAGGCAATAATTTATTAGCTTCATGTCTAGACTTATGATGGCCATTTTTTTTTTTTTGCTTTGTAGACATCACATTATCTTTGCATATAAGTAATTTAAGTCATTGGTTAATGTAAGGAATCTGCTTTTTATACTGCAAAATGTGATCTTCACACAGTCTGTATCATGACTTTGAAAGTAATTGTACAAAGAAATGCTATATTATGTTAACAGAGCTTCTGCGTGGAAGAAAAGGTTTGTTAATGTCGCCAATATGGCATCATTCTGCTCACAACATCACACTTTCCATATTCTGCAAGCTCTGCTTATAATGATGGCCCATTATTAATTCTTATTGAACGGCTGATTTTTTTGGCTTCAAGTATTGATCAGTACATAATAAACATAAACAAATGTTCTGAAATAGGGAAAGCTGCCATTAAACAGAAAGAGGAGTGACTGGTTAGGCTTAAAAAGACTTTTTAAATTGCCTAGTGATTGTTAATGAATCCACTCCTAAGAAAACTCCATGACTACTGCTCTGTGCAGACAGCTGAAGCATCCCATGCTTAACAAACTCCCATTAAACACAGATGATGACATCGGTCTTCAGGGATATGAGGTACATACCAATTACGCCACATGTTATCACTAGAGCACTGAGGCCTGGAAATATTAGTCTCTTTCCAGGATTTTTACATGGATTTCAAGGAATTGAACAGCTGAATACTCCAGAGAACACTTGATGTGGAGTAAATCAGGCCTGTAATGTCTTCATAGAGGAATCACATTTCAAGGTTTCACCAGATTTTACAGACACATCAGTCTGGTTAAATGAGAATTTGAGCAGATGGAGGTCTTCACAGCATGTCAAGCTCTGCAGGGCATACAGATGGCCTGGGAGGTGAGAACATGACCAAAGACCCTCTGTGATACTGGGCTATTTACAGTAACTAAGTTACTTAACTAGACCGTGGGTTTGCCTATGCCTTTTCGAACAGTAGGATGGAGTAAATCTAGCACCAACTAAAACATAACTTACTGCAACACTAGCACTGGCATCTATGAACAGAATAAAACAATCTATGGTTGAGTTGGATATGGTTTATAAACGAGATCCAGAATAACATGCATCAGGACCAGAGTCACCCCATATTAATAAACCATTCATGAGTAGACAAACATCTTTATTAGGGTATACTGGTTCAGGTCATATCCCTTTATTAGGGTATACTGGTTCAGATCTTATCCCAATAATCCAGAGGTTGGTGATCCCATTCTTTCATACATCCATCCATCCATTGTGCTCTGACACTTTAACCAGGAAAATCAGTCTTGTATGTTTTGACCCAATAGTTTGAATGATTTCACACAGATCTGATGGTGCCATAAATGCTCACAACCCTGTACTGCTCCTGATAAGAAAATGTCTTACATTTTTGTCTCTCACAGTCAAACTCCAGGGAGACGGGCAACCGCACCAGTCTGCTTCCTACCCACACCAGGAATGTTCATGGATACAGATAACAGCATTGTGATGTGGGTGAAAAGCCGTCCAACCTAAGAAAACCCACAGGAGAAGAGCAGGTGTGTGATATATTAAGGATGTTTCTCCAGCCAAAACACCTGGCTTAAAGTTTACTGCAACTCACACATATTTTACCTTTTTCGTCAGCCGGCAGAGTGAGAAATAACAAATACAGGTAAATAAGGACTTTAAGCATTTTAAAGAGTGGAGATATCAGACAGCTGTCTCTCCACATAGGACATACTGGATTAGGAGCAGCATGTACCAGGTTACAGTCATATGTTTATGGATTTAAAAGAGAAGACCTTTGTGGGCTTTGAACAGATGACTTTCTTTTTTCAGGGAATCCACAGTTGGTATATCACCAACACTGCTGTAAAATATACCCCCCCCCCCCCAGTTTGCCCCATCTGTAAAGGATTTCATAGTAGAGAGTGTGGATACTAGGTCAAACTGTTGGTTATTGGCTGTGGGCTTATTAAGCAAAGTAAACTCAGGTGTTGTTAGTTTGAGGTCTCATCTGCGTGAAGTTGGGCCCCCATATGTTTCAGATTTCAACCAAACTGGTCTCAATCGTTTGTGCCGGATCGTGCTGTTAAAATTTTAGTTTGTGCCATTTTAGTTTCTGAAATATAAATGTTTGTTTACATGGTGACATCATCAGCATGAAGTTGCCCCCCCAGTTTGCGCCTGATTTCCACCAGATCGATCGCCAGTGCGTGTGCTGTGTTTGTGCTGGTTTGTGCCGTTAAAACGGTCCTTTGTGCTGCTTTAGTTTCTGAGATATTAATGTTTGTATGGTTGCCCCCCCCCCCCCATTTGTGTCTGATGTCGACCAAACCGATCCTAATCGTTTGTGCCAGTTTGTGCTGCTTCAGTGCAGAGATACAGTGCAGAGATACAGTGCAGAGATATTGCTTATTCACATGGTCATGTGACTCTGCCGTTAAGTTAGTCCCCTATTTGCCTCAGAACCGGTTTCAGTAGTTTGTGCCGTTTAAAAATTGTGTTTTTCTGAGTAATACCTCTCAGTTTATGCCTTTACCTGATCGCCGTAAAGTGCTCAGACTCGAGTTTCTCATGTTAACAGAAGGTGGACCGTTTGATGACTCCATGACAAAGCTGTACGTAGACTTAGTCAGCCCCGCCAGCCAGATACCAGAAATCCGACGCAAATTGGGGGCCAACTACACGCTGATGATGTCACCATGTAATCAAACATTTATATTTCAGAAACTACAACAGCAAACACACAATCCGGCAGAACCGCTGCACATACGATTGAGACCAATTTGGTTGAAATCTGAAACATATGGGGGGCCAACTTCAACTTCCAGACAGGTATGACACCCACCTCCCACATCCGCAGCTCAGACGGCAGAGTTGCTTTTGCTAGTAAAACAGCAAAGCCTTTAACAGCCTCAGAATCAAAATATTCCTCCTATCAGCAGTATTTACAAAATCTTTCCTTTATTCTTTTACATTATCGTGGCAAAATGTAAACATAAAGAAATGTTTGAGGAAGCATTCAAAGCAACATCAAAACAATTGATTTTCTGTGTCTGTGCTCTTCCAAGGGGGGGCAGGGTAGTTTCATGTGACCAAACACTTGTGTTTGTACTAATTTCCCTCCTCTCAGGGTGCAGCCTTAGATTCTGGGTGCGGAGCCATGATGGTGGGGCTGTTTTCGTGTGGAGGAGGTAGATGATGAAGAAGATGAAAGTGACCGATGCAGGGCAGGATGAAAGATCAGAAACCATCACGTGCAACGATAGCTTACTGCATAAATCTCTTTAAATATGAAAGGAAATTGAAAAGAAATGTGAAATAACTGATTAATTAGGTACAGTAATGTCATAACCTCACTCCCACGCAGTTTAAATCCGCTCTAAGCTCAGCCGGGGAAGCCGAAAGTTTTCATTTCATATCCATCGGTGTGGAATGTAATGACAGAGCTTGTTTCTTACCTCTCATTGCGTAATCAACAAAGATTTGATTAAGGAGAATGTGAATGTGGCTGTAAATCTCGCCATCTTCTCAAATAATTTCATCCTCCATGTGAGCAGCTCTGTGGTTTTCTGTATCCTTGCTGCTTTACGATAATTATAAAAGGTATCTAAATGCCCTCATCCGTTACCCATGTTAACATGGAAGATCTGTTCCTTCTTGTTAATTTATTCCACTTGCCACAAAGTTAAAAAAGCTTTTATACTTTTTCCTTGAACAAGTATCTCCTTCCAGCATTAAGCTAGATGCTGCATTTTTGCTCAGCAGTACATGCTGTCATGGGCTGTAAGGCATCAGCACGCAGTGATTGGCAGGGAGGGGGGATCTGGGTGCTGTCTATCCCAGAGGAAGATTGAGGTGCTCAGAATAGTTTATTGGTGTCGCTCGACCTGTCCCTCATTTCCGGTGATTGTTTACACTGGTGTCTCTCTTTTGTGTGGCCAGATCCTCTTTCGTGTCTGATACCCATGCAGTGAGGTGCTTAATTGTGCAGATTCTTGTTCTTTTTTTGTCTTGCCCAAGCATCGATTTCACATTCGTGCTTTGCAGAAAGGCTCTTTTTATTGTCCCATCCGTCCCTTTAAGGGAAACCCGAAATTACAGTCCAGTCTGTCATGAAATCCATGTCGCGTCAGTGTTCACATGGGGGTTTTGCAGCTTTGCCCTGATTTTCCCCTCTGGCCAGTACTCTTTGTGAGAGACCTGGATCAGAACCCGGAAACCATTACTAGGGCTGTATGTACATATTACTGTTTATCCCCTGGGTGGTGTCGAGTAATATAGCGAGGGTGATGGACACAGTCTGTCCTGTGGTACAAGAGATAGGGCTGCTTTTTAAATGGAAACATTTCTTCCAAAATAAATGTGTTAGGAATACCCTTGTAAATCACATAATTCCTCACAATGTGAAGTTTTAGCAGTTTACCCTAAAAAATAATGGAAGTCCCACTCATTATACCAACGAGTAACTGTAGTTTCATTTGGAATCTGAGAATATTTTAGGTTTTTGGTTTTCTTGTGTAAACAAATGCTGCAAAAGTCTTCCCAAAATTTTTCATGGTTTATCTCAGGCCATCTCTTACCCCCAACATGGAGAGACGAGACAGCAGAGAGGTGGATGGACAGCTCAGACCCTGAGAATTCATGCAAGAGAAATGGAGTAAGGACTGAATGGAGTAGAGAGGTGAGATGGAGTAGATTCTGATGATGCATGTAGGGGAGAAGGAGTAGATGCTGATGATTGGTGTAGGGGAGATGAAGTAGATTCTGATGATGCGTGTAGGGGAGAAGGAGTAGATGCTGATGATTGGTGTAAGGGAGATGGAGTAGATTCTGATGATGCGTGTAGGGGAGATGGAGTAGATGCTGATAATGGGTGTAGGGGAGATGGAGTAGATTCTGATGATGCATGTAGGGGAGATGGAGAGGATTGCTGTAGAGAGATTGAGAAGATGCTGCTGCTGCTGCTGATGATGATGGGTTAGGGAAGTTGGAGAAGATACTGACGAAACCTAAAAGAATTGCACCTTCAGGACCAGCAGCGAAGATCAAGGGAATAAAGCTGACAATATAACAATTCATTGTTTAAGGGGCTAAAGCTAACAAAATAGATTCACTGCCTCAGAATAACAGGCTAAGGCTAATGGACTAAAAAGGGTTGGGCTTGTGGGCTAAAAACGATCCAGTAGAATACACAAATACAGAACAGAGTCAGAATAAGAACCATAATGTGGTCCTCAGCAGATATTACGTCTGGGATTTAATCTTAACTTTGGCATATTTATAGCTTCCAAAGATGGCTTTTTATTCTTGCTTGTCCTGTTTGCAGCCTGGGAGGGGTCAGAGGTTTGGAAGAGGAACTTGTTTTCAAGGACTTACAGCTTGAGGTTTTGTGGAAGGCTGGGGACAATTATCTGTTGGTGCAGAGTCAGCATTGGTTCTTGTTAACTCTGGTTTTCTGGTTATGGAGAGAGGTGAGAATGGTTTGCCATCATGCTGCTTCCCGAAAACCTTCTACAGAAAAAAACCTTCTTTAAAATCACCGGCTTCACATTGTAAACCTTTTAACATTAGGGCTCTAGCTTTAACTCCATACAGCAATACTGAAATGATTTCATAATTCTACCAAAAAACCTACCTACAAAACAGAATTGTTTTCTAGCTATTTCTTGCTTCCTGCAGACTGCTTTCTGAAGCCTGTCCTGAGCCTGATTATACAGTATATTCACGATTCAAGAGGTTTATTTGTCACATACGGTAGAGCATACAGTGAACAGTGATATGAAGTATATGAAGAACTTGAATATTTCCTCCAAAAGTAATGAAATGAAACATGAGGAAATTTCAGAATATTTTACTCCTGAATATTTACTCTGCAGGTGGAACTTATCCATTATGGCAGGTATGTTGCTCTTACTTGAGATGTTGAGATGTTTGATTCAGGACTCATCTGAACTTTATTGATTATTACAGTTGCCTCATGGACTTCCAAGTGCCCCAATGCCCCACCGATTTGGTTACTGCTACTCAGGTTCAGGTTGGAGCTCACTGTAAACTTTTTTTGTTCTATGACCAGTACCGGGGTGGGTCTGAGATGGGGGGGCAGTGTCCCGATGACAATATGCATGGCTTCCCTGTGCCCCCCCTAAATATATATGGTACTTATTATTTATTAATATTTACATTTATATATGTGGGGTAAGATTTTGTGCACTCGGAAGTTTGTGGAAGCAAAAACTTCCACAAACTTTCAAAATGAAATTAGATATTTGTAAAAGTTACACATTTGTAAAAGTTACATATTTGTAAAAATTGTAAAATGTGACTGCAAAGCATTGCATAAATAAACTTGCAAAATCATCTTTTGCTTCTTAGTGTTGGTATTCTTGTGCAAGTAATACTTGGAGGACATTAAGGTCAAAAGCATCTGCCCCCCCTAACAGAACAACTGGCCCCAGTCTGCCCCCCCCCCAGCACCCCCAATTGCAATGGTCTATAATCACCACTGACCAGTATAAATGTCATAAGACAGTCTCTGTTTCCTGAAATATCATGTCGTGGTTTCACAGGTAATTTTTTATTAATGCAACCCATGAACCCTGGAGTATTAAGGAGTTAACAAAGGTCAACTCCCTAAAGGGTTAGACATCAGCAGCAGCCACCAGCGTGCCATTGATTTGTGGCAGTGTGCAGCTCCACACAATTCATCTCACATCAATGGGCAGACAGCAAGAATGTGTGAATGGGGAGTGAAAGGGGTGTCGGGAGAGAAGACGGCCAGCCTTTCCTGAAGACAAGACACTCTGTGCCTTCATATGTCTGCCAAATGTATACGTGTCTATTGAGCTGCATTTGTATACTTACGCACTGTATCCGGCCCGGGTTACTAGCTTTAAGGCATTACACAGAGTCCTAAAGTTGCTGGATATGTCACTCTCGAGAGACTTTGCAGAGATTTTGACCAGCCAGGTCTTTGCTTGCTTGTTACCTAACGCCCGCTCTGATAAAATGCTCCTCTGGGCTTCTCACAGTCCCCCTTGAGAACTCATTGCCGTCACCTGTGGCTCCAGTAAGCAGCTTGGGATCATGTAACATTATGTATAATTTATACAGCAGATACTGAGCCAGAAAGGTGTCTAAAAACGCCCTCTGCTGTGGAGAGTGTGAAACTGATTGTATTACAGAGGATTTCACGCGTCCAACACACATGGCTAAAAGTGGCGGCGGACAGCATGTAATGTGTAATGGTCTGAAAATGAATAATCCTGGTGATTTTCACTGTCAGTAGTACTAAAATTAAGTGAACACAGTGAAAGGGAGTCATTTAATTGGCCCGTGTCAATGGTGGTCTGAGCAAGGATGATACATAATAATATGTCTCTTCTGTTTTGCACAATATCCATTTCCAGTCACCATTACTGTGTCCTTTATTTAAAAGCAAAAATACAAACCTCATCTATTAATCCAGGAAAAAAGAAATTCAGCATGTCAAAGCATTGAAGATGTTTTTATCCTCTGAAAACAGTCAGGAAAATAAGCTTCTTTGACCTATAAGCAGTTCGGCCAGCCGACCTTCAGGGTGCAGTATAGCAAACCAAGGTGCCCGCTGAGTCTGCATCACAGTAGGGGAAGGAGGAGGGTCAACGGGGAGGGGGGGTCACCATGAGAAGCAGTCCTCTCCCATGGAACCCGGCCTAGTGCGCGCCAAGCCTGTGATGTCATGCACCACTCGCAGACGGGGGTTAGCGGGGGTGAGGTATGGGCTGTGAGGAAATAAAAACAAGTGAAGGGCAAATGGGGGTGAGGGGGGGCATATGGCTGTGCCACAGCTGGGGCAGGAGGGCTGAGCTGTTGTGAAAGGACTGTTTGCCTAACCTCCGTCACTCCTGCCACCCCCATGTGTGGCCCCACCCACCATCCATCCACTCTGCGCTCTCTCTTCTTTCTGTTCAGAAGATGACTTCACCAGGCATGCATTTTACAAAATTATCATTTTTTTTTATATATATATATATATAAAAACAGCTCAGCCAGACATAAGACTCTAACAAAGAGCAGGATTCGGGGGAATGCCCTGCTCCTCTGACAATATGGCAGCGCAACCACATCATCATCCATAAAGAAATATGTCATTCCCAGCAGATCCTGTGTTCCTGGACTCGATCTACTGGCTGTCCCTGACACGCTGCGGAGGTGTCGCTATGGTATATAGGAGAGACAATTCCGCCATTTACCAGAATATAAAGCACATGAACCCCACTCAGTTTCCATGCAGTGGATCATAAATGGATACAGTGTTGCCTGGAATGTGAACACATGCTCTCTCGTGAACATGGGACCAGCATACCACCTTCTCCAATCCACCACACAGACACATCAACAAGCGTGTTGGGAATCCTGATTCCCTTGGGTGGGCGGGCTCCTCTGTTTGGGACCTGCTTGACTCCCCTGCAGCCCTTCCCCAGCTGTTTCGGGGACAATGTCAGCACTGGAAGCCTCAGCCTGTGACATGATCTTGTCCATCAAGTGTTGGCATTTGACTCTGCAGGCATGTTCGGCATCTTGGTGTCATGTGTGTATCCTGGCTAGGATTTCTCTGGGGAAACCTTGGTGTCATGGAAACGAGGGTGACAGATCCAAACTCTGCAATTTCTTGCAAAGCCTACGGAGCACGCGCATGCACATTCACACTCACATGCGATGCCTAACCCTTGTTTCTGAGAAACTAAACTATAAGTGTGCGAGTGTAATTTACTGTCGAGCAGATGTCAGGCCTGCATTTTGTCATGCTAAGCGATACGGCCTGCTGAGGGGTCTTAGCACAAGCAGGGCTCCATTTACACCCCGAGCTTCACCACCATCTCTCGATTCTGTATTTATTTGAATGGCAATGGAGGCAGGCCTGGCTCAGGCTTCACCAAATTAAAGTAGCTGTCTCTGATGGTGGGGAACTGCATGCTGACTAGAAGTTGCAGTCCCAGATGTACCAGACTCCAGAACCCATGTTAAAGATTGAAGAGTTTATTGACATATGCACAGGAAACATTTACACCATGCAAGGAAAATCTTACTCTGCATGTCCATCCAGCCACCAGCAAACAGAAATGAAGATGCTAAAAGTGGAGCAGGATTAAACAGTAAGTCAATAAGGCATAAATATTAGTACCATTATGACAATATTATATTTCTGTTATGTGCTGAGATGAAGGTTTGAAGCCTTCATGCAGCAATAACAAAAAGCTGGCTTGTAGTTCAGTAAACCATCACCTGAAGGCAGTGCAGAGCACAGCAATGGTGACCTCATTAAACCCAGCTTCACAGAATCTCTAAGCCAAGCTGTGGAGCAGGAGCATCACCATGCTGTTTGATTTCTGAGAAGCCGGCTGCCTGAATACCATCAGCGTTGAACATCTTACTGGCCACGGTTCCAAGACACGGGAGGTGACCAGCCGCATGTTTGGACTCCACTCCACCAATCTGGCACTTTCTGACCACGCTGGATCAGTTCCAAGCTCACAGATGCTCATAAGATATTTGCATAATGCGGCTGATATTCAGCTCGAATAGTACTGTTTTACTACTGATGACTGACACCATCAGACGTGCATTTGGGGGACGGCTGCAAGGTGCCTCAAGGTAGACCTGGCAGCTGGCCTGCACTGCATGGGGAAAGCGAATGATGGACCACTGAAGGCAATTAGAAACAAAAGGTCATGAAGAGGTAGAGAGTGAGCAGGTTCTCAGGGTTTGGTGCGGTAGGGCAGCCCACGCTGGGGCTGGCCCATGGTGTGTGTGCGAGTGATACTCCTGATCCCGGGCCGCATCACGTGGCTATCCGACAGCGCCCCCTGCATTATCACCTTCCGCTGTGACTGTAAACTGCTGCCCTGCCAGCTGGACGGAAGCAAGGCCCCCGCTGTGAGGGGGGGGAGGTGGAGAGAGTACGGTGACTCACAGGAAGGAGGAAGGTGCCAGTGACAGCATCACGGCTGACTGCCTGATGAAAAGTTTAACTATGAATTAAGCTCCGTCTTGCTAATGCGTGTGAGACATTCCCAGTGCTTCTGAGGTTCCTCACGCAAAGGGTTAAATGTCACTTTAGATTGGCTGAGTGGTTGTTCATCTTTCAGACATGCAGTGATCTCTGCACCTTCCGTGCACAGGCAGGACATTAGGAAAATCTACACTCTGCTGAAATCAGAAGGCCAGGGGGCGGGGGTGGTTGGGGGGGGGAGCTCCTCTGAAGCTAAATGTGACACCCATCAATATTTACCCAGGGAGCCCAATTAGCTTGCTGAGCACCTTAAAATAGTGTCACTGGATCTCCTGGTTCCGCCCACTAGGCTCAGGTCTTACATTTCAGATGAAGCGGATCTTCCTTGCCACGTTCGTGGCTCACTCTCAGAGCAAGTGCGAAGTCATGAGGCGTTAGAGGCCTTAGTCATGAGGCGTTAGAGGCCTTAGTCATGAGGCGCTAGAGGCCTTAGTCATAAGGCGTTAGAGGCCTTAGTCATGAGGCGTTAGACATGGGAGACCTACAGTAAGAAAATGGAAACTGACTATTTTATGTCCACTTACTATTTACTTATGCTACCTGGTAAACGATTAATTCTAAACTCAAAATGTAGTAACAGGACAGGCCGGTTAAGATCTGCTTCAAACCGGTACAGATTTAGATCTGTAGATGTGTAGATCTGTGAAGCACGTGTGCAGGGTGTCTAACACGTCACTAAAGCACATGAATATTTCTGTTCCATTTCTTTAAGGTGACATCAGCACACACTTGTTAGATCTGCACAACGAAACCATCGCTTCAGTTAGAAGGTAGCTGAAGGTGCACAGCTCTTGAGGCCAGAGGAGCATGACCCAATTTCAGCCGAACTGAGGCTCAGTTTGACATGTGACTAAAAGTTCTGAATGATTCTGAGCTTCGGCGCACATTTAAAATGCCATGCAGCTTCTAACCCATTCAGAAATACATGCGTGAAACTGCTGGGCAAGTGCCTTGCAGACCTTTAAAAATACATATGTGTGTCTATTAATATAAAGCAAATCGACACCTGGTGCATTGAATTTTTTGTGACGGATGGCCTCCAAAAATAGACGAAGGTTCCAAGATGGAAGACTGTTAAATGAAGGGACTGCAAATAATACTTTGTTAATAGTTAATTAAGCTGTCATTGGCACTTAGTTAGACATTTATGAAGTGCTAACTATGGCAACAAAGAGACACGATAAACAAAACGCAGACAGACATGAGCCTGGTCATGCTAAATGCGGCTCAGGGAACAGCAGAAGCATTGTCTCTAATTCATCACAAATTTAAGAGGAGGTTGTGTCGTGCCTGTTCTAAAATATTCAGACTGGCCATATAGCCTTACTGTGCTGTGTTAAACATGCATACAGTCAATATTTCATTGTGCTTTATTCCTAATGGGAAGAACAGTACAGAGCACTACATTAGCTAACTACTGCTAATACTGAACATTAGCTTATTTCCATGACAATATGCTGCTTAACACTTACACTGTGACAGGCTACAGTGCATGAGACAACTACAGGCATACAGATATTTCTGTATACGAAATGATCCATTACTGTATGCATTTGTGTTCCTTATGGAAGGATAATTTCCCTCTGTTTCATTTTATCAGAAAAAGTCTTTAAATTAATAAAATGAAATTCTTTTAAATACAGCCTTGATTTGTCACTTCTCTGCTGTAATTGAGTAATTGGCGCTGACTGATGTCAGAGGTCATTTTTGTGTGAGAGGTTCATAGTCTTCCAGTGGCATCATATATTTTTTCCACCACAAAGCCATTCACAGGGGGTTTAAAGCAGGGCACTCCAGAAACAGGAGACATCTTGGTATGGTATTAAAGATTTCTACTTGTTTTTTTACTTATATGTATCATATGAGGAGACAGAAGTGGCCAACGCCCCAACATGTCTTTACTGGTTTACTGGTTTTAGTAGTGGCAGTAAGTTTCTTCTGTAAAACAGACTCAAGCAAGCCATGAAAAAAGACAGAGCGTGGAGATTCTTCGCTTTGAAAGAAGGGCAGGGATGGATGGATGGATGGATGGATGGATGGATGGATGGCATGGATCAGGAGGGGGGTTGGCCTTAAATCTGCAGAGCCCTTATCCAAGCACAGCCCTTATCCAAGCCAGAGTATTAAACACTACAAGCTGCATGATGATGTATTGCATTACGCTCCTCCTACAACTCCTTTATTTCCTTGCTGGGTTTAATTCTGCCCTTGCTCACTTGCTCTGACCGAAACGTTACTTCACACCAGTACAAAGACCGTTTCAATGTTCCAGTATGACATTGTACCATAAATAATTGCTCTGATGATTCGGATTGATGGGAAGTCTATTTTTAGTGGCATTTGGCTCCTCCATATTGGAGGGAAACATCAAGTCCACACACATCCGTCATGCTCCCAACACCACAAGGGCACTCGCTTCCTGATATGGCAAAAGGGGAATTTATTTTATTAAAAATGATAAAACAAATGAACACAAAACACAGAAAAGAACTATCATCCATTAAATAGCTAGTAGGCCAATTTATTGAGCTAATTTAAATCTATCCATCTTCCAGGAATATAGGGGGCTGGAGCCTCCCCCAGACCGGAGTACATGCAGGACAGTACATCACAGGGTACAAACATTCACATATAGGGGGCTGGAGCCTCCCCCAGACCGGAGTACATGCAGGACAGTACATCACAGGGTACAAACATATACACTATGAGGAATTTAGCAGCACCAAATAACCTGACTGCAGGAGGAAACCTGCGTGACCAAGGAGGAGCAAACTCACACATGCAGAGCAAAGGCACAAATCAAACCCCCAACCCTATAGGTATGAAACAAAAGCGTCACCCACATGCCATTTATATCCATATGACAAATGGCCTTTTTTTGTAACTATGTCGGTGACTTATATTATTGAAAGTTTTTATTTATCAAAATCCATGTTTCGCTTACCATTCAAAACTATTTAAATCAAGTGAGATCACATAATGACAGT
>JAODKE010000001.1:53199739-53227787 GCA_026779605.1 Mormyrus hasselquistii
TTAATTAGTTAAAATCACAGGGTAAATCTCAGGGTAAATCACAGTGTAAATGGAAGTGTAAATCACAGCATTAATTAGTGAAAGTCACAGTGTAAATCTCACGGTAAATCACAGTGTAAATGGAAGTGTAAATCACAGCATTAATTAGTTAAAATCACAGGGTAAATCTCAGGGTAAATCACAGTGTAAATGGAAGTGTAAATCACAGCATTAATTAATGTAAATCACAGGATAAATCTGGGTAAATCCAAATGTAAATTGCAGGGTAACTCCCAGAGTAAATTGCAGCATGAATTGCAAGGTTAAACATAACATAAATCATAGTATAAATCACCTGCCTGTCTCACTTTTGTTAGGTTCATGCTGGGTGCTGGGTGCATGTTCAGTTAAGTTCGCATGTAGCAAGTATCGCATGTTAAGCTGCTGCTGCTACTGCTGCTCAAACACAGGATGAGTCTTTATATACAAACCAAGCAGCTGCTGTTACTACGGTTACAGGCACTTTTTGTGACAGACACCATGTATCATATCAGGAGACAGAAATAGCCTGAAAGGAAGCTGGGTTAAGTTGGAAAGGATATAATCTGCAGGGAAACCCAACTAATGGGCCAGTGTGTGTTCTGAACAAGATCTGAAGACATGAACTCATGTCAAAATCACCATTGATTGCAGCATATATGTATTTCAGCCATCATTGTACTAATCAGTAGCATAACAGAAAGTGATAACTTTGTAATTACATATATGTGAAACATAAGCATGTAAGCATACAATGAATACAAGGTGACATCACATGGAACATGACAAGAAAGTCATGGCAGGAAAGGCCATTCAGATCTTGCTGGTAAAACATTATTTTCTTGGAAAAACATGACAAAGGCACCAGATGCTGGGCTGAGATCTGGGTGGGAAGGCCTGGACCACAATATGCATGTGGACCCGAGCCAAAGATCAGAAGCGAAGCTCACCCATGCACCTTTAATAAAAAGCAGGCATACACAGAGTGCATCAGTCAAGGTGGGGGCATTTGCACCAGAGACCACAGAGGATTTATTTATTATTCAACATTCATTGGCCAACAAAGGAGGTACTAAACAACCAATTAGGAGATGGAACGTAGCATTCAAGCATGGACCATGTAGAGCAAATGGAATGAACCATTCAGACATAGCAGGGGGTGCATGAAAAAAACAAAGGTTGAACCTTTGAAACCAACTGTAAAATAACAGCTGCGCAATGTAAGAAAAGAAATTCAGATTCAAAAAGCAGAGGAGAAACTAGTTTTTAGAAAGATCAGAATACGTGAAATGACGTGTTATTTCATGCAGTAGTTTGGTCATGTGGACTGTTGGAGTCAGTTGATGCCAGTCAGCCTCACATGAAAGCAGTCAGAGCAGTCAGTGAGGATCTCCTCTATCCGGGGGAAGGCTGGCGGCAAACTGAAGCACCACCGCTTTACACTGGCTACAAAATTCTACACTCTGTGTGCTTTTCCTAAAAAGAGCTTAAAATGTTTGAATCTTCCTGCTTTTTGTCAGATAATATGTTTGATAGACATTCAATGTGAACTTGTTTAATGGGCATCCAGTAAGAAAATCTCTGGAATTACCTTTAATGTTCACCCTGCATCTGGGCAGGTGCAGGACGCAGCAGTGAAGACTGGTCATGTAAACCATTGAGTTTCAGCCCTCCAGCCTCTTCCAGAAGTGACCCTAACAAGATGGCGTCCTGTTTGTCAACATGTCCTCTGCCATGATGGAGGGGGAAACACAGAATGTGCTGAAGATGTGCACAGAGTCAGCATTAGGATCCCAGGGTCTGCAACAGTGACAGAGCTTCTGATGCCACTTGGGGTCCTAAAAATTACTTTCATCCACAGAAGACAGGTTGTCTGGCTGTTGAGTGGAATGTGACAGTCCATGTGCCAGCGGCACTCCAGTAGACCACGAACGTGGCCTCATCTCACCACACAGGCAGCCCTTGGCCCCCCCACCTGCCCTGACACACCTCACTGTCTCAAGTGGCCAGGGACAACAGGCTGCTGCTTGAATGGTGCATGCTGATGAGCTCTCATTCTCCAGTCAGCAGACCAGCATCACCACTTAGTCATCCTGAGTCATTTTCAGTGGAAACATCTCCACCTGGGGCGTGCCGGGGTACAGCTGCATGGCTGAGGAGGAAAGGCCTTTGTGACATAGTCACACTTCAGTAACATTTTTATACATAAAACTGATTCAGGGGGTTCTGGATATCTGCAGAGGAGAAGACAAAGGAGCGGCAATTCCACATGTAGGCAAGCTCTATATAACCAACGGCATCTCTTCTATCATAACTCTGCCTGATGAAAAGGAGATCATCTTTGACTTTCCAGACTCCATGGGAAAATCTGCTACTCTAGTTGCTCTCCTTCTCGCTGCTGCCCACTTACTCAGCCAGTGCCATAACCTCTCTGGGACTGCCTTATTTTACTAACCGTTGTGTTTTTGCCAAGGTGAGGGGTTGCTGGGACCCTGTGCTACAGCCTTGGCATTGGTAAACTAGTTTTATTATCATTGCATCATGTTAGTTATTGGACCACAATATGTCAGTAAGACTCCTTTTATCTTGGGCTGTATGAGTAAATATCTGAAATCTGGTTATTAAAGGTGCCATAGAATGCATTTTTTCAGTATCTTTAATTGTTCTCTGGTGTCTACATAGAAGGTATGTGTACTTGGTTTACTTGAAAAATGGCCATTTACAGCTCTGTCATTTGGTCTTAGAATGAAATAGGCCATTTCCCTTTCTTGGTGAGCTCATTAATATGTTGATGAGCTCTACTCTGATTCGTTGTTTTACAGTGAAGCAATACGAAGACTCAAACAGAACCAACATTTCTACAGTCATGCGCCACACAACAACAATCCGTTCAATAACGGACCACATTTTTGATGGTGGTCCTATAAGATTATAATTGAGCTGAAAAATTCATACGAAACGTTGGCGATGGTAGTATAAACAAACGTGCTGCAATGCCAGTCGTGTAACAGTATAGTACATACAATTATGTACAGCACATAATACTCGATGATAAACAGGGAGGTCCCTAACTGCTATGCAACTATACACTTTGTCATAAGCGATACACGCAGCAATTTTCTTGTCATAACAGTACTAATGTGTACTTACTTTATGTGCATTCGCTCTCTTATGACAAGAAATTACCATTCATTTTAAGTTTTATACCACAAATGAATTACGCATTAACTTAAAGGTTAAAATGCACCAGGGAATGTGTACTTGTGCAGTTATCTGCATGCTTGACAGTACTTGTCCTATCCAATGTCCTATCCCAGGGGAGCATCTCCACCGGTGCCCCCCCATCTGAGGCAAAATGAAACAGGCTCAGCAGTTGGTGCCCTAGGCGGCTGCCTATGTCACCTGTAGGATTGACTTGCCCCGATTCCTAATGATCGACAACTATGTTACTTGTTTATGTATTTACTATACTATATTTTTTGTGATATTTTGCAGTGTGCTCTTTCTACGTTGCTACAAGTAACTGTAACACTCACACTTTAGCCTAGGCACAATGTTAGCATAATTATAACTTTGTCTTTGGCATTGTAACAAGAATATTGTTACATTTTACATCTCAGTCAACAAATTATTTACAATGCTAGCTTTGCCATGCAATTTTTATCAAGAACTCCAAACAGCAAAGCTGCACATAAATGTCTAGCTTGTAATGATTTTTTAAAAAACAAACATGCCTTATTTGTACACATACTTTACAATGATTTCCTTCACCAAACCCATCTTGCTCTCCACAACTTGGGGGTCACAGCACTTGGTCGGCACCCCTGGAGCTGGGCATTAAGGGCCTTGCTCAAGGGCCCACTCAAATATGTCCGTGCTGACACGGTTAGGCTTAAACCAGCACTCTTTTAATCACAGGCACATAGACTGAGCCTCTCAAAGCTTTCTTGCTTTCATTGTTTTTGACTTCAGTATCGATATTACTAGATATCCGATATTAGATGTTTGTTTAGCTGACCAAAAGTAGGCTACAGGCAGTACAGAAGCCTCTTGTCAATGTCAGTATCACAGACTTCGTAATGTTGTTTACTACTCCTCTGCTAACCTGTGTTACATTTCCCAAAAGCATAGTTGCTTACAATATCAGCAACTCACATAGTTGGAACCATGCAACTGAACGGTTCCAATTCTGTAAGTTGCTCACAGGAACTTTTGGGAAATGTAACCTTGAACAGGAAGAACTTCTTAACCTACTAGTGATAAATAACCTTACATCAATGCCTGTCAGTGCATATATTTGTCTTCCTAGGTGCACTTATGGAGATTGCATGCATGCCCCTTGAGGGAGAAAATATATATTGCATGCTGTGCAATTCCATTAGGCTTGAAAGTGGGCTGGTGTGTGTTAAGTTTGGGGGCATAGTTAAGACTGATATGTAACAGTCCAGGAAATCTGATTTACCACCTTCTTTTACATGTGCAGGATTTGTATTTGACAGAAGGAACAGCAGTGATTGAGATTCACGGAATGTCAGTCCCATGTACTGACCTCTCCTTGTCCAGCTATGCCGAGGTAAAGTCAGATTTTCATTCTAATGGCACCTTTAAGTTAAATTAACAGTGTTTGAGGTTTGTCACCCATACAGATGGGTGAACGAGCACACAACAGAGCGAAAGACTTTGACTTGTCCCTCTCCATGACCGTGATCGGACCACGTATGCCACAATGTTCACCCTCTCTGCAAACTCGACCGTACCATATACGCTATGCCACGCTCCCCCTCTGTGAACACGACCAGACCACGTACGCCATGGGCTCCATCCGTCACTGAGGAGTGTGGCTGGCCTCGCATATGACTCCCACCGTGCACCCCTGCAGTGATTCTTCCTGCCAGGTCATGGAGCCTTACTAAGCGCTGCAGTGGGAACAACATCCTTTCCGTGCTTCCTGGCCTTGAATTTTAAGTACACATCAAAAAGCAGCAGAGATCATTTCCTTAGCTGGACAGGGAACTCAAAGGGGGGTTCAGAGCTGGGTCAGCGCCTTAAACGGGCCGTGCTGACAATCCATGAGAACTCCTTAATCAGGGACCTTTAACCACAGCATCCCCAAGTTGCGTCACTTCTGATTGTAGCTTTCCTGAGGCCATCTCGCTGTGGGAACGGGGCGAATTCCGAGCGGATTTCCGAGCTTGCTGTGCTTCTGTATCTCTGTCTCACCCCACGTCAGCATCAACTGCCGATGGGAGGTCTCAGGAGACCCTTGTCACGACTTGGGCAGAAAAGGGAGAGTGTTGGATCTGCTCAGGCCAGATTCCAAATTAGCTACTTTTCTCCTCCAGTGCCCATGTACCGATGTGGGGCCCATCCCTGCACGGCCCCCACCTCACACCCACTCCAGAGATGTTTTTCTATAGACTCTCGAGCACGTCTGAAAGCAAAAAGACTTCTTCACTAATAATCCACATTCTCCAGAATCTTTTGTGTAATGTGTAGTACTTTTGACATCACCATTTCAGGACCTGTTCCCTCTGCCTCAGGTCACCCCAAACCCCAGGATTTTATTGATGTACAGTCTTTAGACCCCCAGCCGAGTGACTCAGTTCCAGCAGGGTCATTAGGGTGAGTTCATGCAAGTGTTACATCGCTGAAGAGGAATTAAAAACATCACAACACTAGCCAAGCAGTACAACCCCTTTGTCAGGTACCACTGCTCCGGTGGGTGCCCTGAACCGTGTTGTTCAGTGTCCAGGCCTGCAAAGACCTCATGCCATGAATTCTGATGTGCTGACAGGGTGAAGTGAGGGCATAGGGTGACTAGGGTGACGCAGACAGAGGGCTGGGGATGGGTATTGCCCTGGGTTTCTCCATGATAAACTCTGCCCATCTTGTCTCAAGAGTTACTCACCATGGTTTTCGTAACAAAATGCTCGCCAACCCCCCCGGAGACATGCCAGCCAGCCCCACTCTGTGATTTCTTAAAGGGTGTCCCATGCATTTCCCAGCCAGGAACATCTAAGTTCTCTCTTTTTTATTGTGAATTCCCATTGCTTTTATTTCCTAACGGTGGTTCCCTATGTGGAGGGTGGGGCTCTCACAGCACCCCAATATCGACAGAACCATCCTGTGGTCCAATATCGATGTAAGAAGCTGCCGTTGCTCTCTCGCTGTATCATCACTTAGTAATGCGGATGTAGTATGTGATGTCATATTCCACAGAAGGTGGGATGATGGTTCACTGGTAGCCAAACTCCAGGCAGAAGCATCACCAGCAATCACAGGCTTTACCAGTAATGATCTGAAAACCCTATAAATTTCTGGAAAAGTCTTCATATCCAGCCAAATTACAGTGATTGACTGTGTGCTATAAACATCTAAGAGTTAAGAATAGAAACCTGGACATGGAGTGAGTCCCCTGCCTTCCATTAGGTTTAAGTAAGTGAACGTCTCCCGATGTGAGAGACAGAAAAGTAGAAGTGCTTCTTCTTTGTGGCATTTCAGCCATTACTTACAATGGTATTTCCAGCAGGGAGATCCATTTTAGATGGAACAGCAAGTTAGAATCGCTGTTTGCGAGGAGGAAGCGGGGTGAGATGTCAGAATGCCCACCAACATGCGGGGGGGGTAAACACGCAAACATGCCCATATCAGGGCCAGACCAGGGGAAGCTGGATGTGGGTGTTAGGGGTTTATGGGGGGGGGGGGGCAGGAGAGGCCAGAGGGGGTTTGATCATCATTTTCACAATCTTCACAGCATATATGTTCATTTTGAACCCATAGCGTCCGTCACAGACCCATGAGCCCACAATGATGTCACCTGAACACTGCACCGTGTGACACAGTAAGTGAGCTGGTCCAGCGGCAGATTTGGGGGGTTCTAGACCACGTACCAAACGGCCGTGAAATGTCCCTCTGAAGGGTGCGTAAGCGATTTTTCCAAATTGAAATACATTTTTGTAAAAGCAGGGTTAGACACTCTGTGGAGCAATTGTGGGTCAGTACGTCAATCTGTCCTTACCTGCTGAACCTTCACAAACCCCACCCACAGACACATCTCTGCGATGACTTTTTTGTGCTTCTTCTAGTGGGAACAACACTGCCCACTCCTTCTAAGCGAGGCTCAGGTTGGAAGCATGTAGTCATTCACCCACCAGTCACCCATATGTGCCAGTGGATAAACTCACACACAATTATTTATTCTCCCTATGGACCAGTATGGCCAGGCTTATGGCCAAACATGATATATTTTATATGACAAATGCCAATTCTGTTGCCATAGGCAATGAAGACTCACAGGCAATGAAGGGAAGCATGCCTGGCACCCACTTCATGATGAAAGATGGCGATTATGTCGTTCAGAAATGTCAGCGTGGGTTTGTGTCTGCAACCTAAACAAGTGGACAAGCCACCACTGAGGTCTCCCCAGGGACTAAACCAGAACCAGAGAGGAGAGGGAGCCCTGGCAGGTCTGGCTGGGGATAAGTAACCCTGTACATTATATTATTAGTCACCATGATTATTATCACAATCTTAAAGACGCAGTACGTTCATGTGCTGGCATCTTGTGTTATGCGTAAATGTGGTCAAAAAAAAAAAAATTGTCATGGGTTTTTTACAAATTGTGTGGTTGCATAGTTTAGAATTTTTTTAAACACGGCATAATAAAACTGAAAGATGCATAAAAATGGCTTATTACTATAAGTTATATTCTTGCATATTCATTTGTAATGTCCCTGTGAAATGCATTAAAATATCAAGTTATTCACAGATTGCTTCTTACACACGTCTTACCTTTAGCAGAGTCTTGCTAGTAAGTGCAGTTTTAGCAGCAGTATGGTAAGTGAAATCAGTCGAAATGCAAAAACAGGGGAGAGAAATCAAGACTTCATGTAGGAATATTTCAACCACTCAAGATATCAGAGAAACTGAAGGAAATTAACATTAATTTCAGTCATTATGATAAAAGGTTTTGCAACTGGATGGGCTCTGGACCCCTTGTGACTCTGAATAGGACAAGTGGATACAGAAAATGGATGGATGGATGGATGGATGGATGGATGGATGGATGGATGGATGGATGGATGGATGGATGAAAAAGGTTAACGTTAAAGTGTCAGGGTTTGCACCCGTCTGTCCCAGCCTTTCGTGCCTCATCCCAGTTTGGCCAGCAGGTATCACTGGCCATCCTGTCCTCCCTGTTGTTCAAGTTCTTAGTGTGTTGCCCCAGCTTCTCACGTTGCTCAATGGGCTGAGTGTGCACTTCTAAACTCCTCAGTTGTGTGTTCAAGTCCAGCCACCTCTAACTTTGTCTTTACTAGATATTTTTCTGTAGTGTTTCCTTTGTATTAGTTTTTATAGTTCCTGAGTTTTCTGGTTTGCATTCTGTTTTGGTTTTTGCTTTGTGCCCTTGATTTGTGTTTTTCCTGTCTTTCCTGACTTCCCTAGTGTTGGATTCTGTTCCATAATTTAGTTTATTATATTCACCTGTGTGCTGTTTCCTTGAGACTCTGGATTGGTCTCACTCGTCCTGTGTTTCCTTGTTAACCCTTTGTATTTAAGTACCTGATCCTGCACTGTTCCCTGTTGCAGTCATTAACTGTGTTTCCCTGATGTTGATTTTTCTGATTAGCTGCGTGATAGGTTTGCTTCCTTGCCTGTTTTCTATGTTACCAGTTCTCCCCTTGTAGGTTTTTTTTTGTTCTGGTATATTGTTTCTCCTGTTTAGATGCCTTTTTGTTTTTCTTTTTGTTTGTAGTGTTCCCAGGGTTCTCATTATTTGTTAATAAACCCTTGTTGTTTTGCGGATCGTCACCTTCTTTTGCTGCCGGCTCCATGCTTCATTCCTATGACAGAAACCCTCAAGTTCCTGACACAAAGGAAGCGGTACTATGCTCCAGCAAGGTATCTTTTGGACTTAAGGAGGTGGGACTAGTCTCCAACGGGCCCCATCTATATTTAAACCCTTGGTCTCCCCCATCCAAAGGTTTGCAACCCCAACAGCCGAAATGAGCATCGGCGACCACATCAGTAAATCACTGATGAGCTGGAGGCCAGACGGCCAAGCACGGTTTTATAGAGTTCACACACCTGCTTGGAGCAGCTTGTAAATGCTTTGCCAGTGAATGAGGCTCATCTTCCTTTCCCTGAAATGGAACAATATGATGATTCTTTTTCAAATAGACGGTTCAGGGAAACAGACAGAGGAGGTGACAGGTGTGAAGGACCTGGATCAGCAAGTCCTGAGGATCAGCATCTCTCTGTTTCTGGTCACACAATGGGCTTAGGGATGGTGTGTGGTTGGGCAGGATGCTGTATTACTGATGAAAATATCACTAGTTCAATCCCAGGGTGGGCAGAGTGATTTCACTGTTCAGCCCCTGAAAATTGGCCTTAATCCTCAGTTGCTCCATGGGCTGTATGACCCTGCTGTCTCAAAATGTACATCACTTTGGACAACAGCATCTGCTAAATAAACATAGTTTCTGAAAAGCAACATAATGTCCCTGATTTTGTCCTGTATGCATAAATATTAACATTAGGTTTCATTTTCATCGTGGAAAGGTGGCATGGAAGCACAAACAATGACTTTGCTGTTCCCTTTGTGTCCAGTGAGGAAGTGGTCATCAACAGAAGCGGCTTTGGGCTGAGTCCTCACAGCATAGCGGCGAGATGCCTCACATCCGAGGAGAGGATCTACAGTCTTTCGCGCCCCCCTACCCCTTTCTTACGAAGAATTCCATGTCAAGAGTGCCCAGTTGCTAGGGGGTGGGGACAAAATTAAGGAGCTTATTTCATATCTAATGAGCCCACATGCTGAAATGCAATAGTTGGATGACTGAGAATCATCACAGACATTTAATGACCTATCAGATGGTGCCAACAGCTTCATGAGAAGGTACGAGGAAATTTAACACCGGCGGCATTTTGTGGAAGGAGCAGAGGTGTTTGTGGCACACACTCCGCTTTCACAAGACAGGGAACAGACAGGGACAATAGGCTTCTGAAGGTGGAACGCTGCCGTTTAATGAGGTGCCATTTACAGGGCTAAGCAGAGCTGGAGACACTGTACTAACCACTGGTGTTGTGTACGATCAATCAGAATGAAGGTCCTGCAGATCAGAAGTATTGTCCCATCCAGCCGGTCTAATAGTGAGCAGCATCCTCTGTGATTTTTGGGACACCATCAGGCCTTATGAGGGGAATTTCTACTGTACTGCCAAGGCCTTTTCAAACTGTGGTTTAAACAAAATGGCATATAGGGGCAACCTTTTACAGTCATTAAATCCACACACAATGACAGTGTTCTGTCCTCAGGCTCGAGGGTCCCTGCATGCCCTGGGGTAGCAACAGCACTATGAGCATAGAGAGTGACAGGTCACCTTGGAGCACAGGAGACACACAGGCGCTTCATACATGGGGAGGCAGGGTGGCCCTGACATGTATGTGACCCACCACGTTTATGGAATAAAAAAGTGAATAAATATGCAGGCAAGAGATTCCATGTTACCACAGAGCATGAACCCTGGGCCATGTGCAGCTCCAGACCAAGAGACCTGGTTTTGACTGCTGACGAATCTCAGTGAACTCAAAGGGGAATGACGGTTATTCGCAGAACTGCTGAGACACTCAAAGCTGCTTTTGTTTCACAGGAAACAGAATCTGCCATGATGGCAGCATAGAGTAGCAGCAGGAAAGACACCGTCATTGAAATATGTGCATGCTACAGGTTCATGCTGCCTTGTATGAGTGTGCATGCAGCACGGGGACCGCAGGGAGGCTAAGGCGCACTGGTTCTTTTAGGAACCCCCTGGATGCCAGGATAAATCGCAAAACTCCGGATGAGGTTTAGTTACGTATCACTGAGCCCGGCACCAAAAAGCAGAACTGCTTCCCAGTAAAAACATGCTGATGTGTTTAACAAACACGGTTATGAAAAAGCTGCCTGTCTCCAGCACCATTTGTGGGTCATCATTCAGAGTCTGTTAAGAGCTTCACTTAGTGATAATTTGCAGACTCAGTAGCAGCCTGACTGTGCACAAGAAAGGCCAATGGGTCGGCAGCCACTGGGTCCGTCACCCCTCAGAGAGCAGAGAGAGGCCCTGGGTGAGATATGTGAGAACAGCAGCCAATGCCTGCTCTCCATCCTGCGGAGCGTCATCCTTCATCACTTCCTGTATTATCTGTCATTGTTTTTCCTGATATAATGCAGCTCACAGGATTTTACAGTCATATACAGCTGAGCCCTTTACAGGTATGAGGACACAGAGACCGTTTAGTGACAACTTCAGCCTTACCTCTGTAACAGATGGTGTCCATGTACTGTATCCCCTCGAGCTGATTTCCCTCCTTCGGTATCCAGGTTACAGCAGCAACATGGGGAGGACAAAAGGATCAGGGAGACACAAAAGTGTTTTAAAATCACAGAGACTGACAGGCAGATAAACGTGACTCCAGTCAAACCGAACCAGCCGCCTCCAGAATACTCAGCTGGCCTGTCTGACACCGAGCACCTTCCTCAGCACGATGGGACCAGCTGGCTCTCATTAGGAGAGCAGTACTGACAGAACGAGAGCCTCCACCTTTAAAGCGCCACCGCTGGCTCACACAAGCCTCGCACCTTATATCCGGCTAATAGAATTTGGATTGTAGTAGGACTCATGCTATGGCCAGTGTGTCGGTGCTCAACTTTGAAGCATGTCCATGGTTTTTCCTCACACTGCAGGGTCACGTGCTATGGGAGAGAGGGCTGTGCCACCCCCATGTGGAGGTGCAAGATTCCTACAGCTCCTTGGAGTGTGAAAAGGAGGTCCGCCTGCAGACACCAGGCCAGGAGGCTTCTCTGAGCAGTGACGGCACTCTGGAGAGCAAGAAGGTGTAGAAGGGATGGGGCAGCCACAGGCGATGTTGTCCCCTGGCTAATAAGCAAAGCCAGGTCTGGCACACACTGGAATCCCACAGGCTAGCCCAGCCGGCCCGCCAGGGACCACAGCACCGCAGTACAGCTGCCTGTGTAAACACTGCCTTTGACAACATTTCATATCTGTTTAGTGTTTAATCATTTTTGTAAATTTTTACTTAGCTGTTCAGCAAAAGCTCACATAAAAAAAAGTGTGAGTCGGGAGCTTAGCTAGTAACAAGTCATGTGTTGGAGAGTAGATGCCTACTGGGACCTCATTCATCCGCTGATCCTCCATCTCAAGCTCAAGACGGTTGAGGAATCCGCATGTGAGCAATAAGAGATTCACATGTCCCTAGCCTCTTCTCGCAGGTTGTAATATTTCTACACTCTCTGTGGGCGTGTTGGGCTGCTATATATGCACCGAGTCTTCATGGAGAGAGGGCCCTTTGCAGGTGTGAATGTGTCTCATGTGGTCTCGTTTCTGCTTGGCCTGTCCCTCACTCCACAGCGAGCATCCTCACTGACCTCTCCATTTGTCTTTGTCTCAGTACACCTGCTCACCAGCTCCTCACAAAGACCACAGTGGGCATGGCTAAGGTAGAAGCACTAACTCATCCACACAGCGTTACTCTCTAGGCCAAAGTGAAGACGGTGCCACAGCCATCAGACTAAACTCAACAATGAGAAGACGAGTTGTGGGGTCTACCAAATTAAGAAGGTTTCATAAAACTCATTACCTCAATGCATCATGGTCAATAAATAAGGAGAATTGCCGGCATAGTGAGTTATCTGATGTCTGGCATGCAGACCTCATCAGAACACACACAGGGCAGTCTGTTTTATGCAGCAAGGAGTCATTTATTAATTCACCTCCCCCCAAGAAAAACACCCTCCTAAAAGTCTGCTGCAGGACTCAGGTTTCCCTCTTTCACTCAGCTCTTCCTCTGTGCATGCTGAAGATAGAGGTTATTCAGCCTGGCTGTACGTGTATGTCCCGGTAGAGCGTCACAAAAAAAGAGTCCAAATAGTTTTACCTGTGATCCTTCCTTAATGGAGTATTGGAGTCCTGGTCCATTCCAGTAGGTTCTTGTAAAAAAGAAGGAAATATTTTAATAAAAGAGGGAAGGTCCTGTGTACTGTGGTCATCAGCAAGGGGAGCCCAGACAATCTGCTCTGTGGGGTCATTAAATTACTCTTGCAAGTTTTATTTACAAATAAAAGCCAGCTCTGTTGACCTATATCAAAAAGCCTCTTGAGAATGCAGAGAATAATCCCTCACAGACACACAGTGATATTTCCCAAAAAAGCCTTTGTTAAGCGTTCCCCAAAGATAGTTTTACAGTGGCTGACATTTTCTGTGAGTGTTGAATGGCCCTGGATGTGATTTGACAGCACTAGCCTTGGCGTAAGAACTCTGGAAGTGAAGCCTGTTGCCAGTCTTAGGTGAATCCTGCACTGTAACTCCCACTCAGGTTGGTATAAGCTACTATACCAAATTCACACAGGACATCCCACCCCTTGAATCAAAACACCTTGTGGCTCACTTTTCTTCCTCTTCTGCTGTCACCATCTTGCCAGCCTAAGTGTCACACACCTGTACTGAATGGAGAATATAACACTTAACACTTTTGGGGGATTTTTTTGTGTTTGTGTGTGTTGTGTTGGTTCGTAACCCAATTTGTTCATGAACAGGAGGTTCACTGTATGAAATTCGGCTAACACAGTATATTGCTGATCACAGTGTTAACCTAGCTTTGCCTCTCTCTCTAAATATATACATATATATCTCCATCCATCCATCCTCCTTCTCTCCAGGGCTGTGGCGTGAGAGAGCATGTCAACTCTCCATGCCCCAGATCTGCCAGGATTTCTGTTTTTACTGTCTGCTTCCCCTGGTGCTCTTTCAACAACTGAATTCTAACAAGTGAAATAAAATGTCCGACCTAGATTTAAAAAGCAGATAAACCTATTTTTCTTCCTCATAGTGAGCTTGCCCTGTGTCCAGAAAGATAATTAAGATTGATTTATGGATCAACAGCGCAATGGGCCTCATTCACCAACCGTTCTTAAATTTGTTCTTAAACCCCATGTATGCACTTTTTTCACAAAGATTCTGACATTCACCAATGTTTTCTTATCTGAATTTTTTCTTAGCTAATAACAGAATCTACGCACACTCAAGACCATTCGTACGCACATTTGAGTAATGATGCTTTTTCAAAATAATTGGTTATAGCAGTTTTGTTCATTCTGCCATTCATAAAATGATAGTATTTTAATAATTTATAAAAGTAAAATATAAAAAATAATTTTTAAGTGTAAAAATTATTTTCATGGTAGTAACGGTGATCATGAGGATTATAAGTAGGTCAGAATCTGTGTAAAAAAGTGCATACGTGGGGTTTAAGAACAAATTTGTTCATAAGAACGGTTGGTGAATGAGGCCCAATGTTTCCTTGATACGGGCAGAACTTTGTGTCAGTACTCCTGACCAGAAGTGGAGGTGACCCAAGACTGCAAAGGATTCTATTGGTCTGGCTGCGATCTGGACCTGGATTGAATAATTAAAATTAGAGTTAAACGAGACAAATATTCATAAAAAATCAGAAGGCTGTATGCTGTCACAGGATGCCAGCGCCTGAAGGTGTTTTTTTACCATATAGTAATTTAACTACAATAAGTAATTTAATTTAACTTATCTGTGAACAAACAAGACCCACTTCTCCTGTATTCTAAGCATGGCTAAGATGGTCGTCTCACCTGAGGGATTTCTCCCTTCGCCCAGGCCCCTGTATATATAATCCTGACCTATTTATATGGTGTAGTGTATGAGCTCACCCTGAAATGAATAATGCATGTTAATAGGCTATAGCAAGCCAGGAGGCAGGGCTCCCACCAGGAGATGGCTTCACCTCGCCTGAACTCTGGTTGCAAGCACCTCCCCATGCCAGCCGCTGCATAACTTCCATTTTTTAAATCGTCCTTTGAATGTTTAATTAGCTGGTGTTCTATCACCATGGTGAGGTCACTGGCCACCCAAAGGATCTGCTTGGAACAGCACGGGTCCAAATGCCTGCCGGACAGGCCAGACCAAGCCACTGCTCCAGGCCACTAGGGGAGTTGTTTCTCTGCCTGATATCTTTGTGCAGCATTATCATGCACATCTGCATGGCCCATCTTCCCTACTGAAAGCACATGACTTACTTAATCAGTGAGGTCAAATGCTTGGCCGGGATGGAAACACAGCTCAAAGCCGCTGGGGCGTGATGTAGTGGGTAGGGAGACCATAGTGAAGTATGTTGTCATACAGACCAAGAGACAGAGACAGACCAAGCACATGACCCCTGCCACATCTGATGTGGTGAGGAACTAATCTTCAGGTTTAATGGAGTGTGATTTTACGCACTGATCTCAGACACTAAGCTGGGATAATCCTTTAACCCCCAAGACCTGAGTGTGAGAGAGGTGAGATATCATACAGCCACTTCTGTCATTGTATACCAGCCCCCATCGTATACCAATAGTAAATTATACTACAACTTGCATAAATATCAATTATGACTTTGTGAAAAGACACAATCATGTAAATACATAATAAAGTTTCTTAAGATTATAAAGCTGTTGATATCTACCGTAAATCACCACTGTCTCCGCAGGGCAGGTTCTCCTTGAAGGACCCAGTCATATTTTGCTTGTTTGTTTGTTTGTTTGTGACACAACAAGGTGATTCTGAAAGTGAGGACCCTTCTGATTCTTCTGCAAGGCATGCTGGGAGTGAGTTTTGGTTAGCACAAGGCTGGAGCAAAGGGGGCTATCAGCAGATCTGAATGACATAAACACCTTAACTGTCTCTCCCTGAAATCTCACGGCTTGTCCACACAGGCAGTGACATGCCATCTGTATTTTGGATTCCATCTACAGATAAAGATGAACGGCACATCGGCACAGACTCTCGGTACCTGATACCACAAGAGGAAGATCTGAGTAACTCTGCCACTAGAGGTCCCCGCCAGAAAGCATTAACTGATACAAAGTCTGAATCCGCCCTCTCGATTTTTGCCCCCATGCGATGGAACCTTTGCTTGAACTCTGGCTCTGACTGTTTTCACACACTGCGCCCAGCCGCTCTTGCACAACGGACCCTCCCCCTGCTGCCCACTCCATCCTGGCACTGCTGAGGACCCCACCCTTGTCACCATATGACCAGATGACCTTGTCACCTTTGTAACCCAGGCAGTTGAATGACCCCTGAACGGGAGCAAGAACAAGGACACGGGCACAGTGCTCATGGGGCAGGAAGCAGGGGTTCCTCTGGTGCCTGTCCTTCAGGGGCACAGCATGTACAGAAGAACATGCTCGCATTGCCCACCCCCTGCCCGCACAAGCTCAGCTCGCTACTTTCCCACGGAGATCATCTCACATCCCACAGATGGTTCGCACTGAGAATGTTCTGCGGAGTGCTCTCCACTCTGAGGCACATCCTAGTCATCAACACAGGGGGAGTAAGGCTAGGGATGGGAGCAGGGCTACAGGGGCACGGGGGCACAGGGGCAGTGTGGCTGGCTGCCTTAAGGTCACATTGGAGCTTTCCTGCTAACATCTGCCGTGTCACTCTAAGCCTTCAATGGTGCAGAAATAACCAGTATCTGTATTGCTGAGAAAATGCCCCTACTGGCCTGCCCGCTCCCTGGGCCCCCCTGCATGAGATGCCCCACCAGGACCATCAGAGTAACACTACTGGAAAGGGTGCTTCAAGAGTCTGCATTTCACATTTTAACAGTAATCATTTGTTTATATTTCCAAGAAACAGCAGGTTCTGTAGTACTGAAGGATTTAAACTGTCATTCATTGGCAGTGCAATCCACCACAACATACTGGAACCTGCCAAAACGCAGTGTTACCCACTATAACAGGGTGTAAAACAATATAACATAGTGTAATCAACTATAAAGGACTGTAACCCACTTTTATACAGTATATCCTGCTATAACAGACTATATAACCCCCTATGATGCACTGTAATCAGCTATAACGTACTATAATCCACTATAACCCACTGCAATCCATTATGATGTACTGTAATTTGCTATAACACAATGTAATGTGCATTCTAATCCTCTATAATACAGTATAATCTGCTGTAGCGCAGTATAATACACCATTTTAACACACTGTAACACACTGCAATTCTTTATAACACAGTGGAATCAGCTATCACACAGTATAACACATTGTAGCGCACTGTAATCTGGTATAATGCTCCTTTATCCATTATGAGGCATTGTATTTATAGTGCTTACACCTGCCTGCTTCATTAAAGTGTCACACAGCCGGCAGGTTGTGTGGTTTTCCTGGGAAGAATCCTACATGCTGCATCAGGGCAGGAAGAGGATCCACATCAGATTCCCAGATTCCTGTAAAAGGAATAAAATAATCAAACTCATGACAGAAAATCCTACTTTGCATCAGACCTTTTGCCGAGCAAGAGGCCCTTGTTTCCATCACGAGTACCGGCGGCGGGGGGGCATCGTGCGCCAGTCACCCGGCATCATCCCTTTAGTGTCACTGTGCTGGACTCGCCATCGCAGGCCAGGCCCCAAGCTGCCTTGGCCCCACACTGTTACGCTTGGATCAGGCTTCTCTCTGGGGGTCTCTCCAGCGTTTTCCGTCTCGGAGGAGTGGGAAAGGCAGCTTGTTTGGTTCCTAGCCTCCCAGTGCTTCTACCTTAGCATTCCACACTGTTTTATGAAACATTATCTAGTGGTACCAAGCCCATCTATTGTGTTATTATAAGAGCATTAATACCTGCAGCACTGTAATCTGTGGTCCCATCTGTGAGGAAGTTCCGAGTGGAACCTGAGCTCAAATTCCATTTGAGCAAGAAAAATCTGAAAGGAGTTTGGAGCTGGTGGGGCTGATGTCTGTGCGTGTGGGATGCGTGAAACGCTGTTCACATGTGTGAAGGCCTGGAAATAATCACGGCTGTATGTGAGACAGTACTGCCCCTTTACTTAATGTCTCCATCTTGTGTAACAAGCCGTGCTCTGTTTTAGTGATGCTTGACACCAGGCCATTCATGGCCCTCACCTGCTGGCAGTGAGAATCTGGGCGAGCATGCAACCACAAATAATTATAGAAAGATGCATGCGCAAAACATTAGAATTTCACGATCAGTGGTCATTGCAAACACACAGCAACGAAACGTGTCCTCTGCATTTAACCCATATGTGACTTTCGTGACATAGCAGGGGGCAGCTAATTCAGCGCCCGGGGACGGTACCTTAGTGGCGACTTGCTTATCAGGGATTCGAACTGGCAATCTTTCGATTACAAGTGTGCTTCCCTAACCATCAAGCCACCACTGCCCACATTGTAAAACACTTCTACTGCGCAAGAGACTTCCTAGCATGCAGTTTTTCTTTCTTGGAAATACTGCTTCTCTGACACACGAACAGGGGAATTTCAAAAGATCACAGAGTGTGAATGGCAGGCATGTGGGTGAACTCACTGCGTCATGCAGAATGAAGAAACACAAAGATGTCAGCTGTATGCCTCAGCTCAGACCTTCTGTCTTCATTACGTTTAAAACCAAGGCATCATCTTCTGTTAGAACTCGAGGCATTTCCAGAAGACGCATTGCAAATTGTCCTCACTTTGGCATGTTTGGTCGGGAAGTTGGTTATTCAGCAGAGGCAGTGACTGAATCATTCAGCTGGTGTATTTCTGGGGAATTTTGACAGCATCTGTTTGACATGAATATGCCTCGGCGTGTTACGGCGTGGCGATGGTGCAGGTGGCGAAAAGAAAGTGATGATCCACTTAGTAGCTCAAGAGATAAAAGGGGATTTATTAAAGAAAACAGAACGTACTGGTGTAAAATACGAAACACAAGGACCACGAGGGGATAGAAATAAACAGGGGAAAATAACTAACAGAACCATAAACCAGCTAAAGGAACGAACAGGCAGAATATACACATAGTACCATATGCACAGTAACTCAGACAATGACTGACTAGGGAGTAAAACAAAGTAAAGCAATTAAATACACAGGATCACCAGGGCAAAGAAGGAACAGGTGCAACTAATCATCAAGTTACCAATCAAGAAAGACACATGAACTGAATAAATATAGTAAATGGAACCTTTATGGTCCAAGAAGCTTTACGAGGATTTGAATTTGGTCAGTGTGTGATTTGCATGTACAGTCAGTCCTGCTACAATGCGTTCTAATGTGATCAATATACAGTATTAGTACCATACATAAAACTGCATATGTATTTACATGATTTTCAGTCAGACAGAAAAGCACTATGCAACCTACAACTACAACCTAGAATCACTACTTGCACACAAAAACAGCTATCCAAGTTAATGCTAGTAATGCTCAATTTGTGAACAAATTGTTCTTTTGAACCGGTTCTTCTCAGTGAATTGGTCAAATCAGTTTTCAAAGCAAGAAGAATTTTTATATATCCAGCACATTGTACAGGTCAAAGTCTTAGATTATAAAAATCTGAAAATATTTGACAAATTATCATATAAAAACACACAGCGTAGCTGTGCATAGCATAATCCTTTGTATATGTGCTGCGTTCATGTATTTGTGCTCTATGTGTGCTGGCGGCATGGTGGCTGCTCACTACTCCCGACAATCGACAAGTTCACTTCAGTTCACTTCAGTTCACTTCAGCACGTTGACTTGAAGCCGTTTTCAGGCAGTTCTCATGAGAGCCATAAGAGCCCTAGCAGATGCATTATTATCATTTCTTTTTAAAAATGCATATAATTACATTATTGGCCCCTGGTATCACTGTTATTTTTATCGTTTAATTCATTTTTATTGGCATAAGTTGCTAAGTTTTGGATTCGCATTCCCCTTAACCCTATTCTTCCATTAGGTTCATCTATCTTAGTACACAATTTTTGTGAATGTGAGGTTTTTCAGGAATGCTTTAGTTTCATTATAGCAGGAATGACTGTATTTGCTTTGGTCCTTAAAAAGTGACACAGTGTGACACTGTGTGACACCATGTGATGCTGTGTGTCAGTTTCCTGGCATCTCCACACTCAGTCCGTATCTCCTTCAATCCATCAGGAATGACTGTATTTGCTTTGGTCCTTAAGAAGTGACACAGTGTGACACTGTGTGACACCATGTGATGCTGTGTGTCAGTCTCCTGGCATCTCCACACTCAGTGCGTATCTCCTTCAATCCATCATCTTTGTTTCATATTATACAGGCACATTGAGTTTTACAGTGATTTATAGTGTTCTTTAGAAAAAATAAACTGAAAACGAGGATCCCTTCAAAGCAGGTGATTGAGCAGGACGCCTGGAAGAAAGCATTGATGGATAGCGCATGACAAATCCACTGTGAAACAGTTGACACCTGATCCAGGGTGAATCCAGCCTAACTCTAACTTTAAACTCTGTGCCGCCTGAGATAGGCTCCTGGATGGTCTACTGATAGGGGACATGTATGCACCCCTGCATTGCTGTTACGTAGCATTTAATTGATTTTTCTTTTTTAGTGAAATGCTGGAGGAAATTAAAGGTTTTAATGGTTACAGTAAAACACGCCAGAGCTGCATGCTTAGAGCATATATTTATTGATTACATATTTGGTGTTTGTACTCTGAATTTAACTAAAAATCTGAAGTACACGGTAAAAATTCAGAGTTCACTTTTAGGTCAGGTCCTCTCTCAAAGCCTGCTTAAATGAATTAATCTATCCTCACATGATTTCCCGGAAGACAGCAGAACGTTTGCGGCCCAACAATAACAATCTAGCACATGTGGTCCTGAACCGCTGACAAAAATGTTGCTGCAGGTCCCTGTAGGCAGAGATGAAGAGGTTGGGCGGGTGCCCCTCTTCCCACCTTTACTGAAGTGGCCCCGCGTGGCCAGGCTCGTTTGTAATGAGAAACCAGCATGCAGATCCACACAGTCTTTCAAAAGCCACGCCGGATCCGCATGCGTCGGCCCTGGAGACTGTAGCTCACATGCACACAGACTTTGAATCAACTAGCGCTGTAAAATGTTGACATACAGCAAAACCATTATCAGCGTGTTCAGTGATTCCCCCAACCTGTAGTGGGCACTATCTCAACTTCTTTGCTGGGGTTATTTAAAAAACATGACTAAATGCTTCCATAATCTCACTGCTCTCCTCTGTATCTCACTGTCTTCTCTTTTTTGGGCTAAACAAAGCTGGGTTTAATGAGCACATCTCCCAGTGAGTCTGGCAAGGTCTCACATGTGCACAAGGGTGGTGAAACAGCCCTTGGGCTGTTTGGCTGTTCCTGCAAGTAGCGTTCCATGAAGGGCAGGGTGTTAAGACCATGGAGACGAAGGCAGAGACTCTTTGTCAAAATCTGACAGGCCCGTGGTGCAGGGAGTTCCCTCTCCCGTAAAGTCAACGTCTTTTCAGAAGGCATTTGGCCTCATTTGGCCAATTGTGGAAGATGTCAGTCAATCAATAGTCAGAGTGAGACCTAAGAAATGTACAGGTATGTGCTGACCAAGGAAAGATGACAAGTATCATGTGGTGCAGGGAGACTCCTAAGAGGGGAATTTAAGACCCTCCTACTCAACCCATCCTTCTTCTGAAACGGGTTCTCCTACTCAGGGTTGCAGAGGGTCCAGAGCCTATGGGTGCAAGGCAGGGAACACTCAGAATAGGGTGCCAACCCATCACAGGGCACAAGGCAGGGAACATTCAGAATAGGGTGCCAACGCATCACAGGGCACAAGACAGGAAACACTCAGAATGGGGTGCCAACCCATCACAGGGCGCAAGGCAGGGAACACTCAGAATGGGGTGCCAACCCATCACAGGGGTAATTATGTTTTTGGACTGGAGGGGGAATCTGAAATACCTGGAAGAACCCCCCCAACAACATGGGAAGAACATGTGAACTCCATACACATGGAACCCTGCTGGACACTGGAACCCTGGTCCCCATGTGACCTGCACATACATGGAACCCTGCTGGACACTGGAACCCTGGTCCCCATGTGAACTGCACACACATGGAACCCTGCTGGACACTGGAACCTTGGTCCCCATGTGAAATGCACACACATGGAACCCTGCAGGACACTGGAACCCTGGTTCCCGAGGTGGGAGGCAGCAGTGTTAACCACTGTACCATCCCTCCTCCATGCTTAAGCCAAAGCTTCCAAAGACCAACAACACATGCCAGAAATGACCTCAGCACTGGGATTATATCTTCCACACACTGATGGAAAGTAAACATGTTTTAACATAAAGCCCAGTGTCAATAGTTTGTGGATTATCAATCTGCTGTAGTTTACTTTATATCAGAATAAAAGACTTGTTACATGACACCCATATTTGTTATCTGCACTGACATTCAGAGTGACAGTGTTTACAACTCCATGCTTGTTCAGCTGAAGGCTGAGGACATCGCATAGAGGATGATGCCCAGCAGAAGGTCACTCAAAAGACATGTCAAATCATTAGGAGCATGTCGGTGTGAAGCTGCTGTCCGTGAGCTGCAGTTTTGATGCTGCGTGCACTTGCTCTGAGACTACAGAAGTCATCTAGAGACATGGTTATGACTCAAAATGTACTTTGGACCTGAGATTTTCACAAGCAACTAGGTTCAATGAAGGGCAGAGGCCATCTTCATTAGAATTTGCATGCAAACAAGCCTTCTATGTACTATATAGATGGACCCCCTACATAACCATATATCCCAGAATTCCCCAGCAGTTGTGATCATACAAGCATGCAGATGGGTAAGTATTAATCATCTCCTGTGCTTTTGTGGAGCAGACTGCAAGCTGGTGCTTCTGAACAGAGAACACTGGTTGTCCTTGCTTCAGATTCACACTAAAGCAAAGTAGCTTATTGAGATCTGCATATAAAGCTTGTATCCGGGATTAAGCTGAGTGAACCACAGATTTCCTGGTGTGAGGTCCAGAGTTTGAGTTGGCACATGCAAGTGGAAAATCTCATAGCACAGGAGTGGGTGGAGATGGCCAGCACAGAGTGAGAAGAGCACACTCTTGTTCATACTGGCACCGTAAGGTCCAGAGTGAGAAGAGCAATCAATATTTGTGATGACATCTATGCTGCTGTTTCTCACATTATAACATTATTCTTGATCAAGGTAAATTATCAGCAGCATTTTTTTTAAATTAATCATTCACTGGGTTTTGCAATCCTTTCAAACCCCCACTCCTGCTTCAGTACAAAAGCCCTCCCCATCGTGGCAGCAGAGGCAACTGGCAACTGACAGTATGTGCTGCTTCTGCTGTTTTAGATCAGTGAACCAGTTCTCGATTCTCACAGTAACCTTTCTTTGCGCCATAGATTTATGGGCTGAAGCCGCTTGTGATTTAGTAATTCTCGTTCAATAGAATGCATCGTGTTTTTTGCAGAGGCCAGGAGAGCTTTCCTGATCTGCCAGTAATTTTCGGTGACTCACGTAGATGCGATTTAAAGTTATTGTATGATGACTGGCTTTTCAGCAGCTCGCATATGGTCGGTGAGCTCATTCGAAGGCCCCCATCGTCCTGCGGAGCCTGGTAGGATGAGACGCCCACTTGGCTCCACTATGCCACCCTGAGCTTTGGCCACATTACATGGTGTAAAAGGAGCGAGCGATGACCATGAGAAGCTGGAGGCTTGGCTAGAGTTTGGCTCCATGTTAGGTTTCCACACAAAGGGCCAAAATCAATGCATCTCCATATTAATGTAGTAACCCACTCTGTAGACTGGGTGTCCTTGCTGTACAGCCCATTATAGTCCCTTGTCCCTATATTAGGTCACAGGTGACTGTGGCATGATCAATTTCAGCAGGATCTCTCACCACTCACCTGGGTTAATCAGTAAAGGTGTGGCATCTGAACCCTTTGGATCAGCCTCTCAGAACCCAAACCTTCTCTGTAGCCCCAGGGAGTCAAACAGCAGACAATTTGAAGTAAGTCCTTCATTCTATACTGTAGAAGAAGGGAAAACACAGGGCTTCCTTCCTAGGCTTTTAATGCACTACCTGCCTGTGGTCTTTGGTGGCAGATAGATGGGTGCTGCATTCTTTATGTACAGCATAGAGTATGAACTCTAGCCATGAGACCAGATCACAAACCCAATGATACATCAACAAACAGGCACACTGATACATTGACACACAGGCACACTGATACATCAACAAACAGGCACACTGATACATCAACAAACAGGCACACTGATATATCAATACACAGGCACACTGATACATCGACACACAGGCACACTGATACATCGACAAACAGGCACACTGATACATCGACAAACAGGCACACTGATACATTGACACACAGGCACACTGATACATTGACACACAGGCACACTGATACATCAACAAACAGGCACACTGATATATCAATACACAGGCACACTGGTACATCGACACACAGGCACACTGATACATCAACAAACAGGCACACTGATACATCAACAAACAGGCACACTGATACATTGACACACAGGCACACTGATACATCAACAAACAGGCACACTGAAACATCGACACACAGGCACACTGATACATTGACACACAGGCACACTGATACATCGACACACAGGCACACTGATATATCAATACACAGGCACACTGATAAATTCTTTTTTTTAATTTGCCATTTGCACAGGTACCAGTAGCGGTACATTGGAGTTCTTCTCTTTACCTACCCCCATCTTGCTTCATCGCTTGCATCCCAGGAAAGGGTTTAAGGGCCTTACTCACGGGCCCACGCACATGTGACTGTTCCGCCGAGGTCAGGACTTGAACCGGTGATCACAGGCACATAGACTTAGCTGACTGAGATACTCACCACTCCCAGATAGATAAGGCTGTGGTTTTAGCCACCTCCTGCCCGACAGGGTCCTCCAAACACAATATGCTGTTGCTCCTGGACTGAGTGGGATAAAAAAGAGGCTGTCTCACTGTCCTCTATAATGCTTGGTAACTGATCTGGACATTATAAGGTCTGCATGACAGCATACAGAGTGTGTAAATCCAAAGTGAAATGTGGGCTGAAATGATGGCTGAGTGTCATTGTGGAGAAAACATCCACGCGGCTACAGGAGCACTTCCTGTCACATGCAGAAAGAGGAAGGGTAGCTGCAAGAATGGCCTAAATTTATAGCTGAACCACATTTTTATGGGCTGTGGGAGGAAGCCCAGGTGGACACAGTAAGAATGAGCAAACTGCACACAAACAGCCTGGGCAGGAATCCAGCCTATAGCTGTGATCATATAAGGGATACGCACTAAGCCTAGAGCATGTGGAGACATGGCAATAATGGGCATGTACTAACTAAACAATAAAACCACGTTCTGGTATGGGACTCGAACCCATGACCTTCTGTGTCCTAACCTGCACTGCCTGTGCTTTTTATTACTCTTTTTGTAATTTTAATATATAAAACATATGCACACCCATAAGATCAGTAACTTTCGTTCCATTTATAGCGACAGTGTAACATGGATTGTTGTGCTTTCACATTTTTGACAAACAAAAGGTAACACATTGCGAACATTAATTAAAGATCATAAACTAATATACGTTAGTTGGAGAGGTGTACACACCCTCAGTTGTAGTCAATGCTAACTAGTTATGAGCAATAGCCTTCTAGATGAGCCAGGAAGCTAATTAGTAGTGATTGCGATTAGCACGGTAGAAAAGATGCAATGTCTGTAAGCTTTGGTTTCAATTTGTGTGTGTCTTTCAAAGTAGACATGGAAGGATTTAGCTTAAGGCTGTCAAGAGGCACGGATTAGGGATAAGGCTTCAAAACAATTTTCTAGGCTTAATATCAGCTTTGAGCCCCCTTGTCAAGTCTGACATTAAGGAATGTGAAGGTGTGGTATGTTACCCTGGTCTGGGTCAGGCATACGACTGATCAGGGAGGCCAACAAGAATCCCACAGCCACTCTGAAGAAGCTGTAGGCTTTTAGAATCAGAATACTTTATTAATCCCTGAGTAAATTATGTGGTTACAGATGCTCCAGGACAGTAAGAAAATGATTAAGTTAATTTAACTTAAGTTAGGTTAAAATTAAAATACCAGTATTAAATAATGCAAAATATTGCAAATTACCAAAAACTACAAATGGCTCCAATAATACAAATATATAAACAATATACAAATATCCTAATGTATTACAGAAAAATTAATTAAAGATAGAGTTGAATTGAGGTGTATACTAGTAGTGCAGTGTATTTGTGCTTAGATGGAGGAGTTAAAAAGAGAGATGATGTCCTGTGTCGCTCAGTGGTGCATCTAGTGCTGCATTTTATGTCTGTCACGTCACGGAAGCATCATGAGCTCCACATGAAGCTCTCTGCTGAACGCACACCTCCAGGCTCGTTCATGCAAACTGGTCATTTGGCCTTGTGTTAAAAGCTTTTGTGATCTAATTGTCCTGGATGGAAAAGAGACTGGAACAGGCCCAGTGCAGATTATTGAGCAAAGCTATAAATGGGGGAAGGAGCCAAAACAGCGCCAGCAGCAGCCCTGTCTCTGTTTTTGGTTGTTAGCCGAAAATTCAACATTTTAACAGGAATGTAGCCTCGATTTCAACTATCCTAGGATATCTGTGTTTAGTGAAATGGACCTGGTCAGTTTTCTCCATCATAGAAACCAGACAAACGGTGCAGACTTCAGGTATTACGTGACAAGCAAACAGGCAATAACAGATTCACTCCAAATCCTGATGTGTCCACAGCTACTTGTTTTCCCATGATGCCTTGCATGGTAGCTGTGCTTATGTAGAGAATGTGATGTGACCTGTACTCTTGCTCACGTTGGCTTGACTCCCCCACCTTGTGCATTGTTCTACCTGCCCAGTTTCACTCCATATCTCAGGCTTTTCCTCCTTTTCTCTAACCCCTCCTCCCACCGCCGCTCCCCGCCTCCCAAACCCTGATCTTACCACCACCCCTCACACCCCTCACACCCCACGCTGCCCCCTCCCTGGCCTCTGTTAACACTTTCGAGCCAGTGCTGGGCTAAAACGGTGCCTTGTGAGCTACAAGTCCTGACACACGAAGTTTGGCGTTTTTCATGCTTGGAGGGGACACAAGGGCTTGTTTCAACAGCGAAACTATGTATGTGAAGTAGATGCAGAAGGCAGGCATGGAGGTGCGGGGGGGCACTTTGCCTGGTAAATGCTGATGAGGCTGTTTCTGACACAGGAATCTAAGCCCCTCCCACTCAGCTACAGCGTGGTGATACCACATTCCGTCCACCTCCAACCTCTCTATGCAGTTACAGCCACTACGGTCTTTAGCTTTTAGCTATTTCATCCTGGCTATGGTGGAACCCTGGATCCACAGTCAGACAGCCACTCCAACCCCCACAAACCTTCTCCCCAGGATCCATTGATCCCAGAGATCACAGCAGATTCCTTCTGCAGCTTCTAGGAAATCATGTTTTCTCTGCAATTATATTTTCCTGACCCATGCTAAGTTTTTTTTCATTGTGGTTTGTCTGGAATAAATTTGCATATTTGGGCTGTTATTGGCTAAGTGCCATTACATGGCAGGGGCCACTCTGCATTTCTATTGGCTGTTTCTTGCTGCTTTCCCACAAATGCATAATTGACATCGTGGTTTAAATGCTCTTTATGTGACCTGAAGGTGTCCCTCAGGCAATGGCATGTGTGTCCCACTTTCTGTTTTCCTAGAAAACACCTCTGTACCCACGGGCTGCTCAGGTTTTTCCTGATGGAAGTCTAGCATTCCGGCCTGCATGCTGTTTTTACCTTGCCTGACCCCCCATTCTGGGTTTCCCTTCAGGGCAGCAAGCTGCAGTCTATCTCAGCTCATGTGATGAGCAGGCAGCCGTCAAATGCGTGCTGATTTACTGACAGATGGACATCTGCCAGCGCTGACACATTATCCCTGTACCCCCCATTGTGGCAGACTTGCCGTCTTCTCTGTATTGTCAGCGCTTTGAACGGGCTCCTTCAAACCGGCTGCCTTTGCTGTGAATCATCTTGCACTGACAGCACAGACCCTTGCGAGTTTCTGCTTGTCCTGGACAATACCTGAGCCTCCTTGAACAATCTCTGATTTATCACGGTCTGCAGTACCCACTCCCCCCCCCCCCCCC
>JAODKE010000001.1:53233599-53262832 GCA_026779605.1 Mormyrus hasselquistii
CGGGAGTGGGAAGGGGGGGGGGGGGGGGGGGCGGGGGGGGGGGGGGGGGGGGGGGGGTGAGGCTATTGCAGCAGACAGATGACTTTCAAGATGATCTAAACCAGAATGCTGCACAGAGTGGGAACATCTGTTTATTGTGGAGGTGCACAGAGCGGCATGCAACAAGGAAACAAAAGGCAATGCATACTGCAGGGCTTTTGCTGCCATTATAACATTTAAATCGTTATATTCTTTCATTAGCTTGGCATGATTCAGGGGGTGTATTTTCTATGTGGGTGATGTACATTTCAGAACAGTCCTCAGTTTGTTGTTGCTCCTATTACAATCACACACGGCTGCACTGGAGGAGCGGCACATGGGCGTGATGTGTGAAAACAGATTTTCTTTTGTTTACTAATATGAAAACATGAAAAAACTGTGAGGTATCTTAAATGTTTTTGCCAAAATGAGAAACAGAATCAAAATCTTTGTAAGAAAACATACACTTTGCAATTTATGGGTAATGCATGCAACGTAAAATGCAATATTCTCCACGGACAGCAGTCTCACATGAGTTGTGTGCTGCTGGCGGGGTGGGGGGATTGCAGTCCTGGAGGCTTCAGGGGGGGTGGCAGTGTAGGTGATGTTGCCCCAGAGACATATATGAGGCAAAGCTGTAGTCATTTGTGCTTTAAAAATCTTTATCTACTCAAAGAAATAAATGTTTCTAAAATTTTGGGAAGCTTCCCAAATCAGCAGTGTGTGCTGGAAAATCAGCAGGCAGTGTGGGATAGGAAAGAGCTTGAGATTCTGGACAACAAGTCAGACCTTCAGGAGGATTCTGCTGTTGGACCACTGTGAAGGTTCTTAACCAAAGTGCTGTATAAACATAACCATAGCTCCCAACTGTATAAACAGATGAATGTTGTAAGATGGTTTTGACAGAACAATCCATTAGCAACTGAACAATTGACTGCTGAAAGCTGAAAACCCCCAGCTTTGGTACACCCACGCAGTAGAGCTGTGACGTCTAAATGTCACATAAATAGCAGAATACCACATCTGTGAAAGGTCTTTTGCTTACAGGCTGCTTGTAGGGGACACTGTGCAATTCTTCAGACCGAACTTCCATCACTACTGTCTAACCATCAGCCCTGTCATCTCAACCCCACCAGGTTTCTGCTGGAAATTCAGGTTCATCCCAGAGCAGCCGGAATCTCCTGGGAAGCTCGATAGGGTGGCGCAAATTGACACACTAACAGGAAGAGTCTGTCGCAGGGGCTGGTGTTTATGCAGAATGATAACTCACATTAACTCATTTATTCCGGCCAAAAAAGAACATACTTTATGGTTGGAAATTCACTGAAGTGAACAGAATAACAAACGGTTCCCTGGGGAACGTCGAGATTATCTCCCATTCAGGTGTTGCTTACAGTAGAGATGTAAATGATGTGAGATGTGGGCACAAACTATGGAGTGTGTACACTGTCACTTGGGGTAGGAAGTGTGACCTAGTAAAGGTATGAAGAGCATCTGCAACCAGGCCGTCTGAGTTCACCAAGCCAATGGGCTGCACCGTAAGCCAGACCCACCATGTCTGAATGCCTCTTTCATAAGATAAATCATTGGGTCAGAGTGTTTGGCAAGGTTTGAAGTTGTCTGGTCTGTGAAAAACATACTACAGTTAAGTCAACATTAAAGCAATCTGTCACTTGCAGGTTGTCAGCTAACTGAACAGTGTGTAGATGAAATGGGATGATGTTCATGGAAAGACATGGAGTGCTCCGATTTAAAGCACGTGGCATGAGAGGGCGGAGGGAGTGCAGTCCTCAGCCAATTAAGGGGAAAGCAGTTGGCATTGCGGCTAAATCACTCACACCAGGCAGGAAAGTACTGTTATAATTGCAACAGTAAAGCAAAGCAAAAATACAAACATGCAGACCCTCCAGTACCATCTAGCTATGAACAGATAATGTGGGAAACTTGGCAAGCTAAGCTGTGCTAAGTTAAGCAGTCACTGTGTGTTGAAGTACCGGCAGAGTTAAGGGAGGGAAAGATGTTTCCTTTCAGAAAGCAAGAAAGAGCTGGATCCCTGATCCACAGGCGGGTGATGAGCTGGGGGAGGAGCACAGAAACTGCCGTCTGTCATGGGATATTAATGACCTGGATGACTGGAAAGGTAGCACTCATTAAAGCATCATTATTGCTAAGCATTGCACACAAGCTCCTTCCTTTGGAGGCCAGTTAAAAAGATAAATGCATGTTTACTGAAGTCAAATTTCTCAGCCATGGCTAATGAGCAAGGTTACAATTAATGGTTGAAGCTGCTGATTTCCTATTGCCTTCAGCTAAAAACCAGACCTTCTGAAAACAGTAAATGGATAAGGAGTCAGATTATGTTTCCACAGACCTGTGATGGACCCCCAGAGAAAGACCATATTAGAGTTTCTGGGAACCAAAAGTTGGCACGGCAGCTCACGACTGAAAACCCCCAGCTTTGGTACACCCACGCAGTAGAGCTGTGACGTCTAAATGTCACATAAATAGCAGAATACCACATCTGTGAAAGGTCTTTGCTTACAGGCTGCTTGTAGAGGACACTGTGCAATTCTTCAGATCAAACTTCCATCACTACTGTCTAACCAGCGATTGTTTGTTATGGGATGTATGTTTAGATCCAGAACATGGTGCTGATCATCAGTGCTAGAGCCGGTATTGCAGATGGACCTTTTTAGACAGCTTTCAGTGGAGGGAAAGCTGGGGGAACAGACCTCACTGTTACGCAGAGGACCAACAAACTCACCTGGATCTCCTACAGATTACCAGCATCCAAATCCAACATCAAGGCTGAGGGGACACTCTAATGGCTCCAAGGGACGACATTTCTGCTGTGCTGATGGGACATGTATGGGCCTTTGTGGGACCCAGGGATGCCACAGGTGGTAGTGAAACGTGGAGGAGATGCGTTATGTGGGTTTAATAATCACACAGTTACTAAACAAGCTCACATGTGCCCATCTCCCCTGCTGTAATTGACGTTTACAAATCTTACAGATCTACATAAGTACAAGTCTCCCATCAGCAAGGCAGCATATGACCCATGTGCTGGTATTTTGACAAGCAGGTCTGTCACATGATCTTGCCTGCTCTGAGAAAACAAAAGCAAAGCAAAAAAAATGGAATTTGCTTAGTGAGCACATGTGATAAAGATCTGCAGTGTCAGTGGCACCTCTCCTTCATGGCCCGCTCCTCTGCCTAAGCCCTCGTCAACTCGCCATGCAACCACACACATGAAAGGTCACCCCTGTGTCTCCACACATGGCATCACCTGTGCAGGATTCAGGATGGCGAATGGTATTACTTTGGCACAATGGCCTCAGTTAATTGTTCTTTCCTATTAAATCTGAAGGCCTGTTATGCAGTAAGTTACCATTTTGCTATGAACTGTCACCCCTCCATGTCCTGATGGGATTTTGACGCGGTAGTCTGTAGAGAGGATACTGTGCCTGTTTTTAACTGCCCCCTCTGCGACGCTGCTCACATTTTCACATGTGGGAAATTTGCTTAAGGTCACAAAACCTCAGTCTGGATGGTTCTCTGACTGGTAAACTGTGTGGTGAGCTGCCATCATGCTCCGCTCAGTCTTATGATCATCGGATGCTCTACAGCTACATTGAAGACCCTCGCATGCTGTTTGAGCTGCTCTCCCACTTTTGGCACATTGGCAGGACAACAGCCCACAATTTAAACATCTTAGAGATTCAGATGGATGAAGGTTCCCAGTGTCAGGTGCATCACATACCAGAATGCACTGGAGTCCCACCTGTCAGTCTCTTACCCTTAGCAACTGAAGTCACGGGGCCCAGTGCTGATTGCCCTTGTGGCTGGTCTGGCATATCTTGGCTCCATCTAAGAGTGACAGAGAGAGAGAGAGCATATCACTGTGCCATCTGTAGGTCAGTCCCTGTGGAGGATGCCATATCAGGGACACATCCACACGGGATGTCATGAAACTCATCTGAGCTGCCTCTCTAGCTGCTTTCAGAGAACACCCTGACCTTATGAAAAGCATCAGTGATTGAGGGTCAGGGGTGACTGCTGAGAGAAAGTGTGTGAAACGAGGGAAGTGGGTTAGAACGAGACTGGGAGAAGGAGGAGAGATGGAGAAAAGGAGGGATGAGAAAGACTGAAGCTGGTATATTTGGTGACTTTTGTAAGAAGGAAGCTGTGTGCGGCCTGCAGCAATGAGAGCATAAGCAGAGCAGAGAGCCTGGGATGTGGGGCAGGGGTGCAACCAGGCTCCAGTCTGCCTGTAAGCATCTTATCAGTCCACTTGCCCATTTCGTGCTGGTCTGGAGTAAACGGTCCATTGCTGATCTGCTTTACCAAGTGATTCTTATCAGGAGACTTTCCACACTTTACTGGGCCCTGGGAGCGCAGGTGGAGCAAACAGTCACATGACCCAGTCTGCTGGTGTTCTTGTTGTGCATATCTCCGTCATGGTATATGCACCAATATATTCAAATTCAAGTTCAATGTCTGCTTTGTGCACTCAGTATCCAGCTCCACTGGCTCGACTGGTGGCTTCACTTACTGTACTGGGGGCTCCACTCAAACGCACACACACACACACACACACACACGTTTCTGACAGAGTGTCTCGTAACTTCGGAACTTTCCTGGAAGAGGCCCTTCTAGACCTCAAACAGACAGATTCCTGGTAAACACCCTTCATTATCACCCCAAAGAAATGTGAAAATAAAAACAATATTATGGTACATTTTAAAAATCGCTGCTGAATGATGCAATGGGCTTTCACAGCTCTTACACTCAGGCCCTGTTTGTTTAGCTAGCTTATTTCACAACTCTGTGTCTTGCTGCGGGTTCCTTAATCATTTCAAGTTGGATCGGACCCACGCAACTCACTGTAAACTCGCTGACCTCCTCCTTCAGGACAGATTGTCTCTTTATCATGTGAGTGTGTCGCTGCACTTTACGGAGCCCACAGCAGATACGTTTATCCGCACTCAGCATTAATCTGCTCTCATAGGCAGGTACACAGGGGCAGTGTTCTGGTCCACAAACAAACGCCTCTGTGAAACTAGCAAATGTACCCCATGTGATAATGCTGATCACCTCCCAGGGCAAATGCAACCTTCCAAAAATAGACTTCAGCCTTTTCACCAGGAAGAAGATGATGGAGGTGTGATAGCAAAGTGTGATACCAATGCATAGCCTAGCATAGTATGGCAAATCATGTCATAGCATAGCATAAGATAGCATAAGACAGTATAGTACAGAGTAGTGTAGTGCAGCGTTTTTCAATTGGTGTGCCATTACAACTGAACAGATATGTCTTGTATTCAGAAACAAAATAAAATAAGCTTACGTATTAATGTACATATTAATCAAGGTTGTCAACTTCGGTCAGCTGACTGGAGTGAGATTTTCAATTCAAGACAAATCTGCACACGTGCAGACTCATTTCCATGTATGTAACAGTTTTATTACCCCAGTAAATAGTTTGTAGGGTTTGCAAACTACATCAATACTTTTGATGTAGCTAATTTGAAGTTTATAATTGAGTAACATAAATTTGCCATAAAACGTCTTGTGTGAACATGAGAGTCTGAACTTGTGAGTGTAATGCCAGATGCATCAGTTGGCAACCCTGGCATTAATATTTAAATTACATTATGAATGTACGTTAAGTGGTTTAGACAAAGAAAAAAGTTTTGTGTATAAGTGTCTTTTTATCAATTTAATTTTCAAATAGGCATAATAACACATAAAATCACATAATCAAATACAGCCAAGAGCAAGACTACCATACAACTGACTCCTGTTCATGTACATACGCTTGACAATTTGCAACCTGCCCTGTGGTGAAAAGACGAGATCATGGATAATTTTTTTTTTTTTAATTTGAAAATGTACTTGATTAGTACTACAATTAGTAGTATGTGTTAATCAATGATGTGTCCTGCGATAACTGGGAAACATTGGTGCAGTGCAGCAAAGGATAGCACAGGGTCAGCCAGCATGCATCAACCCTGGTGCAGGGGGTTAACAGCCTTAAGATGAGGATTGCAAGGCTTTTGTTGTGATTTGTGATCTACTTTTAAGAAGAGCATAAACGTTGCCCACTCACCATCCACAGGGAGCCCAAGCCATCTCGTCTGCATGGAAACCTTTACATAGAACTTACCACACCATACCCCAAGTGATTTATGTGACTTTACCATAGCATTAATCAAGTGATTTATATCCTGCCTCTTTTTTGCTTGTGATGTCAATAAAAAATGAGAACAGGCCATATCCTGTTATGATTCAGAACTCCCAGTGAATTTTTTTTATTTGATGATTATGTCAACTTTATCCTGTCACATACACGTGGTTTGCTATTAAAAGCCCCTGAAGTTTATGTACCCTTTGAAGCTTCAATCCACCACTAGGTGAAGTAGTGGCTAGGGGTCAGTACTAAGCCTTGCTTGCTCTTTTATGTAAAAGTGTTTCAAATGCAACCAGGCTAATAATAACAGTCTAGGCTGGGCTTGGACCAGCTGTCAATGTTCTCCTGATGGGTCCATTAGCACCTCCACTCTGGGCGGTACCAGAGGTCCAGCAGTGGCTTCTTGGAAGCCCCCTCTGTTCTGTAACCAGAGTCCACAGAATGCCCCTGGCTGTATTTTTAGTGTAGACTGGCAGCTGATGCAACATGGTAGGGAGGTCGTGTTTATGTCAGGGTGGGTGGTGGTGGCAGCAGTGGGACCAGGGCCATCGGTGGCATCTCCCAGTGCCACTCCTAGCTGGGTGCCATTTCTTGAAGGGGCTGAGCTACTCCTCATTACTGAGGCGCCCCCAGGTCATGGCAGGAATGCTGATGCCAGCTTGCAGATGGATCTGCCCGTTGTTTCGGAGGTATTGGTGGCAGAGCCGAGTACTCAGAGGGTAACCGAAATGTCAGAGCCGAGTACTCGAAGGATTACCGAAATGTCAGAGCCGAGTACTCAGAGGGTTACTAAATGTCAGAGCCGAGTACTCAGAGGATTACCGAAATGTCAGAGCCGAGTACTCAGAGGATTACCGAAATGTCAGAGCCGAGTACTCGGAGGATTACCGAAATGTCAGAGCCGAGTACTCGAAGGATTACCGAAATGTCAGAGCCGAGTACTCAGAGGATTACCAAAATGTCAGCATGACCTCAGACAGAAATGAGATTCCCAAAGAGGCAGACATGGCATGAGCCCAATGCCAAGCTGTCTGTCAATGCTGAACTTCCTCCTGGGCGGCCCTGACCCCACACATGCTGACTCCATGATGAAGGTGTTGGCCAATCCAAGTGAGGGGGATCCTTCAGCTTTGCTTTGGTGTGCCACTGCCGGTCACACCAATGCAACTGGCTAGCAATGGTAATGGGCCAAAACACAAATAGGCCACTAAATGGAGAGGTCTTTCGATTAACTTCAAAAAATAAAAGATGAGGAATACTAGTCTTCTGGTCCGCTTGCTTGACCATACAGAAGAAGGGCTACATCTTTCCAGCAGTGAGGCAGGTGCTGCCTCTTCTCCTCCTGATCCAGGAGGCACCATGTGACATGAAGCTGACCCCTCTCTTGTTTTTTGTTTCATCCTAGGAAAGCTACTAGCAGTACCCAAGTTAATTGGCTTGCTGGTTAATGCCTAACTAGTGCAGGTTAAGAGGGCTTTAGCCCAATCTGATGGTGCTTCAGTTGATGTTCTTGCCTTTCATTTGGCGTGGCATCTCACAGTTCCTGCACAGCACAGCTCTCGGACTATATCAATGCCCCACTGAAAAATTTAGCTGGTGTGTGGCTCAGTAGATTGTAACATTGTGCCTGTGATCGGAAGGTCTCTGGTTGGAATCCCAGGATTGTCAGAATGATGTTACCATTGGACCTCCGAGTAAGGCCTCCATGGGGTTTCTGTCGCATTCCTCCTGGGGGCTCCAGGGTAACTTTTCCCTTTTCCCACTAGCAGTACTAGTACTCCTTATTGAAAATGTGTGGAGCACCAGTACAAAATTTAGGCACCCCACTTAAGTTGACATTCAATGCAACTGACATGCAATGCAGTACACCCTAAAACTAAAAAAAAAAATGTTTTAGAGAGTCTTTACTGAATTCTATCCATCTGTTTGGAGATGCCTAGTTTTGGAGATATTGGCTGCAGAAATGTCGGGAGTAAATGGCATACATTCTGTGGTGGTTAAAGAGGCAGAAAAATACGTTTAAGAAATTCAACAGCAATATTTCTGATCAGCAAGTATGACAGAGTTTTTGAAGGTAATCCACAGTCTTACATTAAACAGGCCATCCATCCATCCATTTTCCAGCTTGACCTGGCGAATACCAAGGCATTCCCAGGCCAGCTGAGAGATGTAATCTCTTTTAGCGTGTCCTTGGTCTGCCCTGGGGTCTCCTCCCACCTGGACATCTCAGAAACACCTCCCCAGGGAGCCGTTCAGCGGCTCTACTTTGAGTCCCTCTCGAATGTCTGATCTCTAAGGCTGAGCCCAGCCATCCAACAGAGGAAACTCATTTCGGCTGCTTGTATCCACAATTTCGGGCACCTACTCGGAGCTCATGACCATAGATGAGGGTGGGAACGTAGACTGACCGGTAAATTGCGAGTTTTACCTTCTCACTTTCCGCTTGGCCTGCCGGGACCTCTTTGCTGCTACCAGAGTCCCACAAGCTAACCAAGCCCTGACGGCTCCCTTTATTGCTGGTGTCCACCACAGGGTTCGGAGATGGTCGCTGTGACTGGCACCAACAACCTAATGGCCATCGCTCCACACTACCATCTCAGCAATGAAGTCCTGGAATATGGCCTATTCAGGCTCCATGTCCGTTGACTCCCTCAAGAGAGAAGAGAAGTTCTGTCAGAGGTTTGATTTGAAGATTTCCCGGATAGAGGCCTTTGCCAGACGCTCCCAGCGCACCCTCACCATGCGTTTCTGTCTTCGGCCTTTCTTCACCCGAGTGTCCAAAGCATACGGACGTAAATCTGACGATACAATGACAAAATCGATTATCGAACTGCGGCCTTGGGTACCAAGGTGCCAGGTGCACTTATGAACACCCTTAAGCTATAACATGGAATTTGTTATGGACTATGGAACTATGATTAGCACAGAATTCCAATAACAGAACACCACTCAGATTATGATCAAAAAGGCCATTCCTCCCAATATTCCAAGTTTAACTGTCATTACCCACGAGAGCATTAAAGTTCCCCAGCATAATAATGGAGACCCCAGACAGGGCTCCTTCGAGCACTGTCTCCAAGGCCTCCAAGAGGGCCAGATACTTTGGACTGGTGTTCGGTGCATACACACAAACAACTGTCAGAGTACGTCCCACGACACAAAATGGTTGGGAGGCGGCCCTCTTATCTACTGGGGTAAACTCCAATGCACTGGCACCGAACTGGGGGGCTATGAGTAGCCCCAACCCTGCCTGTCACCATGGGCAACTCCAGAGTGGAATGGAGTCCACCCCCATTCCAGGAGTTTGGTTCCAGAGTTCGAGCTGTGCATTGAGGAGAGCCTGACTATATCTAGTCGGTATCTCCCTGCCTCCCGGACCAACTCAGGCTCCTTTCTTACCATTGGTTCCATGTACATTCCATGTACCTAATGCCAGTTGTGGTAGCTGACGATCGGTCCATCGAGGCTCCTTCCTTCGACTTTGCATCCGATCTACATTGCACCCAACCCCCAGGGCTCCCCCTACAGGTGGTGAGCCCATAGGAGGACAGATCCATGTTTTTCGGGCTATGCCCAGCCAGACTCTATGGGTAGAGGCCTGGCTTAGGCATTTAATTAGTCACAAAACTCATGCACATAAAAACCACAAGCATGTATGCGCTCACAAGCAGAACCCATTCTCTCTATGTGCTTGTGTCTGTACAACACTTGCTCACTTGTTTGCTTGTGGTTAGATAAGTCTCAAAACCTGAACCATGTGCAGATATATGTTCATGAGCAGAAAACCCATATTTTCTATGCACTTGTGCTTGCTGGACCCTCTCTACACATTCACAACTGCAGAACAGGTTGAGTATTGAGACTTTGGAGGTGGGAACAGTGTCTGATTTCTCCATTTTGTTGATTAGTTACTTTGAATGCTTTGATTGGCTGTTCGCTTTGGATGAAGAAGAAGTCATGATGTAAGAGCGAGGCAGTCTTACACTAAATTAACATCTTCCAGAGATCCTATTTTAATATTGCACATTCCAGGTGGTAATCAGACATGCCTGTGTGTACTTAATAAAAAAGATCTTGAAAGAAAAAGTTCTTGCTGGAATTTCCCACTTCATATTAATGTATATAAGAGTCACTGCAGAATGGGCGACTGTGCAGTAAATTGCATAATGAAAAACAAGGCATCTTTCTTCCTACAACATCACTGAACCAGTTTAAATCCTGGCAGCAACTCTCCCCTGATACTAGTTATATTTTGGGTTAATGTTTGAACCAACAAGGAGTTGGGTTAATATTGCACCTTCAGTGCACATTGACAAGATAATGTTAAAGTCTGTAACATTAATATGTATCATTTTTTTGTTTGACATAAGACCATATGTACAGAACCTGCAAATGGAATATTTGTAGGATTAAGCATGTTGTAACATGCAAAGTATTCGTAGATAGGTGATAGTTTTCCAGCATTTTTCATCACCCCTTCGATTCTCTATTGAAAGCCTGACGACTTCTATTACTCTAATAAATGAAATCAAGTTCTTTATTGTATATGCAGTGACAATGAAATGCTTAGCTTGTTTACATCTAAATGCTGCAGACATACTTAATTAGACAGTAATTAGAAGTATAAAAATGCAAAATATACAGCGCCTTTCACAATTATTGGCACCCCATCTAAAGATCTGTAAAAAAGGTTAGTAAAAATCCATCGTTTGGTGAAGTAGTTTCATATCACAATGAAAAAATGAGAAAAATCCAACCTTTCCTTAAAATAAATTTATTGAAAGAAAAACAAATCCTTCATAAATAAGAAATAATTATTGTCAACAAAAACACATGTGCCACAATTATTGGCAACCCTGTTTTGAAACAGCACTGACAATTTTTCATTTTATAAGGTTGGAGAATACCAAGCATGGCATCTGAGTCAGGGAATCTCTCCAGATCATTCAGGGTCCTGAGACATCTCTTGTGCACTTTACTCTTCAGCTAAGCTGACAGGTTTTCAATGGGGTACAGGTCAGGGGACTGAGAACCTTGATTCTGCGGTCAGCTAACCATTTTTGTGTTGATTTAGACATGTGCTTAGGAGCACTGTCTGGCTGGAAGAGCCAATGACAACCCAGTTTTTGTTTCCTGGCAGAGGTAGCCAAATTTTGATCTAAAATGTCCTGGTATTTCATCCATAATGTCAGGAACAAACAACGACTTTCTCGACGTTAATGACCAGACTTAAATACAAAACAGCTATTAAGAAGACTAGAAACAGATATTGGGGTTCCATACAAGGTAACGAGGAGAGCATGGCACACAGGAGGATAGGCACGAGCAGGGCATGACAGACCCCCCTCCGTATATTAGAGTGCCTAAAGGGACCGGAGGGATGAAACAGGGACACCGCAGGATGCAGGGAAGGACAGGACAGCACCTGGGGAAGCAAAAGCAACAATATTAATGTACGATGGGAAACAGCAATGGCACAAGGGTAAGGTACTGTAAGACAAGAACCCGGACAACATCTGAACGAACGCAGACATGAACAGGGATACCAAGGACGGGAACACAGAACCCAAGGAGGGGAACAGCGAAGAGATAACATCAGGGGACACAAAACCAACAGGAAGGACATCGACTAGAGGAGCAGGAGGGAACAAAGGCAGAAGAGAGGGACACGGAGCAAACACATGAGGTACTACACAGGGGGCAAGAAGGAAAAGGGCAGGGGGAACGAGTGAGCTGGAAGGAACAGCAAGGGGTGGAAGGCAGGAGCCGGAGGGGACACCAAAGGGGGTGAGGAGGAAGGCGGAGGGACTGCCGGAGAAGGTGAGGAGGAAGGCGAAGGGGACACCGGAGGAGGGAAGGAGGGACCAGACGCGGAAGCAGGCGATAGCATAGCCACAGCTCAATAAATTGGTCAATAAATTTTAGTTGTGACCATCAGCAATATCTTCTCATGTTTTTGTTTTGTGAGGTGCCTGTTTTGAAAGGTTATTTATTTATTAAAATGTATTTGTATGTATACAGTGCTTGAAGCAGAAAAAATAGTGCCAGTACTCCCCTTATTCACATTAATGTGTTTACTGGCCGGTACCAACAAATCATTCACATATGTATGATTCCGATTTCCTTGTTCCATCATCATAACAGAGCATGAAACCTCTTGTTCTCCCATTGACTGGCCAGTGATTATCTCCTTCTTTTTTGACAGCAAACAGCCAATCATAGGATTCAAAGTGACCAGTTAACAAAGTGGAGAAATCAGCCACTGTTCCTGCCTCCAAAGTCTCGAAAATCAACCTTTCCAGTGAGTGAGTGGTGTGCAGACACAAGCATGTAGAGAGGGTCCAGCGAGTCTGTAGAGAAGGATTGCTTTTCTCTCACAAGCACATACGCATGCATGGTTTTTATGTGCGTGGGTTTTGAGGACAGTTAAACGGCATTCCCAGCCACCTGGCGCTCGTCCTCGAGCTCCCGCTCCAGGCCTGGCTCCAGGGCGAAGCCCTGCTCTCCCCAATCTAGGTGGGGTAACATGATCCTTCATATTAATCCTCATAGGTATTTTTTGATCCACACTTAGTCTGGCCGCTCACCTATGAACAATCTGCCTTGGTAGATCCTACCTGGGGAAATTGTTGCTGATAACATAGCTCCTAGGTTCATGGAGGCATGCAAACCCCTCCACAATGATAAGGTGGCAATTCATGGAGAGTTCCTTGTTCCTGGGCCATATGGACCGGGAACTTTTGTAGCTCCTGGACACTTTTACTTGTCGCTTTCCTATCACACAGCATGAACTGGGACCTTTATGCTAAACAAGCAATGGAGACACAAAAAGCTTATAATTTAAACTTCACATGTAATTTCCACTCAAAAATGTATAATGAACAAGTCATTCTGTTGGATATTTGTTACCCAGGTTTCCAACTTTGGTCAGCTACCTTGTGTGAAATTTTCAATTTGATACAAGTTTGCACACACATTTGCATGTATGTTACAGTTTTGTTACCTTGTAAATATTATTTAGGGTTTGGAAATTGCCCCAACTCTATTGATGTAGCTAATGTTAGGTTTACAAGGAAATAACATTGATTTGCCGCAAGATTTCTTGCGTGAGAGCCTGAAATTGTGAGTGTCACACTAGATATGTGAGATTTGGCAGCTTGTGTTAGCTATTGGGGAGATGGAGCACTGGTCATAATGGGACATTGTCCTTAATTTATATTCTATTTCTACAACCCAGGACATGTTAATAATTCATTTTTAAATTTGGCCAGCAGATTGATCTTTCACTTTCTACAAAATAAAAAACGACGTAACGGTGTTCCACTAAGAAGTTCTGGGAAGTTTCACCGCTATTCATTAATATAAATGTTCCATCTGCTCAATTTTTCCTCCTCTACTTATCTCTTTTCCCTGCACGTCTGGATAACTTAGCGCCAGTGCTTATGGTCAACCATTCAGTAAGTTATCCAGTTCCTAACAGGATGGAAGTTCCTGGTTCTGGAAAAAAGTTTCTACGGTAGGAAAGTGCTCTCTCTCTCTCTCTCTCTCTCTCTCTCCACACCTACCCAGCCTTAACCTTAACTATAAGTAACCAAACAAAATATGGGACTTTTGGCATTCTTAGTTTTTTGATTGCATTCACTGATCTTTTAGTGGACTACTATTCTTTGTGGGGAGCCGAAAAATCGTCCTCAAAATGTCAAGATTTTTATCAAATTTTATCACATATATTACAAATTATTTAAATATATTCCACACAAAAACACAGACACACAGACCTGTAATCATATCTTTGTGGTGACCACTCATTCATTTCTACAAGAACAATAATAATGCTAACTATGACAATTTTAACCCTTACCCAGCCCTAACCACAAGTAAGGGTTTTTACATTTTTAGTTTTTGATTATAGTCAGGGGTGGCATGGTGATACAGTGGTTAGCAATTGTTGCCTCACACCTCTGACACCAGTATCTATCAAGGTCCAATGTGTGTTGCACACACACACACACCAATTCTTGCTCTCTGGGTGTTTCATGTGATATATGACGATGGTTTTAAAAAGTAGAATGACATATTTTTAAGTCTCAACAGTAGTGTAGTTTACTCAAGATGAAAGCGTCTGCTATATAAATTAAATGTGCAATTGTACTGACTTTGTATTGGTGCACCATTTAAATGTAGGCCATGGGACCATGAAAACTAGGGTGGAGCTGTCAAGATGCAATGCCTCCCCATACATCTTCACGCCCGCATCTTGGAATCTTTCGGCAGAAGCATGCCTGGTGGAATCGGTTAACATCTGCCTTTGACATCATCCTCACAAATCTGTATCATCACACCAAAGGAACTTACGTTGATAATAAAATGTCACACATAATTCCCATGCCTGTACATAAAAGACCGTGCATCAAATTAACAGGTGGCATTTTCCTTTTTTAAAATATATTTTATTTGTCTAACCTTGTAAATCTTTTACTTCATTCTTGAAGTTACTTTAATCAAAAACAACAAAAAAAAACCAATGGCTTTACTTTGTCAGTGTCTCTCCCAAGAGACTGGAGACACACCGTGGATGGCCTTCTAGCTTGGGGGCTTTCCAGGGCTACATGGCTTGCAGGAACCTTTGTTCAACTTGTAAAGTTTTATTTTTACCGGTGAAGGTTTTTCATTGGGTCTGAAAGTTGGATTTACTGTACAAGATTCCATATGTGTGATTTATTCAGAGACTTTCTATATGATTAGCATATCATACCATGCCATGTGCCCTTGTGGTGGACTGGCGGCCTGCCCAGGGTGTACCCCACCTCTCGCCCGAAGATGCTGGGATTGGCTCCAGCTTCCCCGTGACCCAAATGGATAAAGAGGTATAAATAATAGGTGGATAGATGGATGGACCATGCCATGTTTTCATGACATTTGAAGTTTCAGATTATCTGAGCTAAAGCCTTTTATTTCTGGACGTCATGTACACAGAAAGTGGGGAGTTTTTTTTTTACTTTGAAGCGGCCTGAATGAAGACAAATGTCACAACGTTGCTGCAGACAAAATGCATTGTCCACCTCCTCACACCGTCTGACTTGGCTGACAGAAATCTGCCTCACTGCACACCCAGTAATCTAACGGGCACCGCACTCCGCTTGGCCCTCAGCTAGCTCAGGGTAGTGTTGGGTGGTATACCAGTTCATACCGAATACCGTCTTTTATTATTGTTATGATGTGAATTTTTCTTATACTGCAATACCGGTTTAAATAGCCTACACAAAGTTCAGAAAGTGGCGCAGCTGGAAACTGTCTAAGGTGGGACCTTTTTCACTGCTGCACCATGAAAGATCAGAAAAGGAAAATATAGTTGATGTTGATGAGTTGAAAATAATGAGACACAGTCACTTATCAATATTAATAATAGATATCTGATTAGATACTCTTTTTCACCATTATTGATACCAACAGTGCGGTTTTAGCCTCTTTCGCCACACTTCACACAGCACCACTACAGCGCAGGCATGCGTGCGTGCACACGTACACACTCACGCAGCCCCTCCCCGCTTCTCAATAGCCACTGAAAGCATTCGCGCGTGTTAATACACACATACCGAGTTGGCAGAACATGGTATTTTCTGCAGTTGAAGGCACTCCGTAAGCTGCTTTAGTAAAAAAAAAAAAACACAAAAGTTCTGGTTTGAAGTATTTTGCAGACGAGCATGGAAAGGTTAATGATGCCGTGAAGCAAACAGTGTTACAATGTCGTGACAGTAAAGTGAAGTAGCACGTCAAACCTTTTGAAGCAAAGTAAAGCTCACGTTCCAGCAACACTGAACTATTAAACAATTGTCAAAAATGTTCTGTTGAGTTGAGCTACTTTGTTGAGTTCTGCTAATCGATAGCCCTAACCATAACCCTTACCCTAACCCCCCAAAAAACCCTAAAACCCTAACCCTAACCCCCAAACGATGGAACTGCACATGTGCAAAAAGGCTCGATAGTACATCTTGATAGGTAGCTGCACTCGTCAGAACCCCGGCGCACACCTAAACATTAGCAGTTTATTTTATTTTATTTATCCTTTATTTAACAGGAAGGTTCCACTGAGATACAATATTTCTTCCTCCAGGACGAAAATGGCAACAAATAAGAAAAATAAGACAAAAGTATAATATACATATACAGAGAGATTATTAATTTATATGAAACAATGACACTGTTCTTTAAGCTCAGAGTTTAAGAGATTTTTAAACATATTCAGAGAAGGCAACTCAAGCCCATTGGAGAGAGCATACTACCTTTTTCCAGCTGAGGACCATTGTTTTGAATTTGGAGGTGCTGATTTTCATCCCACCCGCTTCACACTCGGCTGCAAACTGTCCAAGAGAGAGCTGGAGGTCACGATCTGATGCGGCTAACAGGACCGCATCATCCGCAAAAAGCAGAGACTTAATCCTGAGGTTACCAAACTGGACACCCTCAACGCCCTGGCTGCGCCTAGAAATTCTGTCCGTACTGTATAAACTATGAACAGAATCGGTGACAAAGAGCAGCCCTGAAGCTGGAAACCCTCACCGGAAACGAGTCCGACTTATTGCCGCCCATGCGAACCAGACTTTGACACCGGTCATATAGGGACTGAACAGCACTTAAAAGGAAACCTGGCACCCCATGCTCCCAGAGTACCCCCCACAGGACGCCCCCAGGGGACACGGTCAAATGCCTTCTCCAAGTCCACAAAACACATGTAGACTGGTTGGACAAGCATCCATAAACCCTACAAAACCCTGCAGAGAGTATAGAGCTGCTCCACGGCCAGGGCAAAAACCACACTGCTCCTCCTGAATCCAAGGTTCGACAATCCGGCGGACCCTCCTCTCCATAACCCCCGAATAGACCTTACCCGGGAGGCTGAGGAGTGTGATCCCACTATAGTTGGAGCACACCCTCTGAGCCCCCTTCTTAAAGAGGGGGACCACCCCCCTGGTCTGCCAATCCAGAGACACTGCCCCCGATGTCCACGCGATGCTGCAGATGCGTGTCAACCAGGACAGCCCCACAGAGCCTTAAGGAACTCTGGGTGGATCTCATCCATCCCCGGGGCCCGGCCGCTGAGGAGCTTTTTAACCACCTCAGCGACCTCCACCCCAGAGATAGGAGAGTCCACACCCAAGTCCCCATACTCCACTTCCACATTAGTCTTTGAAGTACTCCCTCCACCGACCAAAAACGTCCGGAGTTGAGGTCAGCAACACCCCATCTCCATAACCAGTGTTGATGTTGCATCACTTTCCCACCTGGAGCCGCCGGATGGTGGACCAGAATCGCCTCGAAGCCGTCCGGAAGTCGTTTTTCATGGCCTCACCAAACTCTTCCTGCACCCGGATTTTTGCCTCAGCAACCGCCGAAGCCGCAGCCCGCTTGGCCTGCTGGTAGCCGTCAGCTGCCTTTGGAGTCCCACAGGCTAAAAAAGCCTGATAGGACTCCTTCTTCAGCTTGAAGCCATCCCTCACCGCTGGTGTCCACCAGTGGGTTCGGGGATTGCTGCCGCGACAAGCATCGACCACCTTACGGCCACAGCTCCAGTCAGCTGCCTCCACAATGGAGGCACGGAACATGGCCCATTCGGACTCAATGTCCCCCGCCTACCCCGGGACACGGGAGAAGTTCTGCCGGAGGTAGGAGTTGAAAATTCTCCTGACAGGGGATTCCGACATGACGTTCCAAGCAGACCCTCACTATACACTTGGACCTGCCAGGCCTAGCCGGCTTCCGCCCCCACCATCGGAGCCAATCCACCACCAGGTAGTGATCAGTTGACAGCTTCGCCCCTTTCTTCACCCTAGTGTCCAAGACATGCGGGCGCAAGTCCGATGACACAACTACAAAGTCGATCATCGAACTGCGGCCTAGAGTGTCCTGGTGCCAAGTGTACATATGGACACCCTTATGCCTGAACATGGTGTTCATTATAGACAATCCGTGACAAGCATAGAAGTCCAACAACAAAACACTGCTTTAGTTCGAATCGGGGGGGTTATTCCTCCCAATCACGCCCCTCCAGGTCTCACTGTCATTGCCCACGTGAGCATCGAAGTCCCCCAGCAGTACAAGAGAGTCCCCAGGAGGAGTGACCCCCCCGACACCCCTTCTAAGGACTCCATAAAGGGTGGGCATTCTGAACTGCCACTTAGCGCATAAGCGGAAACAACAGTCAGGACCCGTTCCCCCTACTCGAAGGCAAAGGGAGGCTACCCTCTCGTCCACTGCGGTAAACCCCAATGCACAGGCTCCTAGTCAGTGGGCAATAAGTATGGCCACCCCCGCTCGGCGCCTCTCCTCGCAGGCAACTCCAGAGTGGGAGAGGGTCCAACCCTCCTTGAGGAGCCCAAGCCGTGCGTCGTGGTGAGCCCATTGGAGGGGGGACCCATGTGCCTTGTTCAGGCTGTACAGGCCTGGCTCCAGAAGGGGGGCTCCAGTGATCCGCGTCAGGGCAAGGGACTCCGTGGTTCCATTTTCTTTCTCTTCATAGTGGTTGTGTGAGCCGCACTTCATCTGGTTCCTCACCCAGGACCTGTTTGCCTTGGGTGACCCTACCAGGGGCATGAAGCCCCCGGCAACTTAGCTCCTGGGATCACTGGAACACGCAAACCCCTCCACCGTGATGAGGTGTTGGCTCCAGGAGCGGATCCTGTAAAATATCCTGTAAAATGTGGTAAACGCCCAGCCATACTTACCACCGTATACCGTGAAACGTTTACTGTTAACTTTGAAAAATACCGTGATATAAATTTTTGGTCATACCACCCAGCTCTAGCTCAGGGGGATAAATGGAGCACTTGATTCCCTCTAGCTAGATCATCTTGGCTTGATCTACTCAGCCTGATCCTCTCAGACCCAATCCCTTTAGGCCTGATCCTGTCTCCTTCTGATATTTCCAATATGTCTTCCAGTACCAAACATGACTCACATATGCTGAGAGTGGAGGTATTCATCATTTCCTTGGCGACAGATATCTTATCACACTCCGTGCCAGCCCTGAGACCCAGCCAAGACCCTGGATTTTGGACAGGTCTCTCTGCACTGGACTGGCTTGGTTCTTCTATCCACCATGGGTAGTATCATGTGTCAGGGTTTCTCCTGAACCAGAAAACCTGGCCTACTGGAATGTTTGAAAACAAACAGGAACAAATATAAACACTTCAGTAAAGGCCATGGATGCCCACAGTAAAAGCCCAGCTACCATGGGCAACGTATGAGTGTTTCAATGGTGTATGGATATTTATTGTTGTTTTTAGAAGACAAACTGCTGATGTAGAAGTGTGACCAGATACAGTCCAGAACATCCATCCCCAGGGGTATCCTGTGATGTAGGAGGGTAACTAAACACTCCCCAGCCCCAGCGTTCAGGGTTGTGACCAAACATCCAGCCCCAGGGCAATGACAAAAACATGCACCCCCCAGGGCTGTACTGTAACTGACTCTCTTTCTGATGCCTACAGGTTTCCTTAATGAAAAACAATATGACACTGCAGCTCTATCTACGGTGTTTTATTCAGGTTACCTTTTGACACAGGTTGACAGCTTTATTCTAACGGTTCAGCTCTGCTACTGGAATAAACCCCACAGCCTTTTGGGGTTCTAATGACCATGTGAGCCCCAGGCAGCTGATAGGCTTGTTTGAGGAGATCAAGATATGATTCAACCTCAGAAAGCGATCAGTGACAGCAGCCTGTTTGTCTTCACAAAAAGTGACCTCAAACACGGTTATCCCAAGGATATCAGTGATGGTATGGCGATGCTCCCACTTCATGAAGCGCATACTCAGCAGACTGTGAGAGATGGTGATGATGGAGGCCCTGGCTACTGTTTTCTTATCTCCATGGCCCTCGCAACCCCGTCTCTGGTCCATGGCGGTCTTATCACTGCTTGTTTTGGCTCCAGAATGGCACCTGTGGGCCATACCTAATGTCAGAGACTTTTACCCTACTCCTCTCCCTCTTAGTCTTCCTCTCTTCCCAGATTCCATGCCCCGGGTTTAGCAAAAATGCTAAGGATGCACAGAATCAGGCTGTAATGTCACTGAAGAGCCAGTGGGGGCTGACTGAGCGGGAAGTGGACAGCAGACAGAGGATCAGAGTGCTGCATTATGGGAGGAAAACAGAGGAAATGAGTGCTGCATTATGGGAGGAAAACAGGATCAAAGTGCATCATCATGGGAATAGGACTGAGGATCAAAGTGCTGCATGGTAGAAGGAAGACAAAGCATGAAAATGCTGCATTATGGAAGGGAGACAGAGGATGGGAGTACTGCATTATAGGAGGAAGACAACAGATCAAAGTGCTACATTATGTAAGGAAGACAGAGTATTGGAGTGCTGCATTATAGGGTAAAAACAAAGGGTCAGAGTGTTGCATTATGGGTGAAAAAGCCACTTAGTTTTAGTGGCAGTAATTAATAAAGAAATAGCAAACATTTCTGAGTGCCTGTGCAGTCATTCACCATGGTAGGGGGTGGGGGTCCTCATAGTGAAGGGGGTTCTGGAAAGCAAGAAATAACAATGTTGCCCCAGCCCCTGGAACCATCTTACACCACTCTGGGCTGCAAGGATAGGGGAGGGAGGAGGTGGGGATGGAATTACAGTCTACACCTCTGGGCATATTTATCTGTGTGCGTGTGCGTGTGCGTGTGTGTGTGTGTGTGTGTGTGTGTGTGTGTGTGTTCGTGCGTGCGTGCTTGCGTGCGTGCTTGTGTGTGGGTGTGTATGTATATGTGCTGGAAGCTCTCCTTGCACGGCTGACTGCTGTCTGGTAGGGGGTATGAATAATGCCCCCTACCCCCACTCACAGCTACATGGCTGGGTGAATCACTGAAAAAGTGCTGAAGCCCCCAGCTGCCGCCTCCTCCTCTTTCTGAGAGTCGCTCAGTCTGCAGGGTGAGTCAGCAGCTCTCAGACGCTGCTCTGCAGTTCCAGTGACTTTTTAAAAGGCCTTTTTATTGTCCTGCATACACTCATAATTTGTGGTTTTGGCTCCATACAGCTTTTTTCTAGGGGTTTGAAGAGAAAGGTGGGGAGGGGTAGCTGTAGTTTTTCTTAAACTCATAACCATTAGGGAGAACTTTGTAAGTTCAAATCTCAAAAGTGTGGCTGTCGCTGAGCAGATAAGGAAGGCCATGGCTGAGCTCAGGGGGCCCCTTTTGTTGCACGTAAAGGCATCTGCGGCTGTACCAGAGAGCTGGATCCCTTGGTACATTTTCACTCTGCCTGTTGTCATGAGGTGAGGGATGAAGTACTCGAGAGCAGGTGTGTTGGTGAGAAAAAAAGGGGGTTTATTTAACTGAATAAAATAAACTGGAAACAAATGGGTTTATGCTGAACCACTAGAGGACCATGGAAAGGCTCAGGCAACACAAGGGTTTGATGTCAGTGCTTAGACACAGGACTGGGAAGCATTTAAATTCATGACTGACAAAGGAGCAAACAAGAGGCGGCTGGGAGTGACTCACACAAGGTTTAGGAGCACGAGTAACAGGCATGGCTCATTAGGAACACACAAAGGTAGAAACAGGAGAGTCAGATGGGCAGAGCATGACACCTGCCAGGAAGCAAAGGCCATCCCTTCATGGGATAAGCAAGATGGGGGGATTAAACAGCCAAGGTAAATATCAGTCAGTGGAGAAGTGAAATGGAGAGAGATGAGTGTGGTTACACACAGTGTGAGGCAAGGCATCTACAGGAATGGCCCATTGTTTGATTATCACTTTCTGTGGCCATCATCACGATGGATTTGGAGAAATACAGCAGACATTTTAACTATTTCTAGCCCCTCTGTTCTCAGTAGGTCATTCTCTGCCCTTAATCATTCACCTTGGGTTATTAAAATGACATTACATTGAATTTTGAGTACTCAACACTCATAAATCAGTTACAGCATTTTCATTTCAACAGTCTCCATAGAATGAAAATCTGACTTTACCTCAGCATAGTTGGAAAAAGAAGAGCTCAGTACACGGAAATGGCATACCATGAATCTCAAACACTGTTGTTCCCTCTTTCACATATACTTCCTGGATATGTAAAAGGATGAATTGCAACAGCTTCAAAATTCCTAAAACATTATGTAATAATCTAAACCTCACCTTGGAAATCTACATATGCTAGCCTACTTTCAAGCTCTAGGGACATGTGCATTCTGACTTTAACAGATGTGCAGGTGTTGTGAAGAATGAAGCAGAGGACAACAGTAAAAATGGCAGGCAGGGTGCATAGGTGTGCTGTCTGAGGCTGTGATGGGGAAGGTTGACACTTTTCATACCCTTCTCGAAAAACCAAACTGTCAACAGGTATGGTTGATATTCGTCTTTAAGAGCTAATTCAGGAGTATGCTTCCTAATAGCTCCTGTTATCAGCTAGCATAGTTGGAACCGTTCTGTTGCATGGTTCGATGTACAGTAAGTTACTAATTGCTAGAAACTATGCTTTTGGAAAATTGTACCCCATTTTACTAGGGGAGTAGTAAACAACATTACGAAGTCTGTGATACTGACATTGACAAAAGGCTTCTGTACTTCCCATAGCCTGCCTTTGGTCAGCTAAACAAACATCTGTCCGATACCGTAGTAAAAAAGGTGAAAGCATAACTCCAAATTCATTACAAACAACACATTTACAAGCTGCTGAGCTTGCTGTTCAGAGTTCTTGATAAAACTTGCATGACAAAGCAAGCATTGTAAAATTATTTGTTGAGTGAGATGGAAAATAATTGTAATGATCCTGTCATAATGCTGTCCTAAAGATAAAGTCATGATTATGCTAACATTGTGCCTAGGTTGAAATGGGAGTATTAAAGTTATACACAGCAAGTTGGTTTTGTGTGAGCCATCATAGTGTCGCACTATAAACCAGCCAATCAGAGCAGAGCTCATCAACATATCAATGAGCACACAAAATAAGGGAAAACAGCCTGTTTCATTCTAGGGCCAAATTATAGGGCTGTAAATGGACCTGTAAAACCACTTCTGGACATTTTTTACCAAACCAAGTTCACATACCTTCTATGTAGTCATCAGAAAACAATTTGAAAAGGAATGCATCCCATGATGTAGCCAGTAGGTTGACTGTTCAAATCCTAGAAGGGCAGGATCGGTGAGGCAGAGAGCCTTGAGTGTGTGTTTTATGATGCATATAGCATATATATGTTATAATGAGTCGATAAGTGCTACTCTGTACAGACCATTATTGGATAGGATGTATCTTAACATTAAAATACAAATACACTGTGGCACCTAATTAACTGTGGCCAATTAAAGAGTCGAAATGAAACAGTTTGTAATGTGAAACTTAATAATATGAGAATATATATACATCTTTGAAAATCCTTCAGCCTAATAAGTTCTACTGACTTTCGCAGGATTCCTAATCATTTTGTCTAAGCATTGAAATGTGCTATGAGAGAAGGTGGGAAATCTCCCCAAGTGTCACAGAGCTACCAGGCTCAGGCTCGCCAAAGCTGGAGGGCCGCTGTCAGATCTCCAAGATGATCCAGCCATAATGAGCTCCTTCGTTTAATGTGATTCCTCTCACTTTCCTGCATCACTCAAGGCTGCAGCTGCAGATGTTGTCTTCCTCAAACCTGGAACTGTTTGGTGATTCATCTCGACTTTTCACATAAAATCTATGTAACTGTAAATTGGGCTTCTGTTTAGTTGTTAGACGTAAAAGTATAATGCATAAGATGCACATGTGTATAAAAATTTGAAGAGTCTGTGATTCTTGTTTTATTTGTGTTTTGATTGCTTCAGTAAAGGACCATGTTGGAGGTGTTGACTGTGAGGAAAGATATACTCCGTGACTTTACTCTGTGATATACTCCGTGACTTTACTCTGTGATATACTCCGTGACTTTACTCTGTGATATACTCTGTGACTTTCCACTGTAAAATTCAAACATGCGGCAAAATAATCAGTTTGCTTTACGGTGGGTGAAATTAAACAAATGTAAAGCATTTGTATTAGTGTGCCGCAAATGGACTGGGGGTCTGGATCTGCCGGAGCATGATGATTATGGTTATACTGAATTGTTGAAGGTCGCAAGCCAAGTTGCGAACTTTGAAAAGAGGTATCTGCTAGGTTCCTGTCCCAAATCCAGGAAGGAGTTATGCTCTTGAGCCTTTGAGTGACATTCTTACTACAAATTGTTTGAACATATTATGATCTTCACTCACACAGTTCAGAGCCACTCTTGAGAAACCTAACCCTAACTACATTTAGCTAATGCTTTTACGTAAAGCAAATGTTTAGCCGCTGACATAAATGGCTGTTTTACGGGGCTGATTCAGGTTATGCACATTGGTGAAGGGAAATACAGTGACTCCCTTCTTGGGCAACAAATCTATCACTTCAATGTTCTTCTGACAGGAAAAGGCTCCTTTGAGGAGGGGGGTCTCACAGTAAATTACCAAATGAGCAGGGAGAGAGCAAGGCACAGGAAAAGAGGCCCAATCTGCCCGCTCTGTCGTCCAGGGATGGGGATAAAATGGTGATATACAGCCCGCATTACACAACTTGCAGCAAAGACAAACAGCTATGACAGCAGTGCTGAGCTGCGCTGTCCCTACGCTCTCAGACGCCACAGAGCCAAGTCCTCCTTCTCCACATAGAGCATAAACAGCTTTTCCTCTCATTCTTTTGTCCCCCCTCCAGTGTCGATAGGGTCAGTGGCTGACCCACAAAGCTCCATGCAAAGTGACAGTTAAAGGAACAATGCACAGAATATGATCCAAGGTGAAATATACATTTAATGCAAAAAGAAAGCAGAGCAATTCATTTTCAAATCCATGTGGACTGTATAGTGTGGCCTTGTTTACTGTTGGACAAAGCAGAGGATGTCCAGGATTTCTTTGACCTATGCCTTATTGATTGAATTATAGATTGAATACAGTATCAGGTTAGCTGTAGAGCATGACCAACATCCTACAAAGAAGAGAGCCTCCAACAGCATCCAACCATGAATATGTGTTTTACTGGGCTTTCATTTCTCACAGGGCCCCCAGCTCTCCTGGGATGCTACATCAGGCAAAACAATAGCATTCAATTGATTGTTTAAGCTCGCAGGCACCACTGAAAACACAATTGAAAAAAACAAAATTGATACCTCACCCCTGAGGGAGCTGGCCTGACATTCACTGCACGTAGAAGCCTCAAAAGCTGGGACGGGGCTCTGATTGGCCATCAGTCCATTCCTCAGCATTTCGGCTCATAGGTGCTGTCATTAACACAGCTTGATGGATCGCTCAGTCCAATTAGGGATCACTTGCAATAAAAACTCTGCCTGTCTCCCACCCATTTATAAAACTTGGGTAGCGATTTTATGGTGATGACTCACATGCAGAACTAGTTAAAAATGAATAATGCTTGGGTCCATCTACCAACCCTGGTAGAGAATTACTATCCCAAATCAAAGGACTGAAAGAGCCAGGCCCTCAGCTATTTTACAGAGGCAGTGATTTTTCTTAGCAAGATCTTCACAAACTTAAAGTACTGTAAGCATCAGTCAGAACTGCAAAGGTCATCAATTGAGCCATTTTGTCTCTAGTAATAATAATAGAGTTCCATTTATATAGCAACCTCCCAAGGTTGTATTATACAAAAAAAATCAGTAATCAGTACAGGAGGAAGAGACAGAAGAGAAATGTTGAAGAAAAAGGAATCTCTTTAATTTGGATTTGAAGGAAGAAAAAGAAGAACAGTCACAGGGTGATTGTGGAAGAGAGTCCCATAGTTTAGGGGCCATGGCACTGAAGGAGCTACCACCCAATCTAGTGCATGGAATGGGAAGGAGATTTTTATTCGAGGACCTGAGAGGGCAAGAGGGCGAGTAGAAAGTCAAGAGTTTGCTGAGGTAGGAAGGAGCATGGCTATGCAGAGCATTATAAAGAAGCAATATTCTGAATTTGATACAAGATTAAAGGATGGGTGTGACGTGTGGGGAGTGGATGGTTCAGTGTGAGTGAGAACTGTAGCTGCTGAGTTCTGAACATACTGAACCTTCTGTATACATTTTTCAGGGAGGCCAATGAAAAGGGAGCTGTAGTAGTGAAAATAGGATGTAATACAAGCATGAATCAGAGTTTGGTCATCAATACTGGACAGAAATGGGTGTAGACAAGCAATCTTATGGAGGTGAAAGAATGCAATTTTGGAGAGGGATTTTACATGTAGATCAAAGTTGAATGTAGAGTCAAATAATACGCTAATATTTCTGATTACTGCTGCTGGATTTATAGGTACAGTATAAATGTATAGGTACACAACAAACAGTGAAACTAGAGGATTTAGATACTAAAGATTAGGTGTTTACCTGCATTTCTGCAAAATCAGAGATGCAATCAGTGAGTGTATTGGGAGGGGAGTCAATGTTGGAGTATATACTGAGATATAACTGAATATCATCTGCATAGTGAAAGGTAAGGCCACATCTGTGAAAGAGGAGGGGCCTCATCCCTCACAACAGGAGAGGAGGAGGACTTACGTGGACCTAGTTAGATAAACAGTTGTCTGTTGATGAGATATGACATAAACCATTGAAGGACATATATCTGATACTAACAGAAGACAGGTGAGAAACGAGTACATCGTGGTCTATGTCAAATGCTGAACTTAAGTCAAGAAAGGCGAGAATACTGAGAAAACCGCAACTGGCAGAGCAGAGGAGCTCATTCACAACACGCAGAAGGGTAGGGGTTTGAGCGAGCAGTATTTAGGACATCCCTATACTTCTGGATGTGCTTGGTGTATAGAAGCATGTGCATGGTGAAACCAGTTTTCTCATAAAGGTGTTCAAGACACCGGCCAGTGACCTTCATTATTCTGAGCTCAGGGGTGAACCAAGGACAATAGCAAGTGGCTGAAATAAGTCCAGTCTTTAGAGAAGCTGGATCATTAGCACCACCTGCATTTTTTCGGTGCTTGGGAGCTGATCAACAAGCTTTCAACTAGTGTCCCCCTGAGGTGAAGCATGGAGCAAATCCACTTTGACCACAATTCCAGAAACAGACAGAAACAGGTTTGCGAGTCGGCCGCAGAGGCATCGCCATCCAGGACACGTGACACAGATCATGCTGGAAACATGGGCACTGATGCATAAAGCAGGAGGATTTTTCCAGAATTATACCTTCAAGCCAATATTCTCTACAACACACTCTTTATGAATAAAGTTAAGTGAAATCTAGTGTTATACACATAGTTGTAAACATAAATATGCTTTAACATAAAAGCATATACTGTACATAGTGAATAAACAATTTAACATTTTAGTAGGCAATTAGTAGAGGATGGAACATATCACGAGTTATCACATCACTTTGTGGTAAGAATCCTAGGCACTTTAACTGGGCAAGAAACTGTAAGAAATATAGATAAGGCTGTTTGCCAATGAGGCTGCAGGAAGCTGAACTGCATATATGTACAAAAGGAGACGTTCAGGATTCCTGAGCCTGTTTTGCCCAAACAATTTAATGTGAACTTGTGCATGAGCTTCAATGGTACTGAGTGTCCCTTTTTTGACCTTTGAGCACCTGCCCATCAAAAAATCTCTGAGCCCTACTGAACTGTGCTCATCAAGCGCTGCGTTAAAGGTCTGTCGTGAACTCATGTGGTTCAGGCACGAGGATGAGGCATGCAGCAGGCGGGGAAGGGAATGTGGATGACCCACTGGCGGCTCAGAGGACAAATGGGGATTTATTAAACAGAAAAACAGAAGAAACACCACAAAATAAAAGGACTACGAGGGGTCAAAAGTAAAACAGGGGTAAACAAAGACTAATTACAAAGTGGGTTATAAGGCAACAAGGGGCGGGCAGGTAACAAAAAACACAGCATAAGCGCTCAAACAACATCAAAGAAACATCAATGACTCCAGCAAGAATCTGGGACTTAAATACAAAAACTAAATCGGTTAACGACACAGCAGGAGTGAGACATAGACAATTAACCAATCGGGGAGTGTGCAGGACAACGAGCAATCGGGTAAACACACAAGGGCAGGAACAAGAACAGGCAATGGACTGGAACTGGGGTGATGGTGGTGCTGGAGGTTGTGCTATCGTTTGGTAATTGGAGGGTGGCAGATTCAAGCCCTGTTTCCCCATCAAAGTGTCCATGAGCACGACACCAAACCCTAAACTGCAATTTCCAGTGAGCAGGTTGGTGCCTTGCATGGCAGCCTCCGCCACTGGTGTATGCATTTGTGTGTGTGGATGGGTGAATTGAATCGTAAAGCACTTTGAGTACTCGTAGGAGTAGAAAAGTGCTATATGAATGCAGTCCATTTCCAATTGACTCTAGCAAAGGAACTAAGAAACAGAATCTATACTAGGGGAATAACAGACAGGTTATTTTCATGGGTATGAAACCAACTACAAGACACAGGAACAAGAAAGCTCATGCAAATGAAACACTAGGGAACAAAAATATAAAAATGGAGGAGGAGCATAGACAGAGGGGTGATGCTCAATGCGTTGAGCCATGCAGCTGACAGAGGATGGGGAAAACACAAAGGCTGACAACAGGAGGGACAGGATGACCAGCAACACCTGCTGGCCAAATGGGGACAACAGGAGCTGACCCTGACAAGGCCTTGTGATGTTTCTTTGTAGCGGTGCCCTTAGGTCCTCTTAGTGCTGCACTAATTTTAATCACAGTGTTTCTATGCTAAAGAAGGTGGTGAACAATAGAAACAGATTCAACAGAATAAATCAAACCGACTGCCTGACAAATAATGGCTAATGAAAACCAAGCCAGGGCATTTGAAGCCATTCCTTGAGAAGAAGAATCCGTCTACAAAACCATAGAGCATTTTGTTTCAATTTCTTGACATGTGGGGAGGTGTCAGGCCGGCCCTCATATGCTGCAGAGATGTAGCTTGGGACCTAATCCCAGAAAAATGAGCCCACTCTCTCTCTGTGACTCTCCATCTGCAGGCCCAGGGCATTCATAAGGTCCCACTCTCTCTCTGTGACTCTCCATCTGCAGGCCC